>VZTE01003378.1:864617-940535 GCA_013397775.1 Eulacestoma nigropectus
GATTAACATTGGGTTTTTTTTGTTTTTTTTTTTTTTTTTTTTTTTTTTTTGTGATCCATTCACGTTGAAAAAGAGAGGAGCTTGTGTGCTGAAGAGGTTGGCACAAAATTGTGGGATATTCCAAAATTAGCCTGGCCTTTGGTTATTTCTGTAATGACTATAATGTGGGGATCTGCAAGGTGTGCGTGACCCTGGGTGGGAGCGTGGATGAGCCCCTTTGAAATGC
Organism: Eulacestoma nigropectus; assembly: GCA_013397775.1. Lineage (NCBI taxonomy): Eukaryota > Metazoa > Chordata > Aves > Passeriformes > Eulacestoma > Eulacestoma nigropectus. The sequence goes on from VZTE01003378.1 coordinate 864,844, forward strand.
TGATGGGCTTTGGGAAGAGCAGCAGGTGTACAAGGAGTGCAGGATGGGCCCCAAAAGAGGCAGAGGGAAGAGATGGAAACCCAGGAGTTCCCAGGCAGCTGGCATGGTGCTGGAGCTGGTAACATCATTGTCAGGGTAGAAAATAAACAAAACCAGCAATGAATCCCACGGCTGGTTCCTGTGCCGGCAGCGGGTGTCACACCCGGGGGTGTGATGGGCTCTGCAGGAGTGGGGGGAATGTCCTTTGTTGGTGTCAGCTGGAGGGAAAACCCTGCAAATGAATTCCCCTTTAAAAAGTCTGTGAGGCCAAATATAAGAGATGCTGGTGGTACCTGTAGAGTTCTCATAAAGTGTCAACTTTTTTGTCATTTTTATGTTGAAAACCAGGTTTTCCATGAGAGGGGATGTTGGTAGGAATCAGTAAATTAAGCAAAGTGATTAGGCTAAATAGTAGCTGTTACATTTAAAAGTTGAGAGTCTTAAGCTTTGCTGTGTTTAGTTGTGGATGAAATTAATTTCAATTCAATATGTGGAAAAAACTCCTTTTCATTATTTTTCATGTTCCTATAGTTCTCAGGAGTTTTGTGATCCTGCAGCACAAGCTCGTGTAGATTTTATATTTGCCACTTGTTTGAGCTCTTCCCTTTTTTCATACAAAAATGGTACAGGGCAACATCAAGCCTGGAATTAGGGTGTCCCAGAGCTTAATACTGGAATACCTGTGCCAACTTCAGCTTTGCCCTTTGCTGGGATGAGATCTCGCTCTGGTCTAGCCTCTGGCAGTGAGGCTGTGGCCACTGATTTTTGTTGTGGTTGTTTCTGAAAAAAATTCAGTCGAATGATGTGTCAGGAGGGAGAATCTGGCCAGGTGTCTCTGCTTGTCAGTGCCACCTTCACCTGTTGCCGTCCCAGATGGGGCTCTGGGGTTTTTAAGGTGCTGGATGCCAAATTGGGGTGCATGTCTGTGTCTGCACATCCAAGTGTCTGAGAAGGGAATCAATATCAGAGAACAGAAATCAGAGCTTGAGGGAAGGAGAAAGGGATGAAGAGAGAAGCTGTGGCTGGTAGTGGTGAGAACAATGAACAGTTCTGTAAGATGTTAGGAATAAAATTGAGTTACCACATGAGGTTAATAGAAAAATCATAAATATTCTACTTTTTGATGGGGAAAAGTGATGATATGTTTAGTCCCTGTTAATATTGTGGTAGAAGTGAATGTTGAGCAGCCACTGCTGTAGTCAGACCTCGTGCATCAGCCCTGGTGCCTCTCACTGAAGAGGTTTACAAAGTAAACTGAGCCAATAATGTGAATTTTTTACTAAGTCTTGAGCTACTGAAGAGTTCCTGTGAGCTGTGGCAATGCTTACCTCGTATTATTCTAGAAAAGGAGTAAATGGGCCAGGCTGAACACCACAGACCTGTCAGCTCCATGTGAGCCCTGGGCAAGCATTCCGAGGATTTATTTGATGATGGAGGCAGGATGGCGATGCTCTTGGCTCCCATTGGCATGGGTTTAGGGGCAGCACATCCTTGAGAACCAACTTTTCTCTTTTCACTTAAAGAGCTCATGAATGGGATTGATAACAGTAACTGATGGGGGTTTATTTCTTTAAAATTCAGCAAGAAACGGAGCTTGGTACAGCAGCGCTGTTTGGACTGGGGACATGCAGAACAACTGAAAGTGTCAGCTCCCAAAATCTGGTGGGTAAAAAACCAGGAATAATTTCCAAACAACCTTTTCCAGAAGCCTCCCTGAACAGTCATTTTTGTCCTCACGCTGCTTAATGTTTGAGCAAGCCGTGACAAGGCAGAGAGTCACCGCAGCTGGAGCTTGAAATGTCACCAAGACTGGGAGAGTGGTGAATAACAAACAGGAGTGACTGCTGGTGACAGCAATTTGTACTGCTCGGCTACAAGCAGGTAATATTTCTCAGATGGCCAGCTGTAAATTCCTCTATCCGAGAGCAAACAAGTCGGGCCGTGGCTCCAGGATGCTGTCTGGAGAAATCATGTCTTTATGGGGCAGCGAGGAGTCACGAGCCAGCACCACTAATGTGATATTATGGCCAAAGGTCTTGTGTGCTCCTTGTCTGCGCTGGCAGGTGGCTGCCAGGCTGGAGGAGGGACGTGGCAGCCACCCTGTCCCTGCTGCCTGTCCAGGAGGGGCTGGGGAGGGCTGTGGGAATGCCAAAGGAGCCGGGAAGGGATGCCGGGGAAGGGGCCAGGACCTCTGTCTGTCTGACTTATCCAGGAGAGTGCTGGAAGGTAAATTAATTAAGGGAATTAGTGTTGTCACAGGGAAAATAAATTGAATAATAAATAGTTCTTGGGTTTAGCAGGCAGAGTTTTAGCAAGAGCTGAAGGCTGGGAGGTGAAGCCAGGGAAAGAAGAGAGCTAAGGTCCATGGTTCCACCACTGATTGTGGTGGAAGAGGCTGCTGAAGGTGCTGGTGGTTTCTCCACCTTTGGAAATGCCAAGTTCAGGGATGTTTGTTCATTGGAGTGAGTGAGGCTCAAGCAGGGATTGATTTAGGTAAGTTAATGTGCAGTGTGTCAGGTTAGAAAATCTCAGGGGTCCTTCCTGACCTCAGAATCCATGAAATCCCATCATTTAAATGAGAGCATCCAGGGGTTTGCAGAGCCCAAGCACCAGCATGACAGGTTTCCTTCCAGAGGGTGACTTGCAGAGAGGAGACCTGTGTCTGAAGGTGGAGATTGCAGGGTGGGACCTTGAGTGCTTAGGTAGGTTCTTCATTTCCCACCATTTCCTTAAAAACTGCCCTGTATCTGTCACAGGGATGAGTTACCTCGGTGTCAACACCAGGTACTTGGCACGGGGTGAGAAGTTCACAGGGGTCATGTTGGTCCATTTTGTGGTTAATGCCTGGGTCAGGTGAGAGTTAATTTTGGTGCAGGAAGGAAATGAGGGAGGATTCCTTTTTCTGGTAGTCATGTGCTGTATCTAATTGTGCAGAATTTATTCAAACTCCCAGCCAGCTCTTGGTGACCATGGTAGATCAGAAATAACTCAGTCCCTGGTGGGACACCTGTGAGCAGAAGAGTGAAAACTGATCAAAACAGGTCAAATTTGGATTTAAACATTAATTGTACATTTCTGGGGTAGTGATTGGAACAAAAGCAATGTGTTTGTGTGCACGTTTATTTTTATTTTGAAGTGGGAATGTACAGCTGGATGTTTGCAGGTTTACTCTGCTTTTAGGTGAGTTTGCAGATGGCTCTGCCCATCTCATCCATCATTCATGAGTGAGGTCTGTGGGATCGCTGGGCTCTGGTCCATGCAGTGCTTGAGTATGCAGGAGCTGTTATGGCAGGAACACTGTTTCCTATCCCTTCTGTATGTGTGTATATCTAATCTATATCCACCTGTATACCTGTATATCTACCCCTATATCCATGCACAGAGGTATATGTCTATCCCTATTTAAAAATATATATACAGAGCTCTATATCTGCTGGGTTTGCACTGGGTTTTTAGGCCTAGAAGTCAACTATGTTAAAAACCAGTGGCAAGGAAAACAAAGAGTGTGGTAAAATGTCAAACTGACAATGTTGATTGGTTTATTTGGCTGCTTGAGGTGTCCCTGTGCTGTCTGACCTCTGGGAGGGGAAGCGGAGCAAAGCAGGAATGTGTTGTTGCAATTAAAAGCAGGACAGTGAGATGGGCTCGCATGGTAACACAGCCTGGGCTAATGCCATGAATTAAGGATGTTTAGATGCTTGGCTTTGTATGATTTAGCTTAAACAAACAAACATCACATTAATCTCATTACTCAAGCAAATGAAATAAACCTTTAAGGCACTTAAACCATGCTGATGGTAGGTGTCTGTCAGAGCAGTGAGACCCATTTCTGCACAGGGCATCTGCCCCTGTGTGTGCCTTACACACAGGTGTAAGTGCTCACAGCATGGGCAGCTGTTCTGGGGCTGGTGGAAGGGTCCCACAGGGGTCATCAGTCCAGCTCCTGACCCTGCCCAGACACCCCAACAATCCCACCCTGTACCTGAGAGCGTTGTCCAAAGGCAGCCTTGGGGCCGTGACCATTCCCTGGGGAGCCTGTTCAGTGCCCCACCACCCTCTGGGGGAGAACCTTCTCTTGATATCCAGCCTCACCTTCCCTTGGCACATCCTCCTGCAGTTTGGGAATTGCATTGGCCTGGCTGGCAGAGCCAGGGGCACGAAGGGCGAGAGGTTTTGCTGCCAAGCACCAGGCACTGCTCCCCGCGCTGGCACGGGTCAGCCACGTCGCTGTGTTACTTCTTTATCCTTTCATTATAAAAGATGGGATTGCAAAGGTCCTTGTGGGGAATGTAATAAACCCCCCTAAAGCTGTCACACAGAGCGATGTATTCCTATGTGCCACGTCCTTCCATCGTCTCAAAGTGTAATGGATGTGACAAACCTCAGCCTGGAGAGGTTGGGGATTTTCTTTTTAAGTGTCCTGTGGACTGCACTTTCTTTAGAGGGGAATGTAAGAATTTTATTAACTTGGACGTGCCAAGCTAGCCCAGGAATTTTCTGTTGTCTTTCAATTGCATTTGTTTGGGCTTTGGGTAGGCAGGGAAATGACTGAACTACATGTCATGTTTATAAGATCAAGAGTACCTTGCTATTTTCACACAGATCTCTTAATAGAGATTAAACACAAAATAAAGCAGAATGCATCAACAGTGATATTCCCACAAGCAATATTGTAACTTGTATGCAGTGTAATTATATTTTGTATACTTGCCAATTAAGCAGTTACGCCTTAGAGAAAAATTACTTTCAATAGATGGGAGAAAAGTATTGCAGTAAATCAAATAAAATATACATGTGTTAGAGGGTTTTGTGCATGCAGCTGAAATGTTAAAATTTCCTGCTGTGTTCAGGTTGCGGTGTGCATAACGATGCTCCCTGTCCTGTAGCTTTTTTGGGACTCGAAAATAGCCGATAGACGAAAAAAAGGGCATAAAAAATACATCGCTTCCTGGGCTAGATGCATACCACGTAAAGCTGAGATGTTCAGTCACTCCTGACCTCCATCCTCTCTCCTGTTGAGCTTCTGTTGGGCTCCCCTGCCCCACAGCAGGAGGACGTGTGGTGCCAGCTGGGCAGGCACCCCTCGCTCAGGTCTGTGCACCCCAAAGTCTGGGGCAGCCACCCCACAGCTCGTGGCCACTGCGGCGTGGCCCCTGCTTCACAGACTCAGGGAATGCTTCACAGACTCAGGGAACCATGGAATGGTTTGGGAGGGAAGGGACCTTGAAGCTCATCCAGTGCCACCCCTGCCATGGGCAGGGACACCTTCCACTGTCCCAGGTTGCTCCAAGCCCCATCCAGCCTGGCCTTCAGCACTTCCAGGGATCCAGGGGCAGCCACAGCTTCTCTGGGCACCCTGTGCCAGGGCCTGCCCACCCTCCCAGGGAAGAATTCCTTCCCAATATCCAACCTACCCCTGCTGTGAGTTTCCCTGGTACACCTTGTCTTTCCCTGATGGCTGATGCATAGGAAAAGGGCGCTTGGAACAGCGTGTCCCTAACAAATTGATGTTTGCCTGTGATTTCAGTGACCATCCTTTGGATACCCTCAGCAGTTAAGATCTGCTCTGAGGAGTCGTGCAGGTGTTGGCTTGTGTGAGTGATGCCGTGTTCATGTGCCACAAGCCAAGACCCAAACCTCTGAAATAACCTGCATGCAAGCGTAGAAAGACTGGTAATTCCCTGGGAATTACAGGAAAGTCTGTAAAGTCATAAGGAAGTTACCAAGGTACTGATATTTGCTGAACGAGCACAGAATCAGTCCAATAGCTGTTTAATTATTTTTCCTAATGTAAACTTTGTGCAAGGGGAGTGTTAGGGAGTTTCAGCTGCTGATAGAAATGATACAAGATTTTTTTTTATTATACTATGAGGTCTTTATTTGAGGGTTTCAAAACATTTTGCAGAGCATCAGTAGGTTGAATGAGCTGGCCAAGACTATGGTCAGCTTGGATGGGGCTTGGAGCAATCTGGTCCATTAGAAGGTGTCCCTGCCCCTGGAAGGGAGTTGGAACAGGATGATCTTTAAGGCACCTTCCAATCCAAACCATTCTGTGATTCTGTGCCGTGTGTCTAAAAGGGGGTGAGGAGAGCCCTGTGGCTCTTGCTCTCCATCAGCTCTGGGAGGCTCTGCTCATGGTTTCTTGTGGTTTTTTCCTCTAAATCACTGAATGAACGTTTTCATCTGGAAATCACAGCATTTCTGTAAAAATCACTTTCCGTCACAGAGAATTAGGAATATCTCACTGGAAATGCGTCAAACAAATATATTGAAGTAAAAAAACAACGCTCAGAAAACTCAGAGCAAGGTCTGCTGGGAGGGAAGTGCTGCAGGAGAGTTCTGTGTTGTGGCTGGTGGCCTGGTGACCATCTCTCCCTCACTTTAAGCCATGGGATGTGTCAGGCTCTGGGATCTGGCTGCTGGACCAGGCTGCTCCTGCCTCCCTGCACCAGCACATGGCTGCAGCCTGGGCTTGGAAACGTTTCCTCACGTTGTAATGTGTGCTGTGTAGGGGAATAATTTGTCAGCAATTTAATGGTGGTCCTTATTGAAGGATACGTCAGTGTTTGCAGTGTAATCCCCTTTTATTTGAGGGGTTTAACCAGAGCGTTATCACTGATTATACTGCAAACACCGATGTGCATCTTTCCCCAAACCATCTAATTTAAAAAAAAAAAACCACTTTCCAAGTGTCTCTGCCGTCCCTTCTTGCACTCTGTAACACACAGGCAGTCTTGTAGGTCAGATGAAGGAATCCAGGTGTTTGTTTTTGAGGTGTGGCTGTGTTGGTGAGGCACAGGGCTGTCGAGGGAGGTGCTGCTGGGGCTGTGTGAGCAGGGCTCCGTTCAACACCCCGGGCTCCCACACCTGCAGCCTTCGGAATAAGCTCTGCGTCCTCTGAAGTGCCCGAGCCCTAACTGGGAATGGCTGGGGCTGCCTGGCACGGCTTGTTGTTCCTGTGTTTCCAACCTGCACATTTCCAAAGGCTTACAGAAGGTGTTTGCGTGGAAAAACTTGTCGTGGGGGTTTTGCTTGAAGATGACAAAATAAAGCAGTGAAATAAAAGGAAACGATGCAGAGTAGGGTTACCAGCTGCCCTCCAGCTCTGTTCTCCTGGACCTTGGCTTGCAGCATCGCGTTCCCATGTGGGTTGTGCCAGCTTCTGCCTTCCCCAGCTGCGCTCTGGGGAGGATGAGGATGCGCTTGGGCAGGCTACCACTCACCTGCTGGGATTCCATTCCCACTCCCCGCTGCATCTCCACGCCCGTGGTGGGTCTCTTACCTCTTCTCCTCTGGGACACTGTCCCTTCGCTGTGTTGGATACACACTGCTGACTTCGGGGCTGTTGTTGCTCCCCTCCAGCCCTGCGCCTTTGCATCCTCAGGAGGCTGGCAGCCGAGGCACGTTTATTTCTGAGGGTTTATTTTTAGCCTGGTGCTCCTGGCCCCGCTGTCGGCGCTGGCCATCACTCCATGGTCCGATGGTGTGGAGCGGTGGTGACGCAGAGGGTCCGTGGCTGTGGGAGGGGTTATTCCTCTGGGGCATTTACCTCCCTCATCCCTGACCTGCCGTCCCAGTGGGAATGACCACCAGGCTCTGTCCCTGCCTGCAGCAAGCAGGAGGGGTGTGGGTGTGCTGAGGTTTGGAAGTGCTGTGGGCTAATTACAGGACAAACAGCAAATTTCGTGGAGGGTTAAATAAATGTTCACCCCACATCATCCCCTGTGTGTGCATTTTGCGAAGGTTTCTTGCCTTTCTACTGACTTGGCCACAGATTAATTCCTGGATTTATTTGTAGCTGCATTGCTTCCAGCAAGTTTAGGGGAGTTGTCCTGGTTCTAAAATCATCTATTTTTTTATATCATGCACTTCATTGCCTTGAAAGCTGTACTATGAGTCATACTAATAAAAAGTGAGTCTAAATTGGATTTGGCATCACTTTTTTTCACCAACCTAGCACAAAAAGGCAAACCTTCTGCTAAAGATGCAGGACTTTGGTCGAGTTGAAGAGTTTCCTTGTTGTACCTTGGGTTTATCAATGGCTCATAACCCTTCCTCCTCTCCCTCCTGCCATCCCAAGCCTCTCTGCTAATTTTAATTTGAGAAGAAATAAGCCAAGGTATGCTCTGAGTATAAGGAGATGATTATCACAACAGAATAATTACATCTGGGTACTTGATTTGATTTGTTAGCTGGAAGATTAGTCGGAAAGCAGAGAAGAAAATGAATGCATCGTTGACTGCAGGAAGTTATTTATGAGTTTTTACTTATGTTTAAAGGAATTCCCCCTGTGACTTAAGCAGCAATGCGATTTACGGCCTCTCACATTGGCTAGCTGAATAAATAAATAGAATAAAGACAGGAAGAATAAAATGAAATGGTACCAGGTTTTGTGGGTGTAAAGTTTCTGTTGTGGAATGCAGGAAGCGATGGCTTTCAAAAACCCAGCCAGACGGATCAACGAAAATAATGCCCGTGTTGCATCAGAAGAACAAGATCCCAGCATGTTTTGCATTAATTATGTTATGGCAGGAGAAATGCTTATGTACTCACACACTCTGTATGGAGTTCGTGTTATGGTTCTGTAATTCTTCCATCACTGTCTTCAGGTATTATTCCTTCCATGGCCGCTTCCCCCATTCCTGCTTCCAGAAATTGAGCAAACAGCGTGATCCAGGAGGGAGGAATGGTGTCTGCGCGGGACACCTAAGGCTGAGAGCTGCTGGTGCTGTTCAGTGTGGTGGAGATGGAGGAGGATGGGGGTCTGCTGGCTTAGGAAACACTCAGGGAGTGAAAGGGCTGCTTGGAAGTGGGGGTAGGTTTGGACAGGACTGGCTCCCGCGGAGAGGACTTTGCAGTTGTCTTTGGAAAACTCGTGTTGGGAACTGCACAGAAGGCAGTCTGAGAGGAGTCAGTGTGTCTCCTGCTGCTGTCACAGAGGACGTGAGGTTGATCTGGCCCATCCGTGGGCCGGTCTCCCGAGATGTGTCCGTGTGCCCGGGCTGCTCACGTGACAAAGCAGAGCCTTCCCGAGGAGGCTTTTAGCACCAAGCAGCGTTATCGCTTGGCTGTTAAATCTTGTCACTCCATACTTGGTGTTTTTAAGTCGTGTCCTGGGTCAGCAGGGTGCAGTAAAGTGGAAATAAAGGCAAACCTCCTGCTCTGGCTCTGAAAAACGCCGGTGACGAGTGCGCTGATTCTGTCAGAGGGAATCAGGGATGTTCCTGCGCCTTGGAGCAGTGATGGGGGCCAGGCTCCGCTCTCTGCCACGCTGCTGTAGTGATGCTGATTTACACCAGCTGGTGACGTGCTCCAAAATCATCTTTCAGAGTAGCTCGGATGCGGATCGGACTCACTGAGCTTTTGGGAAACCCACCAGGCAGATTTCCTGCCTTTTCCTGGTGGCATTCCTGCATTGGCAGTGCTTGGGGAAAAAATGCCAGGCAGAAAGCAGCTGCTGACATCTCCCAAGGCTGCATTTCAGGAGTATGAAACCTTCAGGGACTGAAGGTGTTCTCAGGGGAATGGCCTGCCTGCAAAAGCTGCATGTACAGTGTGTCTGGTGGTTGGTTCCTCCACTCATTCCTTGGAAAGGGAAAGGAGTCCTGCCTGAAGTCCAGACCATTTGTTTTTGTGCACAAAACCTGTAAGACCTTACAGAGCTTTTGGAAAGTACCATGGACTGGCTGAAGTTGATTTAAACATTGAGAAAGCTTAACTCCTGTGCTTCCCAGCAATCCAAAGGGATTGGTGGGACTGGACTCCACAAATCAAGGGGATGGACACAACCAAAGCTGAGCTGGGCCCAGTTACATCTCAGGTGTTTGGTTTTTCTTGTGTCTGTGTGTTACCACGTATAAATGCACCTGGCTACGCTGAGAAGCAGAGACAGAACATAAATTCCTTGCTGTCCCTACCCTGGAGATGAGTGTTGGTCAAGGATCACTTTCCAAGTGCAAGGAATGGGAATAACATTGCCTCAGCTAGCCAAAAGATTCCTTGGTTTTTGTGGGAGCAAGAAAAATGTTTTGGATGGGATAGAGAAGGTGCTGTGCTGTCAGGTGCTGAGTGCCCTCACCTGGGAAGATGATGCCATGTGGTTCAAGGGGCCCTATGAAGAAATGAACTACCCCATGTGGTGTTGGGTTCGCCCAGGTGTGGTGGGTGTCAGGCAGGATCCCCTCTGGTGGCCCAGCTCTCCTGAGCCCTGCAGGAGATGTGATTTAGGGGAGCGATGGGAGGAGCTCTGAGCGGCAGAACAGTGACTTATTGAGCATGGTTGAGAAACCCATGAAAAGCAATGTGCTCTCTACAGTGTTCAGCTTTCTCTGGCTGTATTTAAAGAATGTTTATGACACTGATCATCAGTGTTGTGTCAGCAGAAGGTATTGACAGACCCATGAACCGGAGAGCAGCTGTTCACCGAGGGATTGTGTATTGATATTTATGTCACGAGTTCCAAAGCGCATCTTTAGAAATCCCCAGAAATTTTGGTCACCCTTTGCAATGGTTGGTGGAGGGAGGGAAGGGGACTGAGGTCAAATGACTTTGTTCCTGCTCGCAAGCTGAACCCACCAGTGCGTTTTTTTCCATGGTGGATGGGCAGGTATTGGAGGATTTTTAAACACTGAGTGTAAGCTTGAAGAAAGCCAGATTTGGTGGTGATCGTGATTTATGTCACAGTGGCCGTGCTGTAATTGGCTGTGTTATGCACCAGAAAGTTGAGAGAGCATTAGGATGAAGTCTTTCAATAATGTGCAACAAATTCTCGTCATTAAGGAGTAACTATTGTATGTTGTGTTGAGTCATTATAGAGTACAAGGAAGATTTGATACAGAAATTGTAGCTTATTCTCCTGCTCTTCCTTACATTTTCCCTTTGGTGGTAGTGAGAAATGGGAGGTATATTTTATTTTCCAATTTGAGTGTGCTTGCTCAGGATGGCCTTGCTTTTAATGTTGCTTCATGGGGGAGAATTTACAGTGGGGATTTCCATTAATGCTAATGAGAGTTATGCCTGTGCACTTCACTGACCTGGTGACGGAGGAGAAGAAATAATCATTAAATTCTTTGTCTTTTAGAAAAATAAAATGACCCTAAAGTGTCCGAAATGTCAGTGGGGAGCAGCTGGGAATGGGAGTTGCCATCGTTGCTGCACTCGATCATTCTCTGGTAGAAAAGGGAGAGGAAAAAACAATCCAGAAATGCATCCTAAGTGGGGAAAATAATGAGTAATCTAAGGATAGATATTGCGATTATAAAACAAAACATACAGGTTGCTCCTGTAAAGTTGTTGGAAATGAGTTGCAGTGGGTTTTCTTTACGTGTACGATTAACACACTCTCCCATTTAAAGCCATTAGGGGTAGTGCTGCACTTGGTTTAAAGTAAGTGCAGTTCATCTTTTTGGTTATAAATTCCAGGCATGCTGGTAAGAAATCATCAAAAAGTACAATTCTTCATGTAAAGGAACCACAAATCCTTATTATTGCCCCTAGAAAAGTAGAGGTTCTTCTCCTGCCGCTGGATTTTGCCGGTTGGGAAGGGCTGGTTGTGTGCTGGGGAATTAGAGCGAGCACGGAGTTAATGGGAGCTGTTGTGACACATCTTTTGTAGGGGAGTCTATCGAAAGGGAGTGAGGAAAGGGCTATACCTAATCAGTATAAATGTCAGTAGCATATTTTAATAAATTCTTGATTTTGCTTGGACTGTTTGCAATTGCATATTTAAAAGGAATCTGCCATCCCCTTTCGAAGGTATGTGACATTTAAAAGATCTGTAAAGAAGATTGGTTTGACAGCTTCAAATTACATTTGAAAGAGTTTTTCCCTTTCAAAACAGAAAATGAATACTTCCTATTCTAAATGTCACTGCAGAGACATAAACATGTTTAATCAAATTATATATTTAATTTATGTAAAACGTAATTTTTTATTCATGCAAGAGACTCACTTGTTACATTTACACCATCTCCGAAGCTTCGGAAAGTTGGTGAACTGATGAATCTCTTGAATAAATCACCGCTCAGCAGTTTTTCAGATCCTTCCAAAATAGCCTTTGGCTTGTTGTTGGCTCTCTCACTTCCAGCTGTCTGTGTTCCACCTGGGGCTGCCATTCTGCCTTCATGAGCAGAGCTGAGGGGTTGGCTGGGTCTTTCCAGGGTGAAGGGAGCAGCTCCCATGGAGGAGCCGGGATGGCTGGAGTGGTGGTGGTGGTGGTGGACTTGCGTCCTCTTGCACAGTTATCGTGGTGAACCAAAGTGATGAAGCTGCGGGGCCAAACCCAGAGCTGCTGGGTTCTCCCAGGGAAAAGGCAAAGCTGTGGGATGTGGTGCTCTGCCCTCCAGCTTTCACGGCATTTGCGCCAAGGGCAGATCTGTGGAGCAGCCCAGCAGGTCTCCAGGAGATCAGGAGGTTTGGCTGCTGGCAGGGGTGCTGCCCGTGCTGTGCTGCTGTGCAGGAGCTCTCTGGAGCTGCTGCCTGCTCATCTCTGCCTCTGCCAGCAAAGCCTCCCGGGCTGGAGCCGGCAGCGCATCCCGGCCCCCTTCCAGGGCGGGCGGCTTTTCAGGGAAGGAGATTGAGCAGTAACCCTGGGCAGGTCCCCGGAGCTGTCACCAGCTCTGTGTCCTCGGCTGGTGTCACCCGGCTCAGGATGGATGGGCGTCCAGTGGCTGGGGCTTTCCTGCTGAGAGAGGAAGCAGTTGGAGAGGAATCAATGTCAAGAAACAAAACCAGGGAATTCAGCGATTTTGCTTTGTTCCTATTTTGATGTCTGCAGGCTGCATGGGTTTGCTGGGCGAATGCAGATGCTGAACTCGTGGCCCGGCCCAGAAAAGATTGGGACTGTGAGGTCGTACCTGCCCCGGTGTGAATAGAACAGGGCTTGGCAAACCCTTGAGGATGCCCTGTTGTCTTGCTCATGTGTCTCAGGGTGAGCAGGCAGCCCGTGGGTGAGCTGGAGGCTGTTGCGCAGGTTCTAAAAGCCAAGAGGGAGCTGAGTGTAGTCAAGTTACTGGAAACCAGCTCTGGAGGAGGTCAGAGCAGGTCCTGCGGGCTCCTCTGCAGAGTCCTGAGCTGGCAGTGGAGCAGTTCGCTCGGACACTGGCCTTGGAGCACTGTCTTGGTTTACACAGCTCCAGTGGTATTGTCCTTTTAGGTCTTTTGACCTCATCAAGAACTGCAGACAGTAATTCTGGTTTAACTGTTCACTGATCAGGAAAAAGTCACGGCACTGGGAGTTAATTGCAGCTCTCAGGGTGTGCAGCACTGCCAGGCAGGTCCTGCTTGAGGGTAGAGCCAGACTGGCAGAAAAGCTTGGGATCATCAGAAGGCAGAGTGTGATGGTTTATTTGGTAGATCCCTGTCTACTCTGAAAGGTGCCTCTGTGCACAGCAAGGACAGAGCAAGCACACTCAGCATGGATGCTGGAGGGGAAAGCTCAGAAGCCTGGTGGTCCTCAGGTAAATCCATCCTCCAGCAGGAAACTTGCCAGGCATTGTTCATCTAAGGTAGCTCATGTTCTCACTACCTAAAACTTCTCTGTCCTCCTCATGTTCCCAGCAGGTGTATTTGTATATAATTATTCATGTAGGACATGGCCAAGCCAGGGAAACTTAAATGAGAATCTTAAATTTGAGTCCTGGAGACTGCTCCATGTAGACGTTGTGGCTGTCACAGCTCTGCCCATCAGGCCTCCCTTGAAGAGGGAGACTTTTCTTGGGTAAACACAAATATGTGAAAGAGTTTGGATCTTCCAGCTCTTTTTTTTTTTTTTTTTAATAGCAAGAGGGGTTGAGTGAATGAAGTGATATTGACAAAGCTATAATTTCACTAATTAGCCAGCTGTCATCTGTACGGAAAATGACAGGGAATATTTCTTTCCTGGTCTGTAGTTTACTTAGGAGGGAAAATGTCTCTCTCTGAAGATACACAGGAACTTTCGATTTTGCTAAAAGCATTGAATGTGTCAGACAGGGGGGAGGCATTTGACACCTCATCCCTCAAAGTGTCCAAGGCCGGGTTGGATGGGACAGGGAGCACCTTGGTCTAGCTGAAGATGTCCCTGCTCACTGCAGAATGGGATGGACTAAACAGCATTTAGAGGTCCCTTCCAACCCAAACTCTTCTATGATTCTATGTGCATTTTTTGAGACCCCAGAAGGAGCTCCTGAGTGCACCTCTAGCACTGGCCTGATAACAAAATGGTACAGGAGGTAAGAGAGGGGTTTTGCTTTGCACCTGCTGATGTAAAATTTCCTGATCCTGATTTTGTCCTTCCCTGGGGTTTTGAAAGCACCTTACGTCAGGGTGAGGGACACCAAGCTTCCACGTGATGGGATCAAAGTGTGGTCTGAAGGGTTTGTCCTCTGTCTCCATCCTTACATCAGTCTGGAACTGAAACTGAGGCTGGGCAGATGGGTTCAGAGTGTATTTTATATTTATATTTTGTTTCATTAAAAAGATAAAAACAAAAGCCTTGAAACTAGCAATATTTATAGTTCAGACACAGTAGATTGGTGTGGAGATTTTGGACAACAAAGAGTAAGAAACAGCAGAGATTTTCAGTGTATTCCTCCTTTACATTGTAGGGGAAGTGCACAGTCTATAGTTTTTTTATTACCCATTTCACTGTGAAATATGTTGCAACATTAAGTTGTATATTTCCATTGAAATATATGGCAGGAATAAAATTCCAGATAAAAGGTAACTATTTGACATTCTGTATAGTTGTTGTCATGCTGTTAAAATAACACATTGACTACTAACTTGATATGAGACAAAGATGAAGAGGAAGCTGTGTCAGCAGGAATTTCTGAGGGACTCTGCAGTACCGACAGCGCTGCCTCTGCTCACCGTCCCCTTCCCTCTCAACTGCAAAAGCAGAGGTTGCCCCCAAATATTAACATCCTGAGAACTTCAGTAAAATAATCCACCCTGCCTCTTTCAAAAGAAAATATACTTGCAGTACATTTCAGCAAAGCGTGATGTTTAAAATTTGTTTTCACCCTGCATGGGCTCCGCTGTAGAGAGTTTAAATCTAAAATTAGAAGAAAGTGGAGGCAAAGTGCAGTTATCTGAGCTAATGAGATTTCAGGAGATTGCAGTGCCTCACTGGCCAAAGCCCTAATGTTGTAGAGTGTAGGATTATCCAAACTGAGTCAGCCAAATTAAAATAATTTTGAATTTAATTTTGAATTTTATTTTGATATTGCATTATATATTTTATCCATCAGATCTAATTTCTACCTTTAAAGCTTTTGCTGACCCACTCCCTACCATCACTGGTCTTTGTCCCTTTTCAGGACATGTCCTGCAGTTGCTGTACTCAGTGCAGAGCACCCATGGCAGAAGTTACACAGCGAAGCTGTGGCTGCCCCTGGATCCCTGGAAGCGTCCAAGGGCGGGTTGGATGGGGCTTGGAGCAACCTGGGATAGTGGAAGGTGTCCCTGCCCATGGCAGAGGGTGGCACTGGATGATTTTATATCATTCTGTGATTCTATGAAGGGGCAGCAAGGGCAGTACCTGTAGTGAGGCACGTCAGGATGCCCCTGCTAAATCCTTACTGGCACCTCTGCCAGGAGAGCTGTGTGCTTGTGATCACCAGCATTATTTCCAAGGTGATTCTCTTTTAAAATGCTATTGAAGAGCAAGTACTCAGGGAGTAACTGGTAGGTAATGGTGCATTGCCTCAGTAGAAGAGCTGCCTGCCCTGCTGCTGTCTGATCCTTCGGCCATCCCATCCTGGTGGTGGCAGGACACGACCCTGAGCTGTGCCAGCATCGTTGTTTTGGCAACTTGGAATGCTCTTTCCTTCCCATAGTCTGTGCCTCTGCTGTGCTTCCTCCTATGAGCACATCCCTGGAGTGCCATCCCCTCCCGCTGCCCGTTTCTGGGATGGTAGCAGGAGGTGGATCAAGCCCAGCATTGTGGGGTTCCTGCCTGAGCATCAAGGCACTGCACAGCATTTTGACACCTGGATTTTACTGCTTTCAAAGTGCTTTGAAATTGCTGGGTAGCACTGGAATTCCTGTTTGCATGTCAAGGTGTGGTCCCAAAGCGATGAGCAGTGGCCCAGCTCTGCTCCTGGGGAAGTCACTGGGAGGGTTAAACCCGCCCTGCTCCAAAGAGTTCTGCCTGGAGAGCCCCACCAAGGGCTGTAAACACAGGCTGGTATTAAAAGCTCCTGCAGATAACACTTGTGGCAATTTAGCAGCAAGATGGAATAGCTTGGTAGTAAATTGGATTTTTAGGAAAATAGAAAAAACTGCTCATTTTCCATTGTAATGACAAACTTGGGTTTTTTTGCACGTGTTATTTCTCCACTTTTCATACACACATTTCCTGTGCTATTTATAGATTTACATGTGTGCAACCTGAAACCAGTCATTTTGAAATGTTCTAATCTCAGATTTTCCATAAACATTCCTGCCTGTACTGAGACCCCTGTGCACTGAGTTTATGAAAACAATCCCCTCTAGGCAGAGATTTTTCTAATCCCCTGAATATAAGGGGAGAAATTGATAATGGAGTGTTGGTAGGACCTTTGGTGTAATGTTGTGAGCATGTCTGTCTACAGACGTGGGAAGGATTTGCTCTCAAGCCTTTTGCTGCATAAAGGACAATTTCATATTCATATTATTGTTTTTGTAACTAAATTTCATGGAAAGCGTGCATTTAAATATATGAAGAGTTCTGCTGTGACAACATACACTTAAAATGCCTCATTCAATGTGAAGAATTACTGCAAAATAATTGATTCTGCTCGAATGTCTTCTCTTAAGCAGGTTTAATGTTTGGTATGAGAGGCCTTTTGGAGTGTTATTTCAGACACACACACAATAATATTAAGTTATTTGGCTTTTCCCCCGTATGTTAATACTTAAAGTCTGGCCTGACAGACATTAATGTTATTAAAGGGCTTTGCAGAGGAGGCCATTGCCTCATTGCTGGTGCTGCTGTAATTATGGCACGTGTGAGATGTGCAGGTTGGGAACACCAGGAGCTCTCACAGAATCACAGAATGGTTTAGGTTGGAAGGGACCTTAAAAATCATTTCCTTGCAACCCCCTGCCATGGGCAGGGACACCTTGCACTGGATCAGGTTGCTCAGAGCCCTGTCCAGCCTGACCTTGAATGTTCCCAGGAAGAAGCAGCCACAGCATCTGGTCTTGCAGCCTGGCAGATCACGAAAAATCAGCTCATGTCCTCGGGTGCTGCCATTGCAGAAGCACTGTTTTCCAGGCTGCTGGTCAGGTAAATAATGAAAAAATCCAGGCTGCGTCCCGGGTTGTCCTTATGAATCAGCTGGGGATTTATTCCCAAGTCCTTGGTGGCTTCCAGGTATTTTGTTTTGTGTAGTTTCCTCTTTCTCCTGGTATTTTTTCCTTCTGACAGTATGTTAACAAGTTTTACTGTCCCTCTGAGATGTTTAATGTAACCGGGGCAGTGAGCAGTGTGTCTGGGCCCCAGACCCTCTCCGGAGGCTCGTGGCATTCCCGTCACCTGTGATGTGTGGCTGCAGTGTCTGAAAAACTCAGAGCGCCCTCAGCAGTTCTGGGCCCATGGGTAGGGGCCGTATGTGAAAGTGAGGAAAGCCTGAGCATCCTGGCAAACCACTGGGAAATGAATTCATGGGAGAGCTGGGCTGCAGCCTGCACAGTGCTGATCCCACCATGGGTTTGGCCATGGGTAAAACAGTGGTGGTTTAATTCCTTCTCTTAGTGGGAGCTCTTGTGGCACTGGTGTATCAGACTGGAGCCACCTTGGGAGTTCCAATGGACAGGAATCCTAAATCCACCTAAATTCAGTCTTGATGCTATTCCCACCTTTCTGGAGTCAACTTCAGAAGACTTTGGCTGCATCTGGCTGGAACAGGACCGTGGCTTGGTCAGCTCAGCACCTCTTCAGTCTGCTTTCAACAGCACTTAGAAAATGTTAATTGAAAACATCATCTGTGCGTCTTACCCCAGTAAGATCTTACTTCTGCACTCCCTGAGTGCTCCAAATTACTGCTCCTGTCTCCAGGGGCTTCTGCTTGTACAGGGATGCTGGAGGAGGGTGTGCTTAGAGAACCTTTCCAGTAATCCATAATCACGTGCAGAGGTCAGACTGGGATCTCTGGGTCCGCAGCTGTGACTTGGTGCTGCCAGTGCCGAAAGCAGATTCTTTCTGTTGCTTCCAGGGTTATTTTTTAGCTGTAATTGATCCCTGTCACCAGGGACTTTTCACAAGGGCATGTGGTGATAGGACAAGGGAGAATGGCTTCAAGCTGGATGAGGGTAGATTTAGAGTAGACACAAGGAAGAAATTGTTCCTTATGAGGATGGTGAGACCCTGGCGCAGGGTGCCCAGAGAAGCTGTGGCTGCCCCTGGATCCCTGGAAGGATTGTGAGCACCAGGACTGTTTAAGGCCAGGTTGGACAGGGCTTGGAGCAACCTGATGTAGTGGAAGGTGTCCCTGCCCATGGCAGGGGGCTGTAAATAAATGATCTTTAAGGTCCCAATCTGTGATTTTGTGATTCTATGATTTTTTTTAGGGTGACCTAAAGGAACAGGAGTGTAGTATTGGTTCTAAAGCATATCTCCCTTGGCAAAGAGAACCTCAGAAATACTTACCTGCCTTTACCTGTTCAGAAAACATCTCCTTTGTCTAAGCTGAATTTGAAGACAGCTTTTAAAAGGTATTTCTCTCATGACAAATGATTTTTTGGCACTGTTCTTCTCTTCCACACTGATGCTGCCTCCTCGCTTTCCTTCTCCAGCATCCCCGATAGCTGCCAGGCTCCAGGTGCAACCCAAAACCTGATTTTTGGATGCCAAAATCCTTGCATCAGGTGTTTGAAGTACCCATGGCAAAGGGCCCCCTGGAAGGAAAGGTTTGCAGCAGGAGCTGGGATAGATCCATAGCTATGGCACTGCAGAGCGCCGCTGTGATGTGGTGTGAAATTCTGTACCCCTACATTACATGTGGGGGAAAACAAGGGATGCAGCGAACTGACATTTCACCCTTGGTGTGCTGTGAGTCCCTTCTGTACACAGTGAAGCGTGGCTGGAGCTGGGAAGGCAGACGGGGTAGGAAAATAATAATAATAATAATAATAATAATAATGGTGGAAATTATGGATTGGAAAAGGTAGAAAAACACAGGGTGGCGTTGAAGGGGAAGAGGAGCAGTTGGGAAGATCACACCAGACCCCTCTGTCGAAGGAGGCCTCATCTACAACACCCAGCCTGAGGGGATTGTCCTTCCCAGGGGCACATCCCAGCCCGGGATGCTGCCCCCAAGCCTGCCCAGGTGGGTTTCCCCAAAGTACTGAACTCATGGGTATCTCCACCTCTCACACCAGATCGGGAGAGTGGAGCACGGAAATGGATGTGCCAGGCGGGAATGGCACCGCGCTCCTCCTCTCCTCTGCCCCCTCCTCACGCGTGGCAGTGCTGCTGGATGCATCGCCTCGTTCCACGCTGCCTTTGCAGAGAAAGTGCAGTTTTATTGAGCATTAGGATTGAATTCTTAACTGACTAATCAATTTTAGTAGTAAGTTAAAATGCCTGGTATTAATGGACAACTGCAACCATTAATCAGGGTTACAGTAGATTAACAGTTGTCAGCATTTATGCTGATGCTGGACGGATTGCACTCGCCAATTCCATATTTTTCTGAGCGTGGAACACTCCAGCTTTGCTCCTATTGATTATTTTCTCCCTTCCTGAGCTCTCCTTTGGAATCACAAGCCCTAACCCACACTGGTATATGCCTGTTTTGCACACTTGGTTTCTTGTCAAAAGAGATGGAAAAGGTTCATTTGTTCAACTATTTGACTGTTTAATTTGATCGAGGATGTGGCTACACCAAGACAGAGTGAGTTTAATGAAACTATTTAACCATCTCTGGCAGCTCCAGGAATCGTAAGGCATTAGTAAAATATGATTAAAGGAGTTTGGGGGGATGTAAATAAGAAACACGCTTAGGATTCACTTACAAAATTAATCTTGTTTTCTGTATTTTATCACAGTAAGCAGTTTTTTTAAGTCAGTGAAGCAATTTTTTTTTTTGTTCAAAACCAACCAAAATAGAAACAGGTCTTAAACTTTCCTTGGCTTTGTGAGCATTCTTCCTTCATCCATTTTATTGGGATATTTTTCAGTTTGAAGCTTGGATTTCCTAAAATCTTTTTAGTCCACAGTCTTCAATTAGCTGATTACTATAGAATATATTCATACTCTGGATACCTCATCAAGCTGTCTAATAGCTGGATCATATTGATTGTCCTTCAATTAATCACAGCCCCTACTTTCATTTATCAAACCCAAAATACATGTAATTAACTCTGAAGTGATATAGCTCACCGTAAAGTGGTTTTGCAACTGCTGTGGAGATAACTCACTAGATTATACTAATAGGAAATGCACGTTGAAATTAAATTAATGGTATCGTGTCCATCACAGAAGAATAATTAAAAAACTAAAAGCGAACAGCTGTCGTGAGGAATCCTTTCTAAAAGCAGATGCAGATGTTTGTTTTTCTTATTTACACCTTGGGGTGTTGCCGTCCTTGAGCTTTGGAGCAATTGCCATCAAGTTTCCCAGAGGAGATGCCAGAATTGTCCCTGATTTCGCAACAGGAAGGGAGAGGGGACTGAGAAGGTGCAGAGTGGGTAATGCAAGTTATTTTTTTCCTATCACTGAGCCAGTTCATGGGGGAAAAAAAAAAAACCTACCAGATGACATTGTTTTGCTTTCAAAGCAACTTTATTCATTTGAATGTAATCTCTTCTTCCCCCAGTGCTCATATTGAAATTGGCTCAATGTGCTTAATTCCATGACAGACTGAATTGTAATAAATAATATACACTATCCCCAACCCAGCTTGCTGCAATTGGCATGGTGTTTATAACAGCCAGGCTCCCAATTGCTCATCATGGCTGAGACTTGGAGCTGCAATTTTATTCATAAACACAACTGTGTGTAAACTCAGGCAGAGCTGAGTATTCCTGTGTATCATCGCTCCTGCTTCCAGCCAGAATGGACATGCTCTGGAAATGGAGCTTTTTGGGAATGCCTCGGCACTAATCATTGAGAACTCTGTTATTTCAATTTTTTTTTTTTCCCCTCATGGATGGAAATACATTTCTGGAGCAGAGAGGTTACCCAGCTTATTTTAGGACTTACACTGATTCTCCGATATCTCCCAGAATACGGGGGAATTCTGAACACTGAAGAGCCCTCGAATTATCTCAGTTGGGGTTTTTTGGGGGGGGGATTAATAGCCAGAATTAAGAGAAATGTATTTTTTAAAGCGTTGCTCAGAATTTGCAATACACATCACTCAAATAATGTCTGTGATGATACAAATTAAAAATTACTATTTTCTTTGAGTTGGTTTGGTGACTCCTCAGAGAACAGGAGTTTGAGGTTTGTCACTGGTGCTGTTTCACTAGCACTTCAGCTTTCCTGCCTTAGGCACTTTGTTATCAGACATTAATATCTGCAACAGCAACCAATTATCTTGTAATTTTAACAAAGGCATCAGAAAAGAGAAAGTGCTTGTTGGTTCGATGGTCGTAAATACATAGATCACAAGCAAAGAGCCTTTACTTTTATTATGCAAAATAATGACTATGTAGCTGTTAATGGAATTTACTTTATACTATGACAATTTATACTTGTGCATGTCTGGGGAAGAGCTTTCCCACCAGGCTGTTTTGACAGCTCTCTGTAATAATATAGGAGAGTGATGTGTCTAACGAAGTCTCCGAGAAAAATATCTGGTTTGCATTTCAGAACGTGTCATTCAATATGTTCTGCAGTGGGAGATAGCCTGGGAGAGCTGCCTTCCCTCCCAGGCTGCCACGGCATCCTCCAGCACGTGTGGGAGCCTCTGCTGGGCAGGGCAGGGCAGGTCCTGCTCCAGCCTTTGAGGGAAAGTTGTTTTTATCCCAATCCGTGAGTGCCGCTGTGTTTTGTTGGTCTGCAATCACAGCATTTATTGTGGCATGGTGGGGTTCCTGGGCTCGTCCTGTGCAGGAGTTGGACTGGATGATCCATGTGGATCTCTTCCAGCTCAGGTTACTTTATGATTCTGTGATGTTGGACTGCACAGTAGTCATGCCTCTTTTTTTTGTAATAGAACTTTTTGAGGGCGTGACCATCGCAGGTGCCATCTACAAGCTCTGTGCTGACCCTGGAGACAACGAGGGCTGCAAGCTGTGGTTTCTTGGGATGGAAAGGAAGGACCTCCTTGAACCTGTGCATGGGAAAGTGCTGGTGATAGAGTCTGCTCTGATTCCATGTGTGTGAAAGGATGACTGTTGAAAAAATTTGTGAATAATGTGTGTGTATCAAAGTAACACCATCAGAATGGCAAATGAAGTGTAGTCCGGGGAGTTTCCCATATTCAGGGGCCGGGAATGTGGCTGAATTTAAGTGTTAAGTTGGGCTTTGTTGTTGTTTGTCTCCTCCTTTTCCTCAGCAAGCTTTTCTTCTCTGCTAATCCTCAGAAGCAGCCCAAGAAATGACATTTATGCATATTTCATAATGTGATTTCTGTAGGCACACAGAGCAAACAAATCAATTTCTCAGCAGCATGCTGTTTAAAAGAAACAGCAACAACCTGTGGGATAAGTTGCAGAAGCTGTTAAAATTAATTATAAATGGCAGAAGATATAACATTTGGGGGAAAAAGTGCTAATGTGTGAAGAATAATAAACATTCAGGAGATGAAAAGGAACTCTCTGTCATCTGATTATTTAAACTTCATATATTTATAAATATCACAACACGTTAAAACAATGTACCTCTCGCTACCAACAGCACATTACCATTTTATTCTGGAATTGCAACAGCCTCATCTGCTCTCCCAAAAAATGACTTTCACCTTTCTGGGCTCGGAGTTTTGCTGCGGATTTGTGTCTGTGTGACTGTCAGTGCACTGTAAGATTTTTCAAATGAGAGCAGGAGTGGGTTGGTGGTGGTTGTGGGTGGGGTTTTACTGCTCTGAGGGCTTAAGCTGCTCACTTAGGAGATGCTTTTCTCCTGGGCAAGGTCTTGGGCAATATGGATCTGACTTGAATTAGAGTAATCCAGTGTGGCTGTTGTCAGTGGTGGATTTCACTGGTATCTACCAAAGGAAGAAGAAAATGGAAAAGGATTTCTGTTTGAAGTGTGAATTGAAGTGCCAAATCTGTAGGAAATGGTGCTGATACAGAAGCGTTCACTGGGGTGCAGTAATTTCCCTTCAGCCTGTGCTCAGTAGCAGGAGCTCTGCAGCAGGTACAGCCATGGAAGGGCTTTTGGTAAGGGCAAGCAGTGACTGGACAAGAGGAGCAGCTTCAAGGTGAAAGAAGGTAGATTTAGATGAGATATTAGGAAGAAAATACTGGTTGTGAGGGTGGTGAGGCCCTGGCACAGGATACCCAGAGAAGCTGTGGCTGCCCCATCCCTGGAGGTGTCCAAAACCAGGTTGGATGGGGCTTGGAGCAACCTGGGATAGTGGAAGGTGTCCCTGCCCATGGCAGGGGGTGGCACTGGATGGGCTTTAAGGTCCCTCCCAACACAAACCATTCGAGGAGTCCATACTGAAATGTCTTATTTCTATGGGGAAACGATGTAAATTCACCCAACCAAAGTGGTTTTTCAATGCTACAGGCTTTGGTGAGAGAAGAGTAGGACCTGTGGGTGATGGAAACACTCTGTAGCCTTGGGCTTTGGATCAGATGATCTTTAAAAGTCGTTTCCAAGCCAAAGCTTTCTATGTCTGTGATCTGTATCCTGTTGAAGGTGCCTCTGGAACACAGCACTGTGGTTGCTTCAAACCTCACCTGAGCTGTGGAGTGGAGGTCACTGCAATTTTTACAGATATTGAGAAATGTGATAACATAAAGAGATTTTCCCTGGTAGCCAGGACCAGTGCCACTGAAGTTGGCTGGGATTCTGTTCCTGTACAGCAGCTGTACCCCTTGTACAGCAATAAACACAAGCATTATGTTAGAAACTTTTCTCAGCTTCCTTGTATGGTGAAGTGAGGTCATTGGTCAGCAAAATATGCTCTAATTAGAAGTAAATTGTTATTTTTATTGTGATTTCATGGATGAGATCCGTAGAAAATACTTGGAAGAGACAGCATGTTCCTGCTTGGGACCCTTCACGCTCCTGGTTTTGGTGGGAGGCTGCTCCTGGCTGGGTGGAAAAGCTGCTGGGTGGCCAGCAGAAGGGCCATGTGGGCAACAAAGGATGAAGAGCATCTCTCAGCCACAAAAGGGGCTCAGGGAGGCGGGTGGGATATGGAAACCTGCTGCAGAGTGGCACGCTGAGCATCCTCACACCAAGGGCTTTGCTAAACTGCAGCTGGATTTTGCACTGATGGGTTTGGCAGGGTTTTGCTGTTGTCCCCTGCGGCGCAAGGTTGGGGTTCCACCATGCCCATGAACCTCCCCGTGATTTTAGCAGCCTCTCATTGCAGTTACCTCAAAATCCACTCTTTCAATAATTTTTCCCCCCGAAGGTGCTGGCCCGATAACGCAGCTTCAAAACCGCTCGGTCGCCGTCAGCCGGCGGCCTGTCCGATGGGATGTGACACTCCAGCCCTAACATATGTCACTCCGTGCTGGCGCTGCGGGAGAGGAGAGCCCCTCGTGAGCTCCGTGTGCCCGCCATTCCCCCCGGAGCCGGGATGCTGCTCTGGCAGGGAGGGCTCTCCGAAGCCCCCACCGGCTCCGTGACCTGGTCGGCGGCTTTGTCCCGGCGCGGGAAGGGAGCTGGGGTTGGGGAGCGGGGCCCTTTCGGCTGAAAGGCTGTTAGATCCAGGTCACTGAGTTCGGGCTGCTGCGTTTTCTGACAAAGTCTAAAAAATGCAGATTTGTAGCAGCCCTGTGTTAATGAATTCCGACTGCTTGGATTTCGCACTGAATAATGGCCGGAATTACCAGAGATAGTGACTTATGAGATGTGATTGAATATCATCCTTTTTCTCGAGATTAAATTGATAAAATGATGTAATATCACATTATTTTTATTAGCAGGCTTTGATACAAAATTCTCTGTAGAGCAGAAGATTTTCTTATAATAAAACAAAGGTACTGGAATGAGAAAAAAAATTCAATAAATTTTTAAAGCGTAGTATCACATTTTAAATGCAATTTTGTGCATATGGTGAGTGAATGCAATACCTCTTTACCCTCAGGCCGCCCACTTTCATACATTAAAAATATTCTATTTAAATGCAGATTTTGATTTGTTATCTGGCGTGGCGTTCAAGGAGAAGAGACAGGAGAAAAGGAAGAGTGTGTGCATCTCTTAATTTAATTACATGTTTCTTTTGACACGCAAAGGTACGAGCAGTTGTTAAGTGTAAGGACATGCCTGTGGAAAAAAAAAAAAAGGTGCATGGTTGATTTTTGAAAATCTGTAAAAGAAAAGGTAATCTCGCCCTCAGCAGAGAGTCTAGTGAGTTTTTGTGGATGTACATATGTATATAAGCATCATCACATGTGTGTTACAGGCCAAACCACTGGTTCCTACTGTCATGACTGTGTCAGGACAGTGCTGCTGAAAAACATCCCAGTTGAAAATAGTTTCTTTTTATAACTACTTTAGAAATGCAGGAGATGTACTGCAAGGCGCAAAAGTCATAGTAGTAAAGTGCTTGAATACCATGGAAGTGGTTTTGCCATTCGATGGTGTGAAAACCAGGGAGGTGGCGTTTGGGCTGGGTACTCTTTGTCTTCATTTGTCTGTCGTGTGGGTGAAAGCCTATTTTCAGAACTGGAGAATATTTGAATTTCAGTGCCCTGGAGCAAGTAGGTTGAGTGGTATCAGAGATTATCAGATTTAATTCATTTATTTTAAATGTAAATTGATTTGAAGCCACTGGGAGCCATTAAAAGTGTGCAGTCGGCCTCCGCACTTGCTGTATATTATTTCTCCTGCTGTCCACTTCTGTCCATCCCTTCTGCCAGTCTTTTATCTGACTGGTTTGCTCCTCCTGCCTCAGAGAGACCTGAGTTTTGGGGCTCTGTGCATCACATAGAGGGTGTGAGGCCTCTTCTCCTGACAGCTGCTGGAACATCCTGGCTTTGCTGTGGTCATGTCCCAAAATGTCATCTCCCGGAGGCAGAATTCTTCCCTGCATCCAGCGGCTTCTCTCCCGTGGTTGAAACACAGAGATAATGCAGGTGTTAATGGTCTAAGGGGATGGTTTAATTGGGATAGGAAATGAAAGTTACTCCTGTGGTCTTAGGAGGGTAGTGGGCTGCAATGGGGCTGAGTTCAAAAGCCACTGGGCTCCCACCTTCAGGCTATGCCGGCTCCCTGGGCATGGCTTCCCTGCTCCTGCCAGTTCAATGCAAAATCCATGTTTTCAGGGGCTCCGTGACTCACCACAAGCAGTTTATAGTTTCCTGTAAATATAAAATCAGGGCTGTACCAAAGAGTGCCAAATGTGTGTTTTTAAGTCTATATATAAAATTATTTGATCTCACGGGGCATCGCATTTGCCAATTTTTCTCTTGGGCACATAGATATTAAAATCGTATTATGCCCAATATGTGGTTGTAAAATTGAAGTCACAGTGGAAAGGAATATTACAATTTTTCGCCTTTAATGTTAGTCTCAAAGAATGTGTCCTTCTGAAGAAAAGGTTATTTGTCTAATATGCTGGAGAACAGTTCGCAAAATTAAGTGAGAGTTATCCCCGTAAAATGAGCTGCAAAAATAAAGCAACCAAGGAAACTCTTGGGATGCAAACCCCCCTTAGTTTTCCATCAGTAATGCAAACTCTTGATTTCTCAAGCGTTGTGAGTGTTGGGGTAGCATTGAGGGGGATTTAAAATGTGCCCTTCTTTTTTGGGAGAAGTAAATCCCAACACAGAATCACAGAATGGTTTGGGCTGAAAGAGACCTTGAAGCTCATCTTGTTCCACCCACCCCCCTTCCATGGGCAGGGACACCTTCCACTAGACCAGGTTGTTCCAAACCTCATCCAGCTTGGCCTTGATGTCCCTCTCCTCCTTCAGCATCCAAAAGCAAAAGCATTTAGAAACAGGTATAGCCTTAAAATAAATGTTAATTAGGTGAGTAATAAATTTAAAACATCCAGGGAAGTAATGGTGATGTTACCTGTCTCGTGAGTGCTTAACTCAAAACTCTGCAATTTCAGACTGATGATTTTAGCTGGTTTTGGGGGTATTTTTTATTGCAAACGTGG
Organism: Eulacestoma nigropectus; assembly: GCA_013397775.1. Lineage (NCBI taxonomy): Eukaryota > Metazoa > Chordata > Aves > Passeriformes > Eulacestoma > Eulacestoma nigropectus. Next base: position 892,083 of record VZTE01003378.1, read on the forward strand.
TGGGAGGAGAAAAAAAATCAGTGGAATTGGTTTACATATTGCCTTAACTACTCTCACAATAGTGGAAAGCTCTCATCAAGTATGTATCAGATTATTTTATGCCAACATTAATATTGGAAGCACACATGTAATCTGGAGTCAGCAGGTTCATACACTACTATCTCATTAAATTTTCAGGCAAAAGCTGCAAAAATTAATTGGAGGCGTGTAATAGTTTAGAATGTGAGCTGGCTTATGGTAATATAAATTACATGAGGAGAAGACAGTTTTATATACTGAGAGAGGGAAAACTGGTTTACTTTAATGAGAAGAGATAGAAATGTGGAGCTATTTTTTCATTACAGATGCACTCTAAACTGTTTGGACTTACTTGATGAATAGAGTTAATTCTCTGCTACAGTTCCAATAATTCATGTTGCACAGTTTAATGACTTCTAGATAAAAACAGGATTGAAATGTTAATTTCTATGAAGAAATTGGAGCACTCTCATACATCAAGCTTTTTTCTATTAAACTACTAGTTAATTTCACTAAACAAGTCTCTTAGAGATGTTTCATGCTACACAGATTTTTGTATCTCTCACCTGCTTTATTTTATTCCGTTGGCCCCGAGGATTGGCTACCCCGAAGCGCCGCTGGGATGTGGAAAAATTTCAGGTGTACTTAACCTGTAATTATGATAATTAATTTTTTTCTGCAACGCGCCCTGCGATGGTTGGGCCTGTTGGTGTTTTCTCCTGTGTTTCCCAGTTGATCCATCTGGTGAAGGGTTAAGTTCTCTGCTGCCCAGGCATAGCCAGTGGGCTTCATCCAAGGAGAGGCACAGGGAGCTGCTGGATGGTTGGTAGTGTCTGAACCACCGTGCTTGAACCTCCTCCTTAATTCAGTTTGACTACTGGTCTTCTGTGTGCTGCCTAGAGGTTGGGTACTGCTGGTTGATGCTGCGTAGAGAGGACGAAAATGGTTTTTCTTTCACATATTCTTTATTTCAGGAGTTTCTCTGCTAACTTGGATTTGTTTCTGTTGTTCCAGTCCAGTTTTCATCATCAGAGATGAGTAGTTCTCTCATCAGCCTTGCCTTTCCCGTGTTTGGTGCCATCCCACTCACTGTTTCATGTGCTTGTCGGTTCCCCTTCTGTCACTTTGATATTTGCAGTTTCATATCTGTGGTTTGATATTTCTGGTATTTTGCAACATCTGCCCAGGGCAGTGCTAGAGTCACCATTCCTGGAAGTGTTCAAAAAATGTCAGATGGGGCACTTAGAAATGTGATTTAGTGGTGAAATTGATACTATTGGGTTAACTATTGGACTCTATGATCTTAGAGGGCTTTTCCAACTTACACAATTCTGTGATTCCATGATCTTTACATGGGAACTTCATCGTACAACCTCTCTTAGTAGAAACCGTGGGTTCCAGTAGGGTTCTTCTAGGCTTGGAAATTCCCTTTTCCATGGGATTGCAGAACTCATTCTGCTGCTGGAGGCACCTCTTGCCCATTCACCTCTAAACCATGTCCTCAAGTGCCTCACCCAGACAGTTTTTGAATGTTTCCAGGGATGATGATTCCACCACTTGGACCATAAAAGAGCAGGGAGATGCAGAGCCAAGAGTCATTGATGGGGGAGCTTCAGCTCCCACAACATGATCTGTGGCAGGGAGGGGAAGACGTGGGCTGCCCAGCACAGGTAGCATTCCCTTGGGTTGTTGTGCTTCTAAAGAACAGGATTTCACCTGTTATGTTCAAAAAAGGCTGAGTTTTGTGCACACAAGAGAAACTTCTAACCTCTCAATCAAGATGAACAATCTCATGGGGTTTTGTGTGTGTGGTGAAGAAGGAAACATCATCTAGGTGCAGGTTTTTGCAGATTTAGCAAGATAGAAGTGAGCTTGGCCAATGAGTCATTGGCTGTGGGGACACCACAGTGGAGCTGCAGGTGCTCTCCCCTTTGGGGACACCACAGTGGAGCTGCAGATGGGCTCTGCTTTGGGGCCCAAAGTGCTCACACCAACTCCCACCTGGTGGGATGCGGCCAGTGCCTCCTGTTACCCAAAGAAGGAGGAATTTTGGGGTGTGGTGAAATCAGCCAAGTCCCCATCCAGGTGGGAAGGTGAGGGCCTGGCCACTGGTGGGAGGGAGCCGTGTTCCTCAGCCTGGTTCCCCCATTCCGTGCCTTGGGCTGTTCATCCTGAAAGGCGCTTTTATCCATGGACCTTGTTCCGCATTGTGCGTCCCCGGCGTCCGACACCGGCTTGAACAAAGTGTCACGCGTGCGAGGTGTACGGTGCAATTATTTTAACCCATTTCGCCTCCTAGTGTGGAAAATCTGCTTAAAATAGGACTTGCTAAAGTCATTGTACCGTATACAAAGGGGTTATTAAAATGCACTCTCAAAATAGAAAATAGGATTAGAAGAGACACTTTGGCTTTGAGGCCTTCTCCAGCCGAAAGAAGGCCTCATGGCCAAAATGTCTCCTTTAATCTCATTTTCTGTTGTCTGGTAGGAATTTTAACTCTCCTCACCCCCTCCCAACCCCCCTGTCTCTCTCTGCCCAGATGCTGGTCTGGCACCGCTCAGCTCCCTTCCCACAACTGGGGGCTCATAAGACAAACGGTTATTTTTTCTCTTGTCATAATAACAAGACGTTTTATTTCTAGTCCAAACAAATCCCCCCCAAAACCCACAACCTGTTTCTATCAACTGACTTTTGGTTGTTTGCGCTAAGGCTCCCGTCTATCAGGATTCCTTGCTCTTCAATCCTGGTGAAGGCTTGTTGTGCTTCTGAATCCTTGGGACAAAAAACACCTGGAAATCCTAATTATTAAAAGTGAAATGCTGCATTTTCTATATCTGAAGGTAATGTGGTAGTGAACACCTGTGGTATGGATACCTCTATATATCTATATGCTCTTGTAGCTATATATTAGTTGAAATGCAAAAGCTGCAAGCTACACCAACAACTTAATGTTTTAAACATGTCCTATAATTTAAATTTGACCTTTCCTGGATAATATCAAACTGATATCTAGTTGCTTCACCGCCTTCTAACATTTTGATTCCTAAATGGGCTTTTTAATTTAACATGTAAAAATTTATGCTCCAGATTAGGGAAAAAAAACCCCAAATCTTGCTGTAACTCTTAATTACAGTTAATTACTGTATTTCCTAATTAGATTCTTAATTTCCAACTATTTAACTTTGGTGAAACAAATGGAAAAGCAGCAGTCCGCAGAGAGCCCATCTGAAAGAAGCAGTGATGTTGTTTTTATATTTTCGTGTTTTGAAGGAATCCTGAAGGCATTGAATTTTATTTCCATAACTGGGAAGGGCAGCAATCTGTGTTTATAATCGTGGCAGGAAAATTCTGGGGGAAAAATTACTCCTTCTGAAAGGGTTTGCATCCATATTGCAGGTTGGAGGAGGGAGAGAGCGATGCCAGAACCAAATGCAGGGAGATATTCAGGTTACTCATCAGTTGGAGTAATAAGTATTTGAAGAACTTGCTGTGACTGGATTTTTAAATGCGAAAACCTTCTGGATGTTTACAGCTGGAGTCTCAAAATTCCTCTCGGCTGGGTCACATCAATGTGTACCCACATGAGTGGGTACATCCGACCCCTGGAAGTGTCTAAGATGAGGCTGGACGAGGCTTGGAGCAACCTGGGATAGTGGAAGGTGTCCCTGCCCATGGCAGGGGGTGGAACTCAATGAGCTTTCAGGTCCCTTCCAACCAAACCATTCTAGTTGAGTGCCCATGGGAAGGTCCAGCTCCAGGGTTTGGGTTTCCTCAGAAGATGCTTCTCCTGCCCAGATGCCCCAAGTCAGAGTCTCTCTGCTCCCTGAGTGCCCCAGCTCTCAGGATTTTTTTTGTTTTTCCTCACAAAACAAAAAGTAAACATACCCCGCCCCCCCCAAACCATGTTGTTTGAATGCAGTGCAGTACCAGACACGAGCGTGCTTCTGCCTCAGGAAGGCTGATTCTCCCTCAGAGGTGGATACAAATGGTCAGCTTTAAACCTTATAACAAAAGGTTAATTTTTCTTCCTTGACGTCTTGCTGACTAAGTCAAACCCCGAACATGAGGTCGTTGGCTGTTTCGTATGTTTCCAAAGACGGCTTTATACACCCGTGATATCAGTTTTGTGTCTCTTGGCAACAGATTGGTTCTGGCACCCTGAGGACGGGGCGCCTTGGCATTCTTGAACTGCCAAGAGACACAAAGCGGATACTGGGAGGATTTGATGCCTTGCTGAAAATACATTAAAATACATTTTGTGCCATAATAATGTGTTTTGAAAAATGAGCTTTTTTTGTTGTTGCCTTTTTTTTTTTTTCTGGAGCCAGTCCTCCCCCAGCCTCATTTATGGGTATGTTTGTAATGCCTTGGCTCCCGCTGCCCTTTGTGGATGGACGCGTCCTCACTGGAGCACCGCTCACCCTCGCCCAGGGCTGATGCCTCCGTTGCAGAGCTGTTTTCTTTCCCTTTTTCCTCTGCGCAGGAAAAGGAAGGAAAAAACAGATAGAACCATAAGATGAAAACATTGATTTGTGGTTTATTCCTGCAGGGAAACCATCCCATCTTTGAAAGAGCATTTTGTTGAGGTGCTTGTCTCAAAAACAGAAGAAAAAATATGCTTTAAAGGAGATGATTCTTTATATAATAGGTCTAATTATGATGTGTCTATTAGATATCTTGGCAAAATCTTTAGTGCCTTATGTGCATAACCAGGACAAGTGCTGAAACTGTGTAGAATAATTTATAATGCACGTCACAGCCAAAAATTTACTGTCATTCAATGAGTGAATTAAATAAGCATCATCTTACCAAGCTTTGAAATCACCCATTTCATTACTGCAAATTACACATACAGTGGTGAGGAAGGACAGCAGCTGGGAGGTGCTGCACAGGCTGGGCTGGGAGGATGAGGATGCACCTGGAGATTCCTGCAGTTTCCTTGCCAGGGAACCGTGGCCACTCAGATGGGGCAGAGGAGCCACGACAACCAGAGAGCAGATTCCTGCTTTTGTTGGATGTGCAGGTGTTGTGCTCTTGGTTTCAACAGGGCCAGGCTGAGGTGGTGCATCAGGGCAAGGTGTGGAAGACCCAACTGAGAAGAGGCCGGCATGGGAAAGAGGAGCTGGAGGGAAGGGACAGACTGTGAAATTTTGGGATTTCAAATGCGGTGTGGATGTGCTTGAGGAAGTTGAGGGAAGAGCGGACAGCAAGGCAGAGGGTTTGGGTGGTTGGCATGAGTGTGGCTCTGCTTGGAGGGGCTTGGGCAGATGCAGCCGCTTTGCCTCTGACCTGGGTGGTGCGGAGCTCTTTGGGGCACGTGCGATGGTCACCTGAGAGCTGCAAAAACACCCCTCTGCTTTATACACAAGGGTAGATTCTCTTCTCCTTGGTGCTTGTGCCACTAAAGACCTCTTACCTGCTGTTAGGGAGATGCTCGTCAGGGTGTGCAAACACCAGTGAGAGATGTCTGAGGAGTTCTGCAGTGGCCTTCAGCTAAGAAGACAGTCCTTAGAGACTCAGAACAAGTGGTGATCTCGGCATTGCTTCCTTTTGTGCTAAATTACACCATCCTCTTTCTGTTATTGTCACGAATCTTAAGGTTGTTGTTCTTCCCATTTTAAATAGAGCACGTGGGAAGTTCTAAACAGGCAACTTACTCCATATCTAGTGGGAAGTTGATACACGTGCCATCACGTACCCTGGTATTTATTCCTCTCCATTAAATTATGTTCTCCAGACCATTTTTAAATGTGTACGTAGCCAGTGTTAATTTCAAGGAGACAGATTTTTTAAAATACATATACTTAAACAGTGATGGTGCCCATAAAAAAAATCTATTTAAAATCAATTGTGTGTGAGAAGAAGTCTACAAACAAAAGAGCAGAGACAGGCATATCAGCTTTAATTTAGTACTGGATTCCCTTTGACAGGAGCCATTTAGATAGAGGGCAAAAAATTATCTCACTGAAAAAGGCAGTGATTGATCACATGTTGGTAAGTGAATCAAGTCTGCAAAAAACAGAGGCGATTAAGGGACAAAGAGGAATTATCATATTACAATGTTGCTGCCTGTCAAACCTCCGTCTTGTTGTGCATTCATGTGTCACGTTGTGACATTCGATCAGCGCTTAACTCCCTGGGACAAAGGGATGGTCGTTAAAAATCTTTAAATGCTGCTCAGAATTGTACTGGGGGTGTAAATCCGTGTTTTGACTGCTGACAGAGATCTTTATGCCCACAAGAATAGATACACAGGACCTGGCTGACAACTTATTAAGTAGATCTTAGCACCAGGGCGTTTCCAGCTCTTTCTCGTCTTTGATGTTGATTTGCTGCCCATGACGGGATGGGTTGGGAGGTGCCAGGGAGGGCAGGCTGGCACTGCTCATGGGCAGGTAAAACAGCCAGAAATTGGTGAAACCAAAGGTGTTAGTCTCCAGAAAATGGAAACTGTGAAGGCAGGAGGTGGGCTGGTAAAACGTGCAGTGAAATGGGAAGGATGAGGATGAGGTGGAAGAGGGTTTGTAGGAAGATGTGGGAAAAATGAAAGAAAGCCTGAGAGCGGCAAACCTGTGGGGAGAGTCTGTCCGCTCGGACGGGCTCCAGGGTTAACAGCAGCCGTGGGTGAGGCTGGAGACAGAGGAGACAGGACGTGCAGGTTCTCTGTCAGCATTTTCCCCAGCCTAGACCCAGTTAATGCCTTGCCCAGCTCAGCTGCTTCCCGACGGCCGTGCTGGAGAGGAGCGGGTGGGACGTGGGCAGCGGGCGCGCGCCGATGAGAGGTGACAGGTACGGGGGAGCGCGTGGCAGCTCGATGGCTCAGCGTGTTCCCTGCTGAGGGGCTGGTGTCCTGCTCCTGGGGGACAGAAGCCTCCAGAGACCGTGGCACATTCATAAACCTTCTCTAGAAACCCACTCAGAAATGTGGTAAATCTTTAAAATAATGGACTGCAGTATAAAAAAGTAACAAATCTTTAGTTTTTGCATTTTGTGGCCTTGGCAGTTGCTCTCAGGGTGCTGCTGGTGTGGGTCTCTCTGTCCTTTCCCACCCACATGGGTCCTGCTCTGGGCACACACGCTTGGATATGCAGGAGCTCTACGGGAGAAGCCACTTTGCTCTGCTGAGTTTCAGGGTCATGCTGATATGGGGGTTGGAACTAGATGATCTTCAAGCTCCCTTTCTAACTCAAACCATTCAATGCTTCTATGACATCTCCTTTTCTTGGATTTTCTGCCTTCAGTACATGCAATTAACCAGAGCCTTTCCTGCCTGGCTCTGTACACAAGATTCACCTACTCGGTGGGGTTTTTTTAAGAAAAAAGGAATGGAGAAGAGCTGTGTGCTTTGTCTGAATACTACGCCAAAAAGTCTTGGTTAAAGATACCTACGTGACAAAGATGAGATAAAAGAAAAACAAAAATCACAAGTCAGCGAAGTGGTAGATTTCTGAGAACCAGCCTCTGTGATTTTCAAAGAGCCTCTGTTTAAGCAAGTGTCTTGCTTGGATGATAGCAGAAAACAAATAAAGCATCAGCTTTTTGTCAGGGAATAGGTTGATACTGGACTGCTCTAAGTATCTGCATCATGACTGTGTGTCTGAATATATTAATCAATAATCTGGAAAAAAGGGGTGGGCAGGGAGTTGGTGGCACCGAGGCGGTGAGGGATTCTATGGCATCACTGGTGGGAGGCAGCCCTGTGCAGAAGGAGGCAGAGCTGAAATTAAGGAGGATCACACAGTCAGATGAAAGCCACCACTGCCAAACACAAGGCTGGGCACCCGGGAAAGAGCATTCCCAGCTCCTTGCACACACTGCTGCGCTTTCAATGAGCTGGAACCACTGGGGAGAAAGATCCGAGGGTCGCTGCGGACAGCTCGATGAAGACATCTGCTCAGTGTGCAGCCACAGTCACAAAAGATCAAACAAGGCGTGAGACCATGGGAGGAATGGGCGAGAATATACGGAAAATATGATAACGCTGTTATGGGGGTGCTCAGAGTGTCCCAGTGAGTGTGTGGTGGGGAGATTACCCCTATCTCTGCAGCTCAGGAGGTTTTTGAGAGGTGGTGGCAGAAACGGAATCACAGAATCCTAGAATGGCTTGGGTTGGAAGAGACCTTAAAGACCATTTCATTCCACCCCTCCTTCCAGTAGACCAGGTTGCTCCAAGCCCTGTCCAACCTGGCCTTGGTCATTTCCAGGGATGGGGCAGCCACAGGTTCTCTGGGCAATCTGTGCCAGGGCCTCACCACCCTGAAGAATTTCTTCCCCAATATCCCATCTAAACCTCCTCTCTTTGAGCTCAAAGCCATTCACCCTTGTCCTATCAATAGTCACAGCTTGTAGCCACGTCTGCGTAGTTGAAGAGATTGGGGCTGTTTAGAAAGATCATGTGAGTAAGAGGATTTGTGTGAGAGGTTTTGTAAACTAGTGTTTGACATATTTAACCTTTCTCAAAATACGAGAGCAAAGGAAAATCCAATAAAACCAGGGGCGTGCACTGGGCGCTCTGCAATTGATGTTTCCCCCCGGTGCTCGCTGAAACACCGGGAATGTTGGGCAGCCCCACACTGCCCCTCAGCCGGCCCAATCCTGACCTGTTCCCTCCTCCCGGCTCCTGCCTTTGGAATTATTGTCCCCTTCTCTATGGACAAGCATATTTTAGCCTGTTTGACACTTTTTGGCAGCGTGTACTGAAACTGCTTTTCATACTGCGTTAGAGATACGGTCGGTCACAGCGTGTTCTCCTCTGCTACCAAATCCTTGCTGAGAATCTGAAATATTTTGAAGTCACATTCAATTAACATGACTTCTTTGGGAGCACAGGGCTTCTCTCAGCGGTGTTTTCAGCAGCCTCACCATTCCCTTTGTCAGACAGAAACACTTCTTACACTCCAGTCTTGATGGAAACTATAGGGAAACCTCGTAGAGCCTGTGGGGGGTCCCTGGTTGAGGATGGGGTACATGGTAAGAGCTGGGATACAGGATGGTCAGGCTGAAGCTTTTTTAAAGGGAAGCTCCACACACATTCCTCTTCCTCATACTTTTTCCTTTGAACTCAAGAATAATTCTTGAACTGGCAGGGATGATTAATGCATAGATACTGAAAAACATAGTTGGCTTTTTAAAACTGTAGTTACTTGGAAATATGGGCTGGCTGCCATGGAAGAGGGTGCTGTAGGAGTTTATCTGAACACAAAATACTGGAAAGTCAAATTTTAGAGTCGTTTAATTTGTCCAGTGTTTTCAAATAAGGATACTAAATGAATATATTTAAAACAGCATTACTCCGGAAAAATATTTATTTGACAGGGGCGCTGTGAGTTCACTGCTACAATACTGGAACAGCACAATATTGTTCAAAGTGAAGATGGAGAGAAACGCCTGCTCAGTTAAAGCCCTGGCAATGCTGCCCCGAACGTGAGCATGCAGATGGTGACAAGCAGCCCTGTCCCTGGGGTGTGTCCCTCGAAGGTGGCTTTCTCTGCAGGGACAGCTTCAGTGGCTGTGTTTTAGAATCACAGAATGGTTTGGGTTGGAAGGAACCCTAAAGACCATGCAGTTCCACTCCCCTGCTTGTCAGAGACACCTTCCACTAGAGCAGGTTACTCAGAGCCCCATCCAGTCTGGCCTTGGACACATCCAAGGATGGGGAATCAACCATGAAGGTTTAATCATCTAATCTGTGTGAAATCTGTGGAAGCAGAGCTCTCTGATGGGCTTTGTTTGGGACACTGGTGATGGAACAAGGGTGAGTGTTATCCCAGGTGGGTCACATCTCACGGCCACAACCCTCTGCTGTGGTCTGGGCTAGTGAGTGCACATCTGGCCAGAAGATACAAAGAAAGGTCTCTGTCCTGCTGGGCACTAATTGTGCATTAACGAGCCCTCACCACAGAGCAGGACACTGCTCTGAGCTTTGTGCCTGGCAGGGAAGATGGTGGGTGGCTGCTGGGACACGAGCGCTGCTGGCCACTGCTGAGACTGTGACAAGGATTCAGAAATGATTTAAAAAACCCTACTTCTGCTAGGAGTCAGGAGCAGCTCCAGCCAAGCCAGCCCGGTGCCAGGAAACAGCTCGGATGGTGGAGTCTCCTGCCGGCAGCGCCGCTCTGCCAAGAGCTAATCCCCTGCGAGAGCACGGGAACAAAACAGTGCCGCTCGCACAGCTCCTCCTTGGGGCACAGGGAATTAACGTTAACCCCGGATCGCTGCAGCATTCCCGCTACATTTTTCATGGCTTACACTCCAGGCACACCTCCTTGCCAAGGATCGTCCACCCCAACACGGAGCACAGAAGTGAGGCTTGGCCCGCGCTGCCAGGTTTTCTCGGAGGCAAACAAAACCCTGGCACCTCTGCAGATGCCAGCCTGCCTTGCTTTCTGCTCCTTTGGAAGCGCTGGTTCTCCTTGGGAGCAGGCTGGCGAGCCTCTGGAGTTGTGGGGACCCACTCCATAGCTCCTGGTCTGTGTGGAGAGCCAGGCTTTGGAGCTCCAGCCCTCATTTTGGTGCCAAACCCAATGCTTTTGTGCCCAGAGGGTGGATGCGTTGCTTGCTTAGTGAAATGGGTTAATGCTTCGCTGGACTCCGACACGTCAATGGCTTGGACAGCTCAAAACAAACAAAATTCCAGTTTGGATTGAGCTGGCCCAAAATGAAAATCCTTGTTTTCTTTTTCCTCCTGGAGTTTTGGGCACATTGTCCCCACATGAAGCTCTGTAGTTGGCTGGAGTGGCACGTTGGTGATGTGAAATGATTCCAGAGGAAGAGTGGATAAACATTTTTATACCGAGCTGTCTAGTGAGGGAAAGTTTGCATCCAGACTGCCTTCAAATTAGGGTTTAGGTGGACTCTTCACCTCTGTCCAGGATTTTTTCATGTTTCCAACTTGTAATCTGTGGGCCAGGTTTGTAAAAGCTTTTGGAAATTAATCCATTCAAAAAATGCAAATAAGAGGGCAGCTGAAGGCAGGTCTCTGCTGCCTCGGGCAGTGAATTTGGCTCATGCTTCCAGTGTTCCCACTCAGTTCCCAGAGGAAGGATTTGAAAAGGAGGAGAAAAAAAACCCACAACAGAGGAATTGCTGCAGGTGATTCAGAGGGGAATGATACTGTTCCATCGCTTCTGCTGCTCCTCTCTCTTGGTGGCACGCTGTATCCTTGCCCATGGACACAGCTCCTCCCTTGGCTCTTCTCATCCTCTATAAAGATGCTTCAACATTTTTACAGAAGCAGAATGGCATGAAATCATCCTTCCTGCTGTCTGGAGTTGTATTTTGGTTCCTCAGATGTTCCCATTCTCCAGTGATGGACCATGGGAAGGCTTCTGTGAGTATTCATGGTGTCCTTGAGGATGAAAATACAGTCACTACACAGACCTTTTGCTTTAGTTATTCAAAAGATGCTATTTAGGTTTTGCTGCTTTTAGGCATAAAATGCGGATGTTAAAAGGAAATCTGTGGGAATTTGAAGTGGAGACCAGACAGATTTAGCAGTGCCTTCTTCATCACAACTGGTAAACCCTCACAGTCATTTTTAGCAGACCTAAGGCCTTGGAAGGGGTGGTCTTTGAACACAGGCAGAAGAAAACAACCCCAGTTTGCACTGAAGAAAAAACTACAAGATGATCATCCAGTGGGCAGAGGGAGCTTTAAAACATCCCAGTTCTGGACAAGCTTTGGTCAGGACTTGTGTGGTCCAGAAGACGTGGGAAACCATGTTTCAAGAGCTCCTGTGCTTAAAGAAGTGTTTGGTGTTGGGCACAGCTCCTGTTGCACATCTGTAGGTGTTCCTTGGGTACCTGTTGCTGCAATGGGTGTTACTCCTAGGTGATGTGTACATGGACAGCCTGCTCCTAGGAGTATCCCATGTGTCTGAAGCCTGTCTCAGAGCCCTCAGCCTGTTTGTTCCTGTGCATTTGCAGCCACAGGGAGAAAATTCCTACTAGCATTGTTCTGTCTAATGCTTTTTGTTTAAGTCTCCTAAGTTTTCTAACCACTTTGTCCCTTTGTTTTCAAGTCAGTAGTTTTTATTGTGAAATCCATGGTGTATTGATAACTATCGGGGAAAATCCCTGAGGCTGCTGAGCAGGAATCTGCCTTGATGACAGAGATGCTTCCAATTTTTAAGCAAAACAGCCTGTAAATTGTGCCATCAACTAACAAGTACGGGATCCCTGCTGTGTAATGTGTGGGATCCTGGAGTATTTTTATTTCCAGGGTGATACCCTCATGGTAGCATGTGGAGCTACAGCTGGGCCGCCAAGGAGCATCCTGCTTTGGGAGGATGAACGGAGAATATGTTCCTCAGGATTGCCATGCCTAATTAGCCTCAAGTTCTGGTATTAGGAGATGTTAATGAGCTGCAGCATATAAACTAACCACAGGAAAAAACCTTTTTAATGGCTGTGCCAGCGGTAGGAAGAGGAGTGCTGCTGGGGGAGCTGACTCACAGCTCAGGACTGGTGGCACTGGGCAGGGGGTGGCCGTGCCCAGCTTGGCCACAGGGACCTTACAGCACCCGTGGGCATGGTCTGTGTTGTCCCAGTGGTACCTCAGAGATGAGTCTCTCTGAGCTTTGCAATTGCAAGGAGGTCTGGTCATTTTCTGTAAAACAGTTTAATTAGCACAAAGGTGGCCTCTGTTAGTCCTTATTTTTGCTTGTTTTGAGGATGCATCCCTGGAGATGACCAGTGTATCCAGTACTGCAGGCTGACAGCACTGCCTGCTCCCATTTGGATGTCGTACTCCATTTACCCTTGGTTGTCCCCTTTTTTTTCCTATAGAAGATAAAGGTTTAGAGACAGAGATAGGAGATTTAATTAATCCACGATTCTGTGTCAAAATTCAAAGAGACTTCCGCAGAAGTTCATTATTTCTGCTTCATTTTGCCTCCTTTGGCACCTTTCTTGAAAGGCAGGTGAGGAAGTTGCACTTCCATTCTCTCTCCTTTCCACAGACCTCCACTGTGCACTGTTTTACCATACCAGCTATTCTATTCATTATTCCAAAAAAGTGCCCTATTCATGGGTGAGCTGAGCTGCTGCAATGTAAGATTGTTATTCATCATACTGGAAAATATGCCGCCTTTTTTTTTTTTTTCCCATTGCTTTGAAATTGTGTAAAACAGACATGGGGGGAAAGAAAACAAACCAGCTTGCCAGGCTCTTAAGTGAAATGATTGCATTGAAGAGCAGAGTTGGAGAGGAGCCAGCACAGAACCCCTGATCAGGCAAGAAGGGGAGGGATAACGTGGCCACAGCGAGGACGTGAGGCTAGAGAAAAGCTCTGAGAGGAGAGCTAATTGAGGAGGGGATTCAAACAAGAAATGTTTAATAAAAAGATGTTGGTTAGTTAGTCATGAAGAAAAGCTGTGCGTGTCAGGTGGGACTTGGCAGAGAGGGGTGTTAGGAGTGCCCCTGTGGAGCGTCTGGGAGACTCTGCTGGAGATGCTGCCTGTACTGCTAACCATGACACCGAGAAATTGAGGCTGAATGTAAAAGGAAGGGTATTTTATTTGAAGAGGAAAATTTCTCAAACTTCATGGCCCAAAGGTGTCAGTCAGTGAGGTCCCTTCCAGCCACGGACCCCTGGGTTCCTGTTGGGAATTTGGCTTTGGGGGCTGGGACCTTTGTCGTATTTTAGCTGTAAACTCAGAGTGTGTGTGCTGGAGCTCTGGATTATCCTGTTGGACCTGGTGGAGCTCATCTGTGAGTGCTGCAGAGTTAGCCCCTGGTCCTGCAGCAGTGCCAGGGATGAACTGCCCGTGTCATCCTCTGCCAGAGAGGGGGGCATCTCCCGATGGCCACTTGCTCCAGCACGTGGCCACTCCAGATAAGCTCTAGATCAAAGTTCCTGCCAAAGCCTGAGACATGCACGTGTTTCCAGGATGGATGATGAACTTCTGAGTGCTCAGTTCTGATAGAAATTAAATTGCAGCAGGATGCTCTGCTTGGTTGTCATGTGGGCAGCACAATAAGGTTCTCTTTGGAAGGTGCCCTCCAAGCCTGACTTTGCACTCCGGTGCCACTGGAGATTCCAGAGTCCCAGAATGGTTTGAAGCTCATCTTGTTCCAGCCCCTGCCATGGGCAGGGACACCTTCCACTGTCCCAGGTTGCTCCAAGCCCTGCCCAGCCTGGCTCTGAACACTTCCCAGGATGAGGCATCCACAGCTGGCATGGAGAAGGCCATGTGGCAAATGGTATCCTGCTAAAAATGCCTCTTCTGGAGACTGAGGGGGTGGTGGGACTCAGCTGTGTCTGTGGGAGGGGAGAGCAGTGAGGAGTGGGGGGCACTTGCACTCCCACCAGAGCAGCCACCGTTGGATGGAACATCTCCCAGAGCTGGCAGCCAGTATGGAAGAAAGTAAATAAAGAAAGGCCATCCCCATTTCAAGTTGTGGTATTTTGACTTAGTTAAAGTATTTATTTAAGAAATCTAATGGGGAAACGTAAAAATGTAAGTTTATGAAAGTTCTGAAGAACAGGAAGAAAAGACAAAAGGCCTGGGAGAAAATACCACAGTGTTTTCATTCTTTTAATGATTATCTGGTGGGTTTTTTAAGTGCCTGGGGATGAAGGACTTACTGTATTGGTCTGACTACAAAGTGCTCACAGAGCCCAAGTGTAACTGTTCTAGGCAAGGCTCATTTTCTGACATCTCAGATTCTTGAGCTCTGTAAGTGTAATACCAGCTATTCCCCATCCTATTTATTGCATCGAGCTTTTTAAGTAATGGGCCAAGTAATGATGGCAGATGCTATAATCATTTTTTTGTTAATGATTTAGAGCTCTATTTACACAATAATTAGTTCTGCACAGCTCCATGGCACAATGCAGGAGGAATGCTCTCCTGACTTTTTACTCCACAAGTTAGATGAAACTATTGAGCCTGGAGGGTGCAAGGCAGTCCAAGGCCAAGCCTGGGAGCTTCAAACCCAGGATTATTGTAGCCTGATGGGTGTCAGATGAGCTTAAATGTTGCCTGTGGACTGTACTGGATGCTTGGAAGAGCCCACTTGGTTCCTGATGACAGCACAGCTGGGTTGTAGCTGCTTACAGCAGCAAATGCAAACAGCGCCTGACAATCCCAAACATCTCACCCATCCTTACTGAGGGTAAGATGGATCCTGAGAGCTCGAAAAACCACTTGAAAGAATCAGCTTTTGGTGTAGAAAAAAAAAAAAAAGATGTTGTCTCTGTCCTTCCAGGATGACCGAAGTGGTGTTTGGGTGGGTTCTGTTGCTGCTGCAGCTCCTGGTCACTGCAGGCAGGACTGGTGTGGTTTCTTGCTCAGCTTTCCCTTTTGTCTGTTTGGATTTTCAGCTGATGAGCAGAAAGGTCTTGATTCACACTTGGCACAACAGGGCTCTGATCTCAGCAGCAGATGCCACATGCTGCTGGAATACAAAGAAATAATGAAAGTAACCCGAAATGTGAGTCAGTTGTAGGTGTGATGGGGGTGCCTCCTCTGCTTTGTCTTTCTCTGGCATTTCTTGCTCCATCCACTGCCTTCAGCTTTAGTCTCAGCTCCTCGTTTCTCCTCCTGTATTGTTCCTCCAGCTTCATTCCCTTTTGTCTCTCTCTTCTGTCTTTTGCCATCCCCTTACTGCCCACTCCTGTGCCATGGCCGCGTGGTGCGGGAGTGATGCTCCCCACAATGATAATGAAAAACCTATTTCCATTCCACTTCAGTTCCCTGGCACCCCCAGTACCATTTTTAGTGCCATCTCAGCAGCAGACATTCCATTTATGGAAATTCGGAGTGTTTGTTCCTTCTCTGAACACGACCCTGAGTACTGGTGTCGTGGCAGAAGGGCTAACTGCAGCCAGAACCTCTTGGAAAAGCACTGAATCGCTTTACTTCTTCATTGTGAATCACTAATTTTACTTTCTCCTAACGCTGCGCGGAGTTTCTCTGGTCCTGGAGGTCACTGGAGCCTTGTCACTGCAAGCCAAAAGTGTTTTAAATGGTCATTGTGCAGTGTAGCAATGCCATCAGTCTCCTGTGCCATTATTTTATCTAGAAAGTTGGATTTGATATCCGTTTTCATATTTAAAGCAAAATTACTGGCAGGCTGCCATACCGTGTGAGGCACAGAGAGTGGGAACTTGTTCATAAAGGTTTATTGTGAATGTGACTATTACCTACTGGTTTGGGATATTTTTCAACAAATCAAGACCTGCTGGTAGCCAAGTGGGTTCTGAACAGGGTCTTTTCTCCTGAACTGATCTTATTTTGTTCTTTTGTTTCCAAGCCTGTCTGTAGTCTAGCTCTGATAATGATTAGAACTTTTTAATTGAAGTCTCATCAGCATCAAATGCTGGCTTGCCCAGAAATACCTTACTTTTTTGGCTTATATAGGTATATGAAAATAAAAAAGGAAGAAAAAACTCAGAAAATAATAGTGGAATGTAAGTCTGGGGCATATTGAATTAATTTCCTGTTCCACTTCTGCATCAGCTAACCAGACAAATAACCAATTTGTTAAGGGCTCTGCTACTTCCTTCAATCACTTGCTCACAATGCACTTTTTACATTTTATTTCCTGGTTTTTCCATTTCAATTCCTTACATCCCCTGCAGGTCTCTCTGTGTTGGTGCCAACAGCAACACAGCCAATGAGGGAGGGCAGGGTGTGATCCTCCACCTCCCAGCAGCCCATCCACCCTCTGCCGTGCGGGTTTTCTGCAGGGGCTGCAGGGACACCGAGCTCTTTGATGCACATCCCTTGGGGAATCCAAATTAAGGATCTCCCTGGTGCTGTGTCTTCATTTCATGGCCTTGCCTTATTGGTGGCAGCAGGAATTGCAGCTGTTGTAAGTGGGTTCCCAGTTTATTGAGCTGTTTCTGAGAGCACTGGTACGGGAATATCACCATGGCATGGCAGAGGGAATGAGGGAGATAAGGAATCACAGAGTGGTTTGGCTTGGAAAGAACCTTAAAGTCCATCGTGTTCCACCCCCTGCCATGGGCAGGGACACCTTCCACTCTCCCAGGTTGCTCCAAGCCCCATCCAACCTGGCCTTGGACACTGCCAGGGATCCAGGGGCAGCCACAGCTTCTCTGGGCACCCTGTGCCAGGGCCTCCCCACTCTCTGTGTAAAGAACTTCTTCCCACCATCACGTGTCAGGGTCTGTACTGGGAGCAGGATTAAGCAGTCCTAACACAGGGCTTTCATTATTTTCCTCTCCTGCTGCATGATGGATTCCTTTGGAGACTGGTACAGTGCTGGGTAACAAAGTATGATGTGGCTTGTTGCTCCGTTCAGTGTATTTTGTGGGCTTATATTTGTGTTTAGGAAATTGATTCTGGACACTCTGCCAGGGATGTCATTCCAGAGAAATGGAGGCAACAAGGGAAAAAAAAAATCAAACATCACTCTGGGTTTCTGGGTAAACTGCCTTAACTGCCAAGTGGTTCCTTGAAGAGACACAATCCTTAGGAAAATCTGTAAGAAAAATAAAGATGTGTAACATGAGAAGTCTTGAGGAGAAGTTGCAGAGGGCTCCAGTGTTCTCTGATGGAGAGGAGAGGAAGTACAGCCAGTCACTTGCAGTCTTGTGGAGCATAATAAATATTTTATTACCACAGACTATCATTTAGTTCCTAAACAGCGCGGGACAGACTCTGCTCTTGGATGGTGTCCCCACATTTGTGACTCTGTGAATACCCATGGTTGAGGATGGAATTTGGGTCACGCGTTGCAAAGTCTGCACATAAAATATTCAAGAGCCACATAAGAAAACTCTCCAGGCTGGCACTGTACTGGTGCATGTTAGGGCAGCAGTTGTTTTGAATCTAATGGTATTTTGGGGTTGACCATAAAAATACTTTGGCCTAAGGCTGGAATTTGATAAATAAAATGAATCGGACCATTTCAGTGCTGATACAGTTTTGATAAATGTTTTGAAACACACTAGAGCCTTGGCTGTCTGAAGAGGAGTGGATAGAAAATGCTGATTTATAGGGTGAGCTCAATAGGTGCAGTGGGTTAAAAAATCCTTGTTGGGGGGGAAACAACTTGGGCAACTTTTTACCATTTGAGTTTCCTTTTTGCAATGAAGCCAGAAAGTCAGTGTGAAGCTGGGGAGGGAATAAGCGTGAAAAGCAGCAGCAGCAATCTCCTCATTTTCTGGTAATTGTGAGCTTTCAGACCAGCTACCACAGTAACTTTTACTTTCTGGCTTTCCTGCTGCCATACAGCAATAATTTTAAATTTGTCATGCTGGAGGGAGATGCCAATATCAAACTGAAAATGAAGTAAACGGTTTCGATTGGAATTGAAAAGGAAGTGTTTCCTGCTTTAAGCTAAGTTTTAATTTAACCTAATTACACAATAATGCAATCGGTGTTTAGTTAATCGTGCAAGGTGAGAATTCAGCAGCAGGGCAGGAGGCACGTCCTCACCCAGCACACGGTGTGAGCTCTGCGGGTTGGCAGGGAAATATGGAATTCCTGGCTTTACAGGTTTACATCTGAGTGCCTCTCCATGTCCCTTCATATGCTTTTCCCTCTGGGACTTTTCCGGAGCTGTGTTTAATACAGAACTGCTAGGACACCCGTGAGTTATGGGATAATAATTCCATGTCAGATACTGTGAGAGTGAAGCTTATTTTACAAGAATGCCCTTTGATGGAAGTAGGGCCCCTAATTCAAACTTGAGTGCATTTTGAAAGACATCTACATGCACACAATAAAATCCAGGGAGAACAATTTGCATAGAAAAGCCAGGAAACAGCTGGGCTTACAGACAGCTCGGATTTTAGGGGTGGTTTTCTGGGGGAACAAGAGAAGAGTCAAGCAAAATAATTTAAATCCTGGCCATTTTGCAAATTTTTTGTAATATTGCATATGTTGGAATAATTTTTAAAAACACAGCTGTGTGCTGGCTGCTGAAACCAGGTGGTTTTACCTCACATTAATATTTAGATTGTTTTTCTTTGTAATTATCAGCCAACAGTAATGGTAACAGACACTTACTTGTCTGGGTCATAGATGTATATATTTGCTCTTACTTTCAATTCTTTCCCACAGATACAATTCAGCACAATCAATGCCAACAAAATTATTTTGAAAGCAGATTAGATTAAATATCTCATCCCTTACTGAGCTTCCCATTGGCATGTGAGACGATCCTTAGAGAATTCAGATTTGTTTCAGGGACAGAAATGCTCACATGAGATTGCACAGCCTCTTGCTGGCCATTTTTTCTTTAAATATTTGACAGAAGTGCCTGGCCAAGCTAAATTCAGCCGTTTTTATACTTGGAGAGGTTGATGACTAACACCAGAGAGGGGAAAAAGTGTCTGGGAAGTGTTTTTCTGTACAAGCTTGTAAGTGGTTTTATTCCAGGTTGTCTTGCTGGTGACTTGGGGCTTTCCTAGAAGGATGTCACAGGATCAGAGTCACAGATTGGTTTGGGTTGGAAGGGACCTTAAGCCCATCTAGTTCCAACCCTCTGCCACGGGCAGGAAACCTGGCTGGAGAAGGCTGCAGGTCAGGGAAGTGTCGGGATGGCACAGCTCTGTGTGAGCTGGACCATTCCCAAACCCCTGCTGACTGGGATCTGCGTTGGGAATATCTCAAGTTTGGGGTTGATTTTAAGTGGAAGTGTGCTACTATTTGGTGCTAATTTAAGCCAAATTCCTTGCCCTCACAGAACCAGGAGGATGTTTTGAAATGGGAGATGAAAGGATGATGTGGGCAGCTGTGGATTAGAGTGATGGGATTTGCACCTTTGCTGCTGCCCAAAACTGGAATGCAGTGAAGGCAGAACAGCCTCATCCCCTCCTTCTTCCCCATCTCCTGGACACCTTGAAACATCAACCCCATCATCCAGAGGCCTGCCCCCACACACAGCTGCTGATGAAACTGTGATAGCACTAATGGGTTCACTGATGGCACTTGGAAATGAGCCTTTCTTCCCTGGATTTTGGTGGAACTGGCTGGTGTCCGTCCCGTGCCCCTCTCTGCAGGGGCACAGCCAGGTCTGGTCATGCACAGCAGGTGTCTGTGGGATTTGGACCTCAGAGTCTTGGAAGCAGGATCCTTCCTGGCCTTTGCATTGTGTTAAAGCAGGTTGGTCCAGATTTGTACCTAAGAATTGTAAAGTCTCAGTCTCCCCCTGCTCTGCCTGTGACCAATCCATGGTTTTTATAATTAATAATAAGTCCCAAGACTGGAAAGCTACCCATGAGAACACTGTGATTCCAGATGGTTTAGGATGATAATTTTGTATAGGTTTATTAGGGTGATTTGGTATCTTTGCCATTTCATGTACCTATTGTAGAAAATAATTTAATGGAAAATGAGAGATGCTGTGAGTCTGGAAATAAATTTTGGGGGTTTCCACTGTTACTGCTTTTGTTTGGTTTATTTAAACAAGGAGTCACTCTTTTTAGCAATTCATTTCCCCAGCCCAGCAAAAAAGGGAAGGGGGACGACACAGTCAAGAGTGATTTATTTCTTCAATGCATTTTAAATAAGTTGACCCCCAAGAACGAAGCAGTGGTGCATAATTACATTATCCTGGCCACAAAACTTGGGCTGTTCCCACTGCAGGCAGGTTATTTAATACCTGGTGAGCGTAAGTGAGCGCCCTGCTGGGCTTGGAAGCTGGCACTGACTCTGGGGTTCACATCTATTCTCTAGCAGCAATTTCTCAGTTTCTGAAATGTTTCTGCCTGGACTTTGCACCAGGGGTTTCTGTAGCTCTGCTGCCTCTCCTCTGCCCTTGCCCTCCCTCTCCTGTACCCTACGTGCACTTCCTTCAGAGGAGAGGCTGCGTGGAGAGGCGGGAGCTCCTTTCCAGATTGCAGTCTCCGAAATTAAAGCAAGCCAAATCGATTTGAATATTACATTTGCCTACAAGGACCTCCTGCTAATTTCTGTGTTTTTCACAATTGCGTTTTCCTGTTTTTGTTTAGTTTTTTTCATCTTTATCACTTCCCTGCTGCTGACTAAAGGAGCTACACAACAGGGGAAAGTGTGACTAACTCACTGCCTGCACAGGGGAAAAAGTGAGGCTGCTTCTACACAAGCTGGTGATAAATGCACAAAGTAAACAGAATGGAAAAGTGGAGAAAAACAGCTTTTTTTTTTTCTCCAATCGCCTTTTTTTTTTTTTTAATAGCAATGTTAGTCATTCCTTCCAGCGAGTACAGGTTAAAACAGTTTCCATCATGAGATTTCTTGCAGGAGAAGCAGTATCAGCTGAAAATATGTGCTTCCTTCTGAAATTGTTTTTAACATCTCTTGTTGTACGAAAGTCCAAAAAATATTTTTCTTCTTATTTTCAGTGTCTCCTTTGGTCTGACAGCAAGCCATAGAGATGTAATTTTTCTCTTTCTCCCATGTCCTGTGTCAGCTCGGCAGCTATTTCCTATCTCAGCTGGGACGGAAAGCATTTTATCAAGGGGAAAATGGCAGGGGGATTCACCCAGGAATAGGTTTGAAACTGGTTTTAACTTTGGTTGAAATGGAGTAGATTCCAGATGACATTGTCCCTTTAATTAAGGGATATCATGCCGTTGTTCTAAAGCCTGCTGAAATCAGTGGAAGGATGCCATGGACTGCAAAGGGCTCTGGAGCAGGTCCAGTCTCCTTTTGTGGTATTGAAGTGATCCTTCAACATTTTAAGAGCTTGGAGGGGCTGAATCAGAAGCCAACAAGTGACCTGTTCATGTATTAGGTCAGGAAACACAGGTCTGAGCTCGGCCCTCACTGATTCAGGTGCTGATGAACAGCCCTGTTTTCCCATCATGAGGTGTTACAGCAGACCTGCTTTCCTATTTTTTCTCCAAGTATCCCAGCATGGCTTTGAAAAGGGAAGGGAAATCTAATTTGTGTGTAAATACAGAATTGTGGTGTTTGTTTAATGCCTTTGTTTGCTTTGAAAGTTCGTCCCGTACTAATGAATTTACAAAACCTACATTATCCATAAAACTGTCGCTGCTGCAGAGTCCTGTAATAACTCAGATAATGTATTTAAACCACGAGTGAGTTTGCTCTATCCTTGAGTTGATAAATTGTGTAGCTTCATTTGGTAGGAATCAGCAATTTTATGTGGCAATTAATTTTAACGGCAATAGGGAGCCGAAGGACTAAATTTTTATCCTTGGTTTTCTGCACATGTAGGGGAATATCCTCGTGTTTACTGTTCAGCTTGCTGCCCTGGGATGCAGCGTGTGAGTGCAGGGAATGTCACTTTACAGGCATTATGGCCACACTGCTCCAGCTCATGGTCCAACGCTCCAGATGAACCATTTTGGGGATTTCTCATCTCTTAAAATATGTCAGAAAGAGGGCAGATGACCAAAAAATCCCTCCCCAGTATCTGTGTTGCTTTGCCTCCTCTCTGCTGCATGAACTTGCTGGTTGGCTTTTTATTGTGTAAGTCACCACCATCAGGGATGATGCCAAAATCATGAACTTGGAGTCAGAGAGGAAGAGATCAAGTTTTTGTGAAGTGATGCCCATTGTTTGTTTTCCCTTTGCTGGTCTCTGATATCCAGCCTAGAAACATCCCGTTTGTACAGTTGGCTGGGAAACTGTAATTGTGTAGGATCTGATCTGGGAACCAGGAAAGCCTTAATTCCAATCTCAGCTCCTGCCACCAGAGTTACATAGTGGAGCAAGACATTTGACTCGATAATTTATGTCTGTGACACTGACTGCATCCTCAGCAGGGTGCAGAAAGCACCGGAGTTCCCTTAAAGCTAAAATTTGTCTTGTGGCAATAAAAAATGCCAGGGGAGGTAATTTGAGAGGGATTTATTTATGATACTCTTAAGTAACATCCACATTTTGGGGTTTTGCTGTTTGTGAAACGGGCTGGAGAGATTTGGGGACATTGCTGGGAAAAACCAGACAGACATCACTGAACTCATGGGGTAAATAAGGGTTTTATCATAGAACCAAAGGTGCCTGTAGATCCTGAGCCTCGTGTTTCAGGGTTGGTCTCCCATCCATGACCGTGGAGCCATTGGTGTCTCCACTGGTGGGTGCCACTGGTTTGTCTGTGGCTGGGTGTGGGTTTCCTACATCATTTGTGTTACAACAGTTCCCAGAGTGGAGTGATGGCTCCAGAATGAGGTTCCGGGAAGTTGTGAACAAGGTCGTGAGCCTGATGGAAATTGCATTTTGTTCCATATTTATTCTGCTGTTTGGGGTTGCACGGAGCTACTGGTCTGTAAAATGAGGTCGCAGCCAGGAAAGAAAGTTTGGGAGTTGCTGCTTTAGAGTTTGGGTTGAAATTAATTATTTGTATACCTTAGAGGGTTGCACCGGTTTTTAAACAAGGCAGCTGGGTTAGAAAGCAGTGGGAATTCATTGTGAAACACTTTGTGTGATGGCCAGCACTTGAACCTTGCACTCCCTTGGTGCGCCACCAACCAGAAATTTCAAATTGGCTGCTCAAAGTTGGGTGTGTGGTCACCCCAATATTTCATCACGTTATTTCAGAAATCCCAGTGGCTCCAGATGCTCCAGGGCCATGGAGGAGTTCATTGTAGTCGCAGTTGGAAAAGTTGGTTGGGTGTAGCTTATATTGTATCCCCATATGTTTAGACAGGAGAAAGGTGGATGTAGAAAGGAGGGCTGGCCATACTAATACTGGTTTGAGAAGGAAAAGTGGAACCCGTGTGGAATTGGATGTGAAAAATGCAATACCAAAAGTGTCAGCTTAGTGTCTTCCAAGGAGAATATTCTCTTATTTTTTCTAAGGCGAAAACACCTATGAAGTAATACTCTTTAGAAAGCTGAGTCCTCCTCAAACACCAACTCAAAATGCCAATAATTTGTGGAAGGGAAAACCTTTGTTTTCATGCACAAAACCTGTGGGCTGTCTAGAAAGCAAAAACCTGATAAAACAGCTGAGCCAGGTGCTTGAAAGTGCTTTTGAAGGAGATTTCTCTGCCCAGGTGCTTTCCAAGGGGGATTTCTCTGCTGGGCCCCTTTTCCTGATAACTTCCCCATCACCCATTGCCTCTTCCTTCTGCCATGAGCTCTCTGATATCCCCACCATCCTCCTGCTCTCCTGGTTCAGTGTTGCAGGATTATTTTGAAGGTGAATGTTTATATGCAGGCTGTGTTCATGAGAATGAGTCATCTATGTAGTTTTTGAGTCGTGAAGTGCTGACTCTGGACATATATTTGTTTTTCTATTTGTTGCTCCCTTCTGAAAAAATCCTGAACAAATATTTAACGGTGTTCTGCTTAGGCTGGAATTGCTAATTCATTTTCAAATCGTTGTGCTTTGGGGATATTTGGTGGAGGGAGGAAGAACAGCCCTCCCTCACCATCCCTGCCCCAGGGGTGCCACGTGAGAAGCTGCAGGTTGCTCCTGCTACTCCAGCTGCAAACTCAGCATTTGAAGGAGAAATTTCGCCTCATTTTTATGGTTTGACTTGTGACTTTATTGTTGCATGTTCTGAGTTCCAAGGAGGAAAATAAATAGCAGGAAAGGAAAGGAAAGTAGGGTATCCATATGCTTCCTGCATCTTGGGGAGCCGTGCTCCGTGTTAGCTGGTGATAAGGAGATTTTAAACCCACAGGTTTTAAAAGGCGGCACATGGTTAAGCACCAGGGAAAATAGACGCATTTTTTGTCTCTCAAATAGCTATTCCCTGGCAAAGATGGTGCCATTTGGAACACCTCTGCTCTGGAGACAGGCTGAGAGAGCTGGTGCTGTTCAGTTTGGAGAGGAGAAGGCTCTGAGGAGACCTTGGAGTCCCTTTCACAATCTAAAGGCGCTCCAAGAGAGCTGGAGAGGAGCTTTGGACAAGGGCCCAGAATGACAGGTCAAGGAGGAATGGCTTCAAAATGACACAGGGCAGGATAAGTTTAGGTATTAGGAGGAAATTCTTCCCTGTGAGGGTGGTGAGGTGCTTGAAGCTCAGAGAAGCTGTGGCTGCCCCTGGATCCCTGGCAGTGTCCAAGGCCAGGTTGGATGGAGCTTGGAGCCACCTGGGATAGTGGAAGGTGTTCCTGCCCACGGCAGGGAGTGGGAATGAGATGAGCTTTAAGGTCCCTTCCAGCCCAAACCATTCTGTGGTTAGGCTGTAGCTCTCTGTGTGCATTTGCAATGCTGCTGGTCAAGGTTTGAATAAAACCACTTCATCCATCTCTCACTTCAGTCAATAAAACATGTTTTGATTAGGAAAGCCTCATGTCCATCCTGTGCTCAGTCAGATGCACCTTTCTGATCCTCAGGAAGGGCAGTGTTCATGACTCAGTCCCCACTCAGCTTTGAAATGTTGAAGCTTCCTTATTGCTCTCTCCTTCTCTCCCCTCTTCATTCCCCAGTTTCAGCCTACTCTTGAGAGCTTTGCATTTTTAGGGAACTGAAGAAATCCGTCTCCTGGGCTCCTTTGGTGACACCATGACTGTGGGTGCAGATGTTTATGTTCAGGAGTCCCTGAGCTCCTCCATGCTTGCAGTAGGTCCACATTCACGTTGATATTGTATAAACCCCAGCCTGTGTGACCATTTTCCCTGCTGGCACTTCAGACGGTGCCTACGAGCGTTGGCAGCCGCGGCACCGGCGCTGCTGTGGGCTGCCCCAGAGCAGTGATTGTGTTCGCCTGCTCCCTAGCAACTTGGTGTACTGGTTCAATTACAAAAGGCTCGGAAAAACGCGCTCCATCTGGTTTTCCAACCCCAGATGCGACCACCCCAAAGAGTGATCTAATTCTTCTCTATATAGACTTTGAAACTTCTCACCAGTTGGTGGTGTGGGAAATCAAATAAGAGTCCTTAGGAGCAATAAGATCCACATGCTGGCCTAATTGCACATGGAGCTACACTGCTGCTCCTGCTCCAGTGTGTTTGCAACGCTGCTCTCAAAGGGGTATTGTTAGGCGAGGGGAAAACCCACAAATCTTAATTTGAGAAATAATTTAATGTGGGCCAATAATTAGCTGTTCACGATAGGGGCCCCTTCGTGTCTGGTGTGGTGTGTAAGGAGAAGGCAGGCAAGGGCTCACGGGCAGCCTTGGTCTGTGGGCCAGGGGTTGTGGAAAGGGATAGGATCTCATCCTGCTTTTCAGTACAGTCCTTTTAGTCTCCATTAGATCATCTGAGAGTCTTTTTCTTGTTTTAATGTGGTTTGGGTTTTTTTTTAAGTTAAGACCAAAAAAATGGTGCTGCTTTCCACCTCTGCAGACTGAATCAGGATAGGACAAGGGGGAATGGTATTAAACTAAAAAACGGGAGATGTAGGTTAGATGTTTGCAAGGAATGCTTCCCTGTGAGGGTGGGGAGGCCCTGGCACAGGCTGCCCAGAGGAGCTGTTGCAGCCCCTGGATCCCTGGCAGTGTCCAAGGCCAGGTTGGACGGGGCTTGGAGCACCCTGGGACAGTGGAAGATGTGGAAGGGTGGAGCTGTGTCATCTTGAAGGTCCCTTTCAAACCAAACCCTTCTATGATTTTGTGACTGTGGGGAAGGAGAGGCAGAACCCAAACTGGGGAGTTACTGAGGAATGGGAGAGTATCACACAACCTTGACGGAATGCTGAAGCATAACATTTCCTCCCTCCTCTGTTCTGCAGAAAATGCCGTCCTGTAATTCCTTGTTCAGGAATTTTTGTTGGCTTAGGGCTTGGGATCATACCCTTATCATTTTAAGCTTGTCCTTGAGGTGCCAGCAGCTCATCCTGCCTGGCCAGCGTTGCGCTCTTCTACGCATGAAGAACCAGTAAGGGAAAGTCTGAAACCAGCTTCCTACGCACTTATAACTTCAGACTGCATTTTAACGAGGGGGTGCCAGCCTTAAACACTCGCTCTGTCTCCTGGAGCGCGCCCCGGTTGGCCGCGGGGGGTGTTTTCCGTCGGGGTTTCCTGTGGGAGCCCCGTGCCGCGCACAGGAAGCGTGGCCAGGCCCGCGGCCATCGGCCTCCCGGGCGGGCGGAGGGAGCAGTGCCAGCCTCGGGCCGAGGGCAGGAGAGCCCCAGGCAGCCACGGGGGTGAGCCCTGCTGTCCACAGGAAAAACAAAAAACTGCAGAAAGGCACGACCCCTTGGGACCCATGTTTTGTCAACAAATCAAGCGGGCGCTATTTTAAGCCGCTATGTACCTCACGCTTCCTGTTTTTCAGAAGAAACTTCTTGTTTTTTCGCTTTTATGTTGACGGATTTATTTTAACGGCTTGTTCCTGAGCCGGTGTGAAGGACTTTTCCCTCCCACGAGGAGGGAGGGAGGCTCCCTGGGGTCTGCCAGGGGCAAGGACAGCCTCATCCCCCTCCCAGGGGTCGCTTGGAGGGTTCCTGGGTGCACCAAGGGGACTTGAAGGTGGGCAGTTGTGGGGTGGCTGTCGAGGGGACGGTGCTAAACTGAGCCATGTGTGGTTCTCTTTCGAGGAGCGGTGGCCTAACCAGTAAGGACAAAGTAAATAGTGTTCATTTCCTGCTGACCTTTTAACACCAACAGATGTTTTCTCTTACAAGCACCACAGGCCACCTCAGTCCCTGACCTCATCAAGTGGGCAGCTGCCGTTTTCATGCTCGGCAGTCTATAAAACTCCTTATTTAACCTGTTTTGCTGAGACCTGCCTGCAGAAGTGGATCTCCTGCCTTGGGCAGGACCTGTGTGCATTTAGTGTTTCTGACTTTCTTTTCTCTGGATGGACCAACCACTTCCTCCTGATTTTTGTCCTCTGTGGAGGATGGCAGATGTTTCCTGTGATGGGCTTTATCAGGCAGCTGGGGGAAGTGAGTTTCCCTTTAGAATATTTTCCCTAGTAGTCCTTGCACAGGTTGAATTTGAAACCTCACAACTGGAGCAGTAAGTCCATCACCCTTATCCTTGTTTGTGGTGGCTGAGCAGGATGAATGGGATCTTAGAATCACCTCCAAGCTCAAAAAGTAAAAGAATGACAGTGCTGGAGCTGGATCTTTTATCAGTGTGGAGCCATCATGGGACCTGCTGGTACCTTCTCCTCTCTGCCTCATGGGTCTTGGTCCTGCACAAGGGAATGAAAAGGATTTCAGCTCCACCTCAGTCTACTCTGCTTGGAGATCACATTGATGTTGCTTTTTTGCTGTGCTGTATTCCTCCCTCCCACATCACTGGTGGATGGTGCTAGGTGGGGAATCTCTGCAGGAACTGAAGCAGTTTGGAATGCAGATGTGGTGGGAAGAGCAGTTAAGCTCTCATTCTCGACCTGGGCTGAGGAGCATGCACGTCTGGCCATGACTTGTGTGTCCAGGAATATCAGAGATGCCTAGTTCATCCAGGAGATAGTTAAAGGTGATTTCTCTGGTGGGTTTCCTGGCCGGAGCCTGTGTTCTACTGCCAGTCCTGCCTGGAGACCACGGGAGCAAGCTCTGCAGTGAGGTAATGGAGGAGGGAAATGTGGAGGCTGACCGGTGCCTGTGCCATCAATTCTTTGGAGACCTCTCCCTTTGGTGAAGAGCCTTTCTCCAAGACATGGCAGTAGTGTCTCATGGGATGTCATCAAGCAGGATGAGGTGTCTCTGTGTCTGGGATGCAAAAAACCCTGTGTGGCGCTTGTGGGCCAGTTTATTTGCTGTGCTGTGTGGTGCAAAGCTTCTGTCCTAGGTTAGTGACATCCAGTTCAGAGAGCAGATCCCAGAATCCTACACTGGTTTGGAAAGGACCTTAAAGCCCATGCATTCCCACCCCCTGCCATGGGCAGGGACATCTTCCACTATCCCAGGGTGCTCCAAGACCCATCCAACCTGGCCTTAGACACTGCCAGGGATCCAGGGGCAGCCACAGCTTCTCTGGGCACCCTGTGCCAGGGCCTCCCCACCCCCACAGGGAAGAATTTCCTAATCCTTTCTTTACCTTTCAGGTGGGGGACATTGGAGATATGAATAATTACCAGTATGATTTTCAGTTATTGTGTTATGCATCTGGAAAGGGATGTATGTTAATCCAAAGTTCACAGATTTACCTTTATAGACTCCTTTTTAATAGCATACTGAACATAAGTTGACAGATACTTCCAGGTTTTTGTTGGATTTTTTGCCTTTTCATAAAGAGATATTTTGTTTTGTATTTGTTCTTTCAATACTCTCCATTTGTATGTAGTGAAAGAAGTTAAGAAGTTTTATTTCATGAGTTGTGGTTCTATCCAAGAGCAGCATTTCTCTGCAGGACAAGGGGAAACAAACCCTCTGTGAGTCAGGTTACCCTCCTTTTCCTGTTAAATCAAAAAGAGAAGAATGCAAATTCTTAAAAATTCCTGACTACTACCCAAACATTACCATTTTTAGAGTTTCAAGTTTAGAGAAAATGACTCACAGGCACTTTTAATAAAGGATTGCTCAAAATAGAGTGGAGTGTGATTCACATTAACGAACGAAGACCCAAAAGAAGCAACAAAGAAGCCTTTAACCTGATACTCACTCATCCCCATGAGGATATCAGGAAGGGGATAGTGGGATTCCCCTCAAGGCACCTGGCATTGGAGAAGCAGTGTGCAGGGATCTTGCCCATCTTATTTGTTGGGTTTTATTGCTAAGTATAATTAGGCAGTGCCTAATTGCTGTAGGCAACCCTGAAGATGACACCTCTGAAGCTGAGGTAGAAGCAAGTCTGCAGTTGGGTGCCTTTGCAAACACACCTTCCTTTTGTTCCCCAGCACTGAGCGTGTGTCCAGCACCACACTGGGCTATTCTGAATTTTAGGGTCACCATGGGAAGAGAGATGTCCCATCCACAGCAGTGTGCTGCCTGGAGGGACTCCGAGTGAGGAGCCAGAGCTGGCTCTACCTGAAAGCAAGGAGCACTCACAAAAAGCTTGTAACACAACCCTTGTGAGAAGAATTGTTTAACAAATAGCCAGATAATCTAGTTTGCCTTTTCCACGGTGTTTTAGTTTGCCCTGCACTGGCAGTCAGCCTTTCCCAGGTTTAACCTTGCAAAGAAGATTTTATCTTGCCAGTCTGCAGAGGCGGCTGCTGGTTGTGGAAAGCATCCCTGACTTACCAAGTGGATTAGTGGGCAAAATCGATTTTACTTGGTACATTCATATGCTGAAAAGCAACATAATAGCATCTGCTTTGCTTCCACGCCAGTGAGGGGGAAGTGCCCCAACATGTGCTGGAGACCCTACACGAGTCTGAGAGGCGTCTGAGTGTTCTGGACCATGTCCATCACCAGTGTAATTCTGACGGCATCGTTTTGGCTGACTGAGCAGGACCTGCAGAAATACCTTAGATGTATGTGCTGATGTATATTTTGTGGCTGTCTCTACTTAAGTGGTGAACATTCCCCGTGAGCTATGAGAGCAAAGACCTTCCCCGTGCTCCTTGCAGCTTCTTCAGTTGATATATGGTGTTTTCTCTCCTTTTTGTCAAAGTGTCCTCTGTCCCAGAGATAATGCAATTGCTATTCAGTGCAGTGCAAATACCCTTTTGTATTTGTATCTCTTTTCTATTTAATTATAGTGTATAAATGTCCTCGGTAAATTTGATAAGTTGGGTGAAGGATATTGATTTTCGAGTCTCTCTTATGCTGGGCTCCTTGTAGTAGCAGCGGCCGTTCCCCAGGCCTGTTTCCCGAGGAGGTTTTGAAGGTTCAGTGTTTAAGTATCTATGGATAACAAAGGAATGTCTTTCTCTACAATCACATTTGATCTGCTGATTGCAGGGTTTAAGGCCAGAGAGAAAACATTAGTGTTGGGTGCTTTGTTTTTTAAAGCCTTAGACTCACATCATCTGCAAAAGCAGGTGGGAGGGGAAACCAAGAATAGAGACATTGCCTTCATTCCTGAAAATAAAGCTACCAGCTTTGGGATGAAATGAGGGAGGGATGCTCTCAGGGCCAGAGAAGGTCCTGGGGAGCAATGGGAGGACCCTGGAAGTGTTCAAAGGCAGGTTGGATGGGGCTTGGAGCAAGCTGGTCTGGTGGAAGGGGGTTGGAGCTAGACAGTGTGTAAGGTCCCTTCCAACCCAAACCGTTCCATGATTCCATGATTCTGTGACTTGCAGCTGGGCAGGGCCCCTCTCACCCCTCCATCACCCCAAGGCTGACAACAGGGCAGGAGGGGCAGGAGAGACCAGTGGGTGTGCGGGGAGACGGAGAGGAGGGGAGGGAATTTGCAGGGTTAAAAGGGGAGGACCAACGGTCTATTTTTAACTGCAGTTTTGAATGTGAAGTGTCACTGATGTTAAAAAAAGCTCCTGGTAAATGGTGGGGAAGATGCAGGCGATAGTGCAAAGCCAGCTGCAGCTTTTTGAACTGCTCGCTGATGTTTGTGAGGAGGCTGCAAACACTTGGTTCGTGGTGATGTCTTAATTTTCCCTTCCTCAGCCCCAGGTCTCCCTGCACAAGTGAATTTCTTTAAACAGTGCTTAGCTCTCAGCCTCGTAAGATTATTTTTGTTCTTTAAGAGGCAAAGAAAAGAGAAATACAGATATTTGTGCGCTTTCCTTTTGCGCTTCCTTTCGTCGCATTCTCTTGGAACATAAAATGTTTTCCTTTTTTTTTTTTTTTTTTTTAATGCTGAGAATTGGACGCTGCTTTTTTTCTGGCTAATTTCCATGTATTTCTCAGACAGGATTTCTAGCCTTGATCTATAATGCAGGCCTGTTGCTGTTCTTGCTAAAAGTTTGATCCCACCAGGGCTTTCATTATAAATCCTTATTTTCAGTAGCAATTTGCTTTCCGCAAATGTCACCTCTCAGAGGTTCGGGTGGGTAGGGGGGCACCATCCCTGCATTGCCGGGCCCAGCACCCCTTGGCCATCCACCCCCAGCTTCCCCAGGATTTGGGAGCGTGGGGATTCGGCGTGTTTGCTGCTGGCTGCACTGAGGCAGGAGGCTGGAGCCATTGCTGTCACGCCAGTGATCCGTGGGATAATGCATCCCCGAGTCGTGGCCGTTTCTGTCTATTGTGTCACCGATCCGCGCATTAAAGGGACCCCGAGTAGGTGCTGCTACAATAAACCCTAACAGCTCTATAGGAGCCGTCACAGTTCATTGCATCAATAATCTGTGTATTAAGGCGTCCCGAGCAGGCCTGGGCACACAATGGACCGTTATGGCTCCAGATGAGCCTGTATAAATTTAGGTCAATAACCTGAGTGTCGTTAAATCCCAAAATTGCCCTGCTACAGAGAGCTGGCAAGGCTTGGAAGAAAGATGTGTAGATTATGCAAACCTGGTGGTTGCAGAGGATACTCTTGACTAAAGGTTGGTGGTGGGAGAATTATTCCATCTTATTTATTGCTAAATCTAAACCTCTCTCCACTCACTTGGCTCCCTCCTTCCCTCTCCTCACTCGGTGTGAGCGATGCTGGAAGAGCAGCGAGGGAGAGGCAGGGATGGAGGGATGGGAGGAGCGGGGAGGAGGCAGCGTTCTGCAGTTGAGCCGTCCCGGAGCCGCCCCGCATCCCGACGAGCTCTTTCCCACGGGACTTCATGGAAACCCTCACACATTTCCATCCTGCCTGTGCCTGTGCCTGACCCCGTGGAGCTCAGTATTGTCTGGAGCATGGGTTTTGCAGGCAGATCCCCGGGGGCTCCCCAGACCCTTGATTACTCCAAAAGCCACCCTTCATCCTCCTCACCGACCCATTTTGTCATCCAAGCCCTCCTTGGTGCTTGACACCCCAACACCTGGCTGGGCTCTTCTCCTCTCCGCTGTTCTTTGCATCCTGCCCCTTCCTTCCTTTCTCATTTCCCTCAGACAAGGCCCTTTTGTGGGTAGGTGGAGGGAGAGGAATGCCTCCAGCGCAGGCCAGAGAGCCCGGTTCGCATTGTGGGCGTACGCCTGAATGGAGACGTAGCCTTGAACTCTTGAACTCTCTTTTTTTTTTGTCGAGTAAGGCTGCTGTGTGCTGAAAACAAACAGGACTCACTCCGATGGAAAGAGATTGGATAGTGGGAACAGGTCTCAGACCATGAGAAACGGGGTTTTTCCATGTTTCCATTCTGAGCGCTTCCATTTGAGATTTTGCCAGCCGTCGGGCAGCAGAAGATGGATTAGCTGAGCTGTTAAAGGTATTACACGTGTTTCCCCTTTCAGAGACTTGTTAGAACGTATTTTCTTCACTGATAGTAATAAGTGTTGCAAACAAAACACAGTTTTCCCCTTTGAATATTCCTTTACACAGAGCATCATCTACATTAAAAAAAAAAGTACGTTAAGCAACATGAATAGCTTCAGGCTATTTTATTTCATGTTGCTAAATAAGTCAATGCAGATGAGTGCTTTTTATGTAAGAGTGGCTTGTAAATATAAGAACTAAGATAAGGGCAAACTGTAACTCCAAAGATTTCCTGGAGACAGAAGAGTGTCACTGCTGCCTTTCGCTATTCCCAGTCCAGGGAGAGATCCCGGGACAGGGATTCAAAAAGACTGAATTTGTGCCATGTGTGGGGGAGTTCAGTGTGCTGGAGGAAAGCTGAGTCTCCTGGTTTGCTGGGGCAGGAGGGGCGTCATCTTTGCTCTTCAGGTGAGCAAAGCCCTCCCTGAGTGAAAGGTGGAATCTCCTGCAGGGCTTAAGATTCCTCCTCTGGCCCTCAACTGGGATTTGAAGAAGTGGACTGGTGTTATCTTTTCCTGGCATATGTGGGTGTCCATGTAAGATTTAATTGTCTGATCCTGATTCTGGAAGAATTAAGAAACTGGGAGTGAAGAGTAGGATTCCAGACTTGGAGACACTCCAGTTGTGTGTCCTGTAAGTCTGTAGGGCTGGGATGTGGGTGCCATCATGTCCTTGTCACGTGAACCCGACGCAGCAGCACCTGGTTACAGCTTGGGACACTGAGTATTCCACGGCTTTGCCTGTAAGGATGCCCTCAGCCTTCTTTTATTATTTCTTTTAATTAGGAGTGATACAGAGCAAAGGACTTGCAAGAGCCCCAAAGACAATTGGTCCTGGTTGTGGGGTTGGTCCTTTGGCTTGGGGGCCAAAGGGAATGAGCTGATCCCCGGGGTGGTTTGGGTTTGCATTGCTGTGTTGCTGTTTTGAACTTTCTGTTGAGGAGGAATTCAGGAGTAACTTGTGGGTGTTGCAGGAGTGTTTGCTACATGCAGATGCTCAGTCACATCCTGCAAGGCAGGAGCGCCGGGGGCTGCTGTGGTGCCTCTGTCAGCCCCGGGATCAGGGAGGGAAGTGGGCTTGGGGGATCAGCAGCACAGAGTCATGGGGATGGGAGAAACACGGGGATTCACAGGGACACAGAGGGTGTGTGTGGCAGGAGGGGGTACAGAGGTTGGGAGGATATGGCTCCTGGCCCCATGGAGATTTTGGTATGCAGCTCATACTCAGGAAGTTTGGCCACCCTGATTACAAACACGTGTATTTGGAGATGTATAGCAAGATATCTGCCTCTTTCCTAATTTGATTTGCATTTAGATGGGGAGAGGAAAACCACCGGAGCTGGGGAGTGGGTGGCTTTGTGTGGTTTCCTAGCCAGCAGAAGCTGAAAGCGATTTACAGTTCACGTTTAGCAGTATTAGTAGTAACCAGAAGGAGACATCTGAAGGTAAGTGGCCATGTCCTACCTCTTGGCAGTGAGGAAGCTGGATTTGCCTTTGCTCAGCTCCAGAGATGGATGAGCTCTCCCCTCTAGCTCCAGAGATGGGTAATGGTGCCACGGCATAATTTGCAGTTGTTCTCGGTTAATCATGTTCAAAATTTAAAGCATAAAGTGCTATTTGTGAGTGTGAAAGGGATGAAGTTTGCTGTGTTAAAGTTGGGAGTCAAGAAGTGAACTGAACAAAAACAAACCTTGGAAGCAACAATAGCTGCACGCCAAAGGGTTTATTTAAGCAGGACTTTTTTCATAGCTATTTCATCTTATTTTCCTCTTGTCCTTGCTCTTGCTTGCTCATCTATATGCAGCATATGGAAAGGTTGAAAAGTGGCAATTACTAAATGAGAGTCGACAGAAAGTGTTCTCCAGCAGCTCCAGATGGGGTTAGTGATGCTGTTCCCAAGCTGCCGGCGCTCCACTCCGCAGTATAAAATGCCCTCTAATGGACAAGTAACTGCATAACTCATCCAACAAACCGGCAAATACTCATTTTTCTCAGGATTTCTAATCTGCTGTGGTGATTTTGGTACAGGAGCAATTAATGGCTTGAGTAGAGAAGAGCTTTTGCTTACCCAGATGTGCAAACAGCAAAGGTTCGCCTTTCTCTGGCATTGATCTTTGCGATTGGTGCAAATCAATAATCAGTAATTTAAGGAATTTTGGTAAATTGTAGAATGCGATTTTATTTTCCATTATGGCAGGGACCCCTGGAGACTGTAAAATTATTTATGTATCGTTTCCTCTTGTTTTATTTGAAAAGTTAAGGGTAGTTTTCCAGCCATTTACTTGCTTCAACAAGATCCATGTGCATGTTATCGGCGTCAGATACTTAGAAAAACAAGATAAGAGAGGTTAAAGGAGGCCCATGATTAATTAGCAAATAGATTAGGCACTCTCAAAGCTAAGTGGATAATTGGGGTTCAGCTCCTGGTTATTGTTTTGCCCACCACCAGCCTCTGAAGGCTATTGGTGCAGGGTAAGCAGAGCATCAACCTGCTTCACTTCTGGTGCCAGAAAGAGAGATGACAGTTATTTTCCTTAAAGCAATTTTCTTGCTGTCCATTGGGGTTGTTTGTTTGTATTTCAGCTTTAGGAATGAAAGGAGTGCCAGTTCTGGTATTTCCTAGTTTTGCTTGAAAGCTCACGGAGGATCTGTGGAGGGCTGTTACTACCTGACAGGGGAGCATGTCTGGCTCTTCTTTTCTCAAAGTCAAGAGCAAATGACTAATGTTGAAAATTGAAATTGGTAAAAGAAGTTGAAAAGAAAAGGGATGTCTCACTCCCCTCTTTTTTGTACCATGGCTATTGTGGCAACTTGAATATTGTCATTTCAGTTGGTCTTCATAGTATCTGTCTGGCTGCTGAGAACCCAATCTGGAGAGCAATTTGTAGCCTGACATGCGATTCTTACCGAAACTTTTCTTAAAATCCAGTTCCAAACAAAAACCTCTCTTATGCTTCACGCATCATTAAGATGGAGAGGAAGAAAAAATGCTACAAACCCATATGTCTTTTTTGATTTTGAAGGGCACCTATATATAATTGTGATTCTTCTTTTCCTGAGTCAACGAGTAGCTTTGATGGAGTAGAATTGCTGAGGGATAATCACCGTGACTTTCAAGGTCTGTAAAGGATGCAGGATCAGGCTCTCTATGTCATCTTTGAAGCCTCATTATTTTGGCAGACTCTTTATTTCGCTGCATAGTGTTTTAAGATGTGGTCTGCATCGTTATGGAGCGTGTTTAATTTAGCAGCAGATGTGCAGGCTCATATGCCATTATGGAACATTTTGTTCACTCATATAATAGCAAGTTCCTCAAAATTGTTACCACTTCTTCAGCACAAGACTCGTACAGGGTGTTATTCACCTTTTCTGTGTGATGAGGAGTGGAAGAGCCCTTTGTGTGCCACCAGCAGGTGCTCACGTGGGAGTGCTGGCTCGCCATGAACACGTTTAACCTGCTGCCTCCCTGCTTTCCCTGCATTCAGGGAGTGCACTTTCCCCAGCAGGTTTCTGGGGAAGGCACCGGGAAGGCAGCTGAAGAGAAAGGTTTTGGTTGTTAGGTTTCTGGGCTGGGAAAGAAGCTGGACAAATAATTCTTCCTGCCACCCCCAGCAGCATCCAGGCGTTCCCACGGAGAAGCCTTAACGCAGAACATCACCGAACGCTCCGTGGCAGCAGAATCATGATAGTAACTGCTAAAAACATTTAACCTAATTAAAAATGGCTTTGTAGCAAGAGTCTTGCCCTCACTGTTTTGAGGGTGAAGATGGTCTGGGGAGGATGCAGACTGCTGGGAGAATGTTGAAGTTTAATCCCAGCCGGCAGCTCAGTCCCATGCAGTCGCTGCCTCCCTCCTGAGGGATGGGAGGGAGAGAATCAGAAGTATAAGAGTGAGAAAACTCGGGGGTTGTGATAGAGACACTATAATAGGAAAAGCAAAAGCCCTGCATGCAAGCAAAGCAAAACAAGGAATTCACTCCCCACTTCCCATGGGCAGGCAGGCAGGCAGGAGTTCAGTCATGCCCAGGAAAGCTGGGCTGCATCAGGCATAGCAGTGACTTGGGAAGACAAGAACCAACACTTCAAACATCCCCCTCTTCCTTCCTCTTCCCCAGCTTTACACACTGAGCATGACACCACATGGTCTGGGATATCCTTGGGTCAGCTGGGATCAGCTGTCCTGGCTGTGATCCTTCCCAACTCCTTGTGTCCCCCCAGGCCCCTCGCTGGTGGGGCAGTACAAGAAGCAGAGGCCTTGACTCTGTGTAAGGCCTGCTCAGCAATAACAAAAACATCCCTGGATCATGAACCGTGTTTCCAGCACAAAGCCAAACCACCACCCCACACCAGCTACCACGAAGAAAATTAACTCTACCCCAGCCAAACCCAAGGTGTGATTTACAGCCAGGGAAGTTCTTCCAAAAAATGAGGAAAAGCCTTTTTTCCCCCCCCTAGCATCCTATTTCATATGCAATGGCCGAGCGTGTTTAATGGAGCGGGAGAAGTCAAACCCTGGCCACGCAGAAACTGTGATTCCTTTTCCCAAGTGGGGGGGTTTATATCTCTCAGGCATTATTTTAAAAAAAACCCTGTTTTGAGTAATGAAATTCTGTGTTTGTTCTCACTGTCTGTGTGAGTGTTTAATCCATTTTTGGTTCCTACTGGGCTATTTGGTTTAATGGTGTCTTAACACTGTGAGTTTCCCGTGTTGTTCCATTGTGCTTTAAAAGACGATATCCAAAAAACTCGTCCCCAGAAGGACCGTGCTGTCCGTCCCTTCCCTTCCACATGCTTCCCTCCTCCCCTGCAGTCTCCAAGAGAGAGGGAGGTGATGGGGGCTGAGCAGAGCCTCGCACTTAGGGCTGCGCCGCCGGCGCCGGGAGGAGGGATGGCAGAGTGTTCTCCAAGTGTTCCTCCTGCATTGTGCCATCTCCTTTGTCCGCTTCCCTCCCCTGTCATTATCTCTGCGTGTCTCCTGCTTTCTTTTCCCTGCGTTGCCTTTCTTATGCCGAACTCTGGTTCCCAGCCCCTCCTGCCCTCCCCACGGCAGCTGAAACACTGAGCAGTGGGAAGGGCCAGAGCTCAGGAGAGCGAACACCCAGGGATGCCGGTGCAGGGCTGGAACAGTTCACAGCTCCGAGGGCTGTTCTTGCGTTCAAACCTCAATTCAAGTGTGATCGAGCTTTGAAAAACTGGACCTTTACACAAAGGAGGATGCAGGGAGAGTTGCCCGTGGCATCAGCAGGTACTGACTTCAACAATTCTGTTTGGGCATCCTGCTCTGCTTCCAGCTGAGAGGACTGATGTCCTGCAGTAGTCATGAGTACAAAACATTCCCCAGAAACCACTCCTTTCCCGAAAGCCTAGGAAATATCCAGCAGTACCATCAAAACATTTGGACTGGGTTTGCTGAAGTAAGGAATTGTATATGTGAAAACCCAGTATAGATGTGAGGAAAGAAGGATGGCAATTTTCCTTTGCTGTTTGGAAATGGGACCTTTTGCAGTTCGTGGAGCTGGTAGTTTTCTGTAGTAGAGAATCTCCATTTTGTTGCTGCCATATTTCATAGAGGGTAGGAAATGTAGTCAGTTGGTTTGTCACAGAACAGGGTAAGGGGAACACCCTCCTGCTTTCCCAAGGCTGTGCACAGGCAGGGAACAT
The DNA here is from genome assembly GCA_013397775.1 of Eulacestoma nigropectus. Classification (NCBI taxonomy): domain Eukaryota; kingdom Metazoa; phylum Chordata; class Aves; order Passeriformes; genus Eulacestoma; species Eulacestoma nigropectus. Next base: position 930,776 of record VZTE01003378.1, read on the forward strand.
GTGAGATGTTGTGTCTGGAGCACTGGGAAGGGCTTCTCTTAATCACCTGCCAGGTGCTGGGTGGTTTGGTGGCAGTGCCTGTGATGGATGCTCTAAAATGGATGCTCCCCACTGGCACAGGGTGCCCAGAGAAGCTATGGATGCTCCCTCCCTGGAAGTGTCCAAGACCAGGTTGGACGGGGCTTGGAGCAACCTGGGATAGCGGAAGGTGTCTCTGCCCATGGAAGGGGGTGGAACTGGATAATCTTTAAGGCCCCTTCCAACTCAAACCCTTCTGTGGTCCTGTGGTTGATGCTTGTGCTCCTGTCATACCTTTGTGTGCTATAAAAAGGTGATACAAAAGTGCAAGTTGAGAGAGAGCTTAGAAGACAGGATGTTCTTCATATATTCACCTTTCTCTTACTTTTGTCTAACCACACATCTTATTTTGGAAAATCACCTTTATTTCTTTTCATTTTCCATTGAAAGTTGGGATTAAAAAAGCCCTAATACAGCTTTCTCTGCTCTCATTTTCTGGCTCATGGATTTTGCTCTTTAACGGGCAGTATTCAGAAGCTATTTAAATGTGTTGCATCAGGATTGGGATTTTTTTCCTAAAGTGTTTTATTTAAGTAAAGTCCTTCCTTAAATAAATAAATAGCTACTGGGCTATCATTGTGTCCAAGGGTTTTCAACAAAATTTACATTTTGAAAGACACTGTTGGAGGCTAACACGGCCATGCAATTACTGTATGTAAATCACTTCACTTGTTTCCTAATCCTGCTGAAGATGAAGCACAATTTTTGTGCGTGTGACTCTCCCTCTCAAATTTCCTTAGACAATGATGTTTTCTTGTCTTTTAATTGCTGACCATGATTTTTGTTCTGCCTAGCCTGATTGTATTTATTTTATGGTGGGGGACATCTAGCCTTGTGATTGTTTTGAGATTGGGTTGGCCGTAGAAACCATTGGGGATAGATTGAAGTTGGGTGCACAACTAATTGCGTCCTCCATCCCACAAATGGAAGAACTGCTTTCTTAATTACAGCCTCATGCAAAGGCTGGGGAATATCCTCTTGTTTCTGTGCCCCACACATCTGCTTTTCTCCATTTTATCCATCCCTGCCAAATCCTGCTCAGCAGCTCCTGCCACATTTTTAATAAGTTTTCTGAGCTGGGCTTTTATTGCTGGTTGGTACCACCACAGACACCTGTCAGACAAAGATGGGGCAGTTCATGTCATTAGGAAGGAGCTCATTCATGGGCATTACATTAAGCTGTGCGGGACTCTGATGAGCAGTAATTTCTCTGATTGTTATTAGTTTCTTTTGTAGGAAGTTTTCCTCCAGGGAGTAATGCAGGGAATTGAGATGGCTGGGGAAAAAAAACTTTAATGGACGCATTCGTCCATCAGAAAATGCACTCTGTCAGAATTAAGTACACTTTACAAATTGGTTTTGTTTGGGGAAGTAAAGGGGGAAAGAGTTGCAGCCCCAACATAATGAACGATTTGAGCATTTTCAGAACAAAATGGTAACTTTTTCCCTTCTGATGTGATTTTTTTTTTTTTTAAAATAACCTGGTATTTTTCTCTGAAAGTGGAATGGGATGTAATAGAGGTAAAAAAATCATGTGTGTGCCTGTAAATGTTGATCATGGAAATGCCATTAGCTACTCGGGCTCTAGCTACACTAACAGCTTAATTTTTGTTGCATGAAATATTTTGACGGTACCAAGCTTCTGCCTCCGGAATGAAAGTTTTCTGCGTCTCCTAGAATGTTGCATTAATTTTTAATATGAGTGGGAATCGTGCTCTTTAGCATCCCTATGTTTTAAAAAAATCAATTAATTATTGCTATAAATCTCAGCGATTATGCTGCAGTTGTGCTGCTGGGAAATTGGCCATTAACTACCAGGAAATCGCCGATCATCCCTTAGTTGGAATTCAGCTGTACCGACACGAGGCTTTTCCTTTTGGAAATTAACTATCAGTGTGATGCATAATTGATAACCATTTATAATAATAACAATAATCTCCACGAAATTGTCATCCCGGCGTGCGGCGGCTTTGTTAGAGCCTTTACCCCTCGCGTGCTCAGCCTACTGCACTGGTTAACTGGGTTTGCTGGGAAGTTATTGGAGTGTTTTTAGGAGAGCCAGCACTGGTGCAGAGGAATAAAATGCAAAGTAGAAATGCCTGGCTGGGCTATGTGAACCTGCAGAACCTGAAGTGCTCCAGAGGATGGGTTAAGTGGTGCTGTTGCTTCTCTGCACAAGGGGAAGCAAAACTCCAGGTTACAAACATTGCCCAAGATCAGCTTCTGGACGTCAACCTGGGTTTTCTGGTGTGGTGTCTTCTCTTGTGTCCTGCATTTCATGAACCAGACTTTTTTTGATTTGTCATGAAAATTTTGTTTGCAGATGCTGCAGTGTGAAAATTCACCTGCTGGGGAGGAACTGTTTGGGGGTCAGTTTGAACGAGTGGTGCCAAGTTTGTGGTTACTGCTGGCTTTTCAGAATTTATTCAATTTTTTAACCCTCTCTAGTGTATGTAGGCAGAGAGGTTGGGACTTTTCAGGGTGATACAGATGGCCACTCAGGAGAGGGTTTCTTGCTGTGCTTGCACTCATTCCTGCCTTCCTCTTCCCCTCTCCTCATTGCACAGCCTCTGAAAATATGGTGGTGCTTTGCTTTGCCTCTAGAAGTCAGAGATTTATACCAATTATGTTCTGTTGGTGCCTTTCAGTGGGTGGTGGATGGCTGGTGGGGGGCAAAGACCTCTTTCTTGAGCGGGATCCCTCCTTGGGAAGGTTTGTAGCTGTTATCAGGGTCATCTGCTTTCACCTTAAAATACAAAAGAGGATATTGAATCAGCAGTTGCATAAAATATTAGTGCATGTTATGTTGGATAGTTTGAATTCAGTTGTCAGCATGAGGTCTCTTCTTCCGTGTCTTGATTCATGCATACTGTTATGGAACTTGCTTTGAAAAACTCTCACCTGGGTTTTACATCAAAAAAATCAAACCTGGTGGAAGTACCACAACAGCACATTCCGAGGCTGCAGCTGAGCTCGGGTCAGTGTTCAGCGATTAAACAAACCTTTGGCTCTCTCTGGGAGCAAAACACGTCAGACCTGAGAGTATCCATTAAGGGTCTTCCTCTGCACCACCAAAACGCAGGAAACCTTTAGCTGTTGTCTCTTTGGAAAGCATTTCTTGTCCATCAGCCACACACGTGGCTTCATGGATCATTTTATCTCACTGGCATTGAAAATGTGTGCACTAGAAATGGCACCCGAAGTTTAATGTTGGCCCTTCAAGTATGAGGGCAAGGACAGGCTGCGGTGACAGCTGGAATATACATCAAGGTCTTCTTGCAAATTCAAGGTCCATTGATGACTTTTACAGGGCAAGGCTTAAATAAGACATGAAAGTGGTCTCTGTATGAAAGTACTGGCAGAGCAAAAACCACTTTCCCTGTTTTATATACTCTCTAAGAATCTTTCAGCGTCTGTGAGCCTACAAAATAACCTCATGGATTTTATCTGCTAGGAAAAGCTTTTAAAGTCAGAAATAAAACTGGGAAGCCCAGGCAGTGCTTTGGCAGTTCTTGTGTACGAGGCTGGTTTTTGGGATTGCAGGGAGGATAAAGAGACTGATTCGTGGTGCCAAATGCGTGACTGGTGGGACGCTGGGGCTGGAAGCACCAAACTCACAGCTGTCCTTTCCAAAACCTGCTCTGCCGTTGGGCACAGGCAGATCTCACCTGGTGTGCTGGAAATCCCGCACTGGTTTGGGCTGGAAGGGGCCCTAAAGCCCATCTCGTTCCACCCCCTGCCATGGGCAGGGACACCTTCCACTATCCCAGGTTGTCAGCCCCATCCACCCTGGCCTTGAGCACTTCCAGGATGGGAAATCCACAAATCTTACGAATCCTCTCCTTTCTCTGCAGGATCCACAGTGGCGGTATGCACGCCGATTCCTGTGAGTTTTCCTAAGTTCCTGGGGGTCTGCTGTGCTTTTTGAGTCAGAAAGTTGCAAAATCCCGTCAAGAATGGCACTTGTGGATAAACACAAAGTCAAGCGGCAGCGACTGGACAGAATTTGTGAAGGTAAGAGTGTGCTGTCATTTTTCTGACAGATGCTTAGGGTAGAATATCTGATTTTTCCTTGTTTCTTTCAGTACTTAGGCATAAAGAGCTCCAAATCCAGGGCTGGATTCCCTGTCCTCTCTGTAGGATCAAAATATATTCACACAGTTCTGGTTACTCACTTGGAAGTCATGTGTAGTCCTGTGAATAAGATCTTTGTTTAATTACCAGGTCATCTCCTCTCACCCTAATTTCTGCTAAAATGATTTGGTCAGTCCCAATTTAGAACATATTTACTATCATCCTGTAAGAAATGAATGGAAAATTTAAGAGCGGTTGTTCTAATGGTTTTGAGCACATTGTTGTAACAGCTTTTCTTTGGTTGGTGTGTGGGGATCAGGCAGGTTTGCTGTAATTCTTCATTCATGATGTGTTACAGTGCCACGGCACAGGTGACTTGTACCTTCTGGATCAATTTTTCAGCAGAAAAAAGTTTTTAGGAACATTTTCTATTGCAGCTCCCATGGTGTAAGTTACTTACGACAGAAATCAAGTGATGGCAAACACGCTCTGACTTTCTGGTGTCCACTCCAATAATTCTCCAGTGCTCGTGCAAGTTTTGCCATCAGCAACAAATGCAGAGCAGAGTGTTATTTTAGGAAGAATATCTTGCATCTCTTCAGGAGTTCCAGTGTTCAGCTGCTCTTGAGGAGATGGATAGTGGCCTGCCGGGTAACAATTTGCAGTATTACTTGAATGCCAACGAGGTGAAATAGGATTTGGTGGTGGATGAAAGCACAGAGCTCATAGGGGCGTTGTGCTGCGCCCATTTGAGCAAAACGTGTGGGGTTTTGTGGAGTTTCAGTGAGGGTGAAATGCTGATCAGCAGGACAAGGGTGGATTTTGCCTTGACTCCTCTGTGTTACATGTTGCTTACTCTCCATTGCTGCTGTTTTAAACTCATCATGAGTTACTTACCTCTATTAAGTTTGCCCTGCTAATTTTGGAAAAGGGGAGACAAAGCAGAGGAGATGAGTTAGGAGGGAGTATCCAGGGTACGGTGCAGTGTGGAGCTGCCTCTTTCTCCTACAGAATGTCATAAACACTCAGGTGTAGCACACTATCTCATCTTCGAAACTTACTTTGAACTTGACTTAAAAGAGTTCTATCAGCTGAGCCTGGATTTTCAAAAGCTGCCTTCCTGGTTTGATGTTTACCATCAGATCCAGTTGCTGAGTGTACAAGAAATTCAAAAGGATCTTACGACAAACCTGCTAACGGAGCTTTAGATGTGATTGAAGTTTAGATTATTTTTCTCTGATATATGAGCTTTTTTCTTCTTTTTTGGTCAAAACATATTCTTTTCTAAGCTGTAAATGTGCAGGAGACATAACTTTTTTAAGTATCCTTTGTCATTTGCCACTGGGTTTGTAATTTGATGAAAATGATGGGAGTCACCATTGCAAGACGCTGTTGTGTAGTATTTGTGAGCAACAGACAAGGACTGAGTGTGAGGAGCATTGTAAAAATTACCTTGGAAAATGCAAAAACTTCGGATCTGCCAAAATACTGCATTTGTAGGACAAGTGAATACTCTACTGGCCTCTCTGATGGCTATTTTTTATTATAGGCTCCTCATCTTGGATTCTAGCATAGAAAAGCACGGAAAGGGGCCATTCCAGCTGCTGTGAAAACACACTTTGAAAAAAAAAAGATCATTTTTCTCAGTTTTGTCTTGAAAGGTATATGGGATAATCAGTGAAAGATGATGAGAAATTAGGGAACTAGTTCAGCAGATGGAGGAGAGGAGTCTTTGCTAACAGAATTGTGTGCAGTGACAAGAATCTATTGCTCCATCAACCTTACGGCAATGTGGTCCAAAAAAGTCGTTTTTAATGATTTCCTGTTCTGTGCAAGCACTTAAGGAGCTTTTCCCTTTAAATGTGAATGGGATACAAAGCTGCATTTACCTGATGAAAGACTAAATGTCTGGTAGCACAGAGGTGGATTTCTGTGCTTTTTCTGAAGTTGCATATACTATCCCTTTTACTATTCCCCACACAAACCCTTGCAGAGTCTGCTAGGAATGGACTTCATTCCATGCAGCAGGATGGTGGCAGGTCTGGAGGTGAAATATCCTCAGGCTACGTGTTGTAATCACTGTCCAAACTGCCAGACAGATTCTTCTTCCTGCAGGCTTACTGAAACCATAACCAGACACATGTTGAGGGAAATGCCTTACAAACTGTCGGGGCATTAAAAGAGTTTATTAAGGAGTTGCAGTGTTTTTGTTACTCTGTTAAATGTGCATCTGGCGTGGAAAAATAATCCAAGCCATACAAGGAGGTGGTATCATTTAAAAAGCCAGTTCACAGCCTTTACAGGCAGGTTTATGAGTCTTCCAAAGAGAGGAGCTGTGCAGTCTCAATGCATGGCTCAGCTTCACCAGCTCCTCTGGTTTTGGGGTTTTTTTAATATCTATTTATGACATCTTTGTATGACAGCATTACTTTGTTTGAGCTCTGAGCAGGCTGGTTTGAAGATGTGAGCTTTTTGATCAGGTCACAAATTTGGATCTGTAAAGGAATATGGGTGGGATAAAAGTCCAGACTTGAGGGAATGAAGGAATTTCAGAGAAGCAGCCTGCAGCAAAGACATTTTGAATAGTCTGTCAACAATTAAGTGGGTTGGTGATGCCCATCCGAATGGAGTGAAGTTGGACTGTGCTCACAGTGGTCTTGGCTTACCCATTTCTTTCTCTTCTGGTTGTCCCAGAGACTTTGGGTGCCTATTCTGTAATTGGATACATATGGGTGGAAGGATGGACCCATTGAATGGCTGGGGCTTTTGCAAATAACATATGCAGAGTGGTTTACATAATTCCTGTTTGTGGAATTGTGTCTTATTCCATCGTGGGTCAAAGTATGCTTTAGAGGTGGAGCCACTGGTTCTGTGTGGAGTCAGACTTGTCCAGCAGCCCCTCTTTGGGGTACTGTTCCCATGAGCTTGTGATTTTGCCACATTTAAATTTTGTTTGAGCTGAAATTTTCCATTCCATGATGGGTTTTTACCTCAGGGTGAATGAAAAAAAAAGAGTTCGAGCAAAAATTGTGGAGACACGTCCGAGTGGGAGATGGAGAGGGAGGGCTGTTGACTTTGCTGTGTGTGAAGCAAAGCGGAGGCACAGTCCTGCAGCCATGGATGTGGAGCTGCCAGACCGGCCTGCTCTGCCTGGCATAAAAAGGGCCTGAATTTTGCAGCCCAGTTGCTGTGTGCAGGAGTGGGCCCGTTCCCAAACCCGATGCAGTTTCCAGCCTTTCAAAGAAATGGCAGCAAAAGCCCTCAGGCAGGAGCTCACCTGCCTTTCATTTGGGAAACAACAACAGAGAGAATAGATGTAGTTTTTTCTGTGCTACCTGTGGCAGAACAAGGTGTGTGACAGTGCTTCCAAGAAACCCCACACTCAGAAGGGCATGGCGCTCCTGGTGCATGGTATCCACCCCTCCCACAGGACTCTAGTGCTCGCACACGGCATTCCCGGGCAAGGAAATAACTTGCAGCATCATTTTTGCTGCTTGCTCAGCTGATCTTTATCCTGTGCTTCTGTCAATATGGTTAAACAAATATTAAACATCACCAGGAGCTAGGCAGGGAGTGAGGAGCAGCCCATCCGCAGTGCTGGCTGTGTCTGTGGGAGCAGGCGGAGGAGAAGGTGCTATGGCGCTGTGTCATTTCCAGAGGACAAGGCAGCAGCGGTGGCGCATCCCGGATGCAGGATGGCAGCATCTTGTCTGTGTGCAGAACACGGGTTTCCCAACGCCACTGAATTCCTCCCTCATGATCCCAAGCGCTGCCTCTGCTCCAGACCGTTGCAGCCCTGCTAGCCCATCATCAACACCAGTGCCATGGAACAGGAATGCCTGGCTTTGGAGGTTATAGTTTGCACTAACATTTATGAGTCAGTTAAGCTTTCAACACATACCCCAAAAGTGGCAGCCCTGAGATGAGCAAGAAGCAAAGTGAAAAAATAATTGCAAGGCCAAGCGAGCCCAGACATTTTCTGACAGTTTTTGCTCCAGGTTTTGTTATTATCCAGTGGGAAATCATGTCCTTGCGTGTCAGTTTGTGCCACCAAAGTTGTCTGTATTTTGCAAAATAGAACCGTTTGCAGGGCAAACAAGCCATCCGTATTCTTTGTTTTCTTTCAGATCCTTTGATATGTCTGATGGCTGATAAATGCCAGCACAGTCACACAATACTTTTCAGTGCTTAATGCACGAGTCCCTGGCTTTTTGACTTACTGCCTTACATTCCGAGTGGCACCCTGGTGTCCTCTTCGGCTGAGGCTTCTGTGGTGCTACTCACAATTCATACTTCCTGTGGGAATTCCTCATGTATTTACCTTCCAGCCGCTGCAGTATCTGTGTGTGGCCTTGACTCTCCACAAATCCTTGTTTCTCAGTGGGAATGTGACCCTGCCGTGGTTACTGAAGCCTCCTGGGTGGGTCTGAGTCCTTGATGCAATGATTTGTCTTGCAAACCTTGAATAGGTACCTTCCTTCCTGTGACACACTGTCCAGCTGGGACCATGGAGTTATAGGGTGGGTGAAGGGGCTGCCCGGGGAGGTTTGGAGTCCCCATCCCTGCAGGTGTCCAAGGAAGGACTGGACGTGGTCTGGGCTGGTGACAAGGTGGGGATCTGTCACAGGTTGGACTCGGTGGTCTCAGAGGTCTTTTCCAACCTCAGTGATTCTATGAAATGGAGGAGGGAATTTGGAGTAGGAATGGATGTTTTCAACATCACCAAAGTTATCTCTGCTGTGGCTGCATGAGGCTGGTTAATTCATTTCGAGGGTGGACAGAAATTTTGTATTCCACTTTTCCCCTTGTGATAGAAGTCAATGCAAACCATGTCCAGTGATATTTGTGTAAATACACTATGTAATGGTAGGTACTCTGGCACCTACCTGGATCTATGGCAGGGGTGCTTTTTACCTCTTTATTTCAGTTTATCCTCCATAGAAGTGGACTTAATAATCACAATGTCAATTATTGCTTATGGTGCACTTTCTTATTGTTAAAAAATATCCCACACTAACCTTCAATAAAAGTGCTCCTGAAGAATTGTGATATTTCTGGCTTTTCAGGAGTACTTGAACAATGTGTCCCTGAGGTCTGGGCTCACACATCACTAACAGCAGACTGTGGAACAGGTTCTTATTCAATAACCACAGTCCATCCATGCTAAAAAATAGAGGAACCTTGCTCAAGGAACCAAAAGGGAAAATATACTTTAAAACTACAATTCTGGAAAGTGGCTGCCTCCAATTCTTGCTGCTTTGTATAATGCAAGAGTAGCCAAAATGAGTACTTTTGATATTTGGGTGGAGAAATTTTCTTCCATTCTTGCAAATTTGCACACCAAGTAGCATCTGATAATACTTATTTTTACTGCTTAGAAATAGAATCTTGCTATCTCAGGAAATCCTTATCACCACTGGGCATTTGATGAGAAACAATGAGTTAAAGATGATATCAAGCACGGAAGAAACCGCTTGTCCTGAGTAAAAGTGACTTACTTAGAATAAATGTAGACCTTTTTTATCTAGTGGATTTGAGTTTCTTTGTTCCATGAATATAAAACACAGTACAAGGATTTCCCCCCCACAAGAAAGCTTTTTTTTTTTTT
>VZTE01003378.1:940592-973162 GCA_013397775.1 Eulacestoma nigropectus
TTTTTTTTTTTTTTGAGTTTCCACCTCAAAGCACATAAACTATCAGACTTTTAAGGAAGGGTTGCTTACCACATTTAGCCTAGAGAAAAAGCAGTATTAGCTTGTCAGATCTTATGCCATTGCACCCTGTGCAGATTTATGCAAACTGAAGATCTGTCTGGCTGCTCCTGATGTTTTGCTTTTCCAAAATTAAGTTCTTTGGCTTTTATGAAGGTTTCAGAAAATCACTTCAAATTCATAGAAAAGCTGGATTGCACCTCTTTTTACCAGTGAAAAGTAGTGCTCTTAATTATCCCTTCTCTGATAGAGGCATGGCAGGTTTGGGAATTACTTGTCATTAACAAGTTTTGTTAAAATTTTATGGTTTTTTTAAAAAAATTGGACAGGAGCCTGTGGATGTAGAAAGTTCAAGCAACCTCAGTGAGCTTACAGATATTATTCAAGCTTATTGACCTTACTCCGTTCTTTTCAACCCTTTTGCTGTGCTGAATCAAGAGCTCTCTATGCTCGGAAGAGTCCTTCTTGTGCTTTGGGATGGAGCTCACATCCGGGGGTGTGCTGTGGTCCTTGCATGGAGGCACAGGCTGCTCCAGTAGCTTCCAGTCCTGTGTGGATGTTTTCCCTGTACATTCCCTCCTGTGACGTTCCATAGGGGAATGTGCACGACAAGATGTAGGACTTGAGCCAGATGTAAAGCCAGCCTGACAAAATGCCCCAGGCATCCAGGAAAGAGTAAGACACATTTAGATAAGGTTGCAGACAAAAAATTCCATTAATTTGGTGTGCATCATAGTAGATGTGTGGCTCAAGCTGTTGCAGGAGGGGGAGCTCCCCTTTCCCTGGGCTGGAGGGCCATATGCACCAAAATAGGAAAAAATACTTCTGTTGTGTTCTCCTTGTGTTTAAACCCACATTGATGGGAACTTAATACGTGTCTAACTCCTAATTCTGCCTTGTATTTTTCCATTTTCCCCAGCCTCCAGACAAGGTTCAGTGTAACATGCTTTACAACTTCGTGTCATTAATTAAGAAACAATTACAGCTGATGACTTCAATACCATCAACTTAATTTCCATCCTACCACATTTCCTGTTTAAATTAACTGGTTTAGGGATTAACATGTTGTCATCGTATCTGGGGGTTTTTTTCTCCTTACTCTAAATCCTCCCCTGCATTTAAAGATTACTCAGAAAAGTGATCATATTCCTAGAATATTCACCAGGAAGGGGTTGTTGGAGCAGGGCCTCGGGGCAGCCCTGGCACCTCTTCCCAAGCTCTGGAATGTGGGAGCGCTGCAGAAGCTGCCTCCAGCATCCAGGGGGTGGAAGTTGGCTGCTTCCAAATATGTGATGAGAAATGATCAGTCCTCGGAGACAGACGAGAACAGGATGGGTTTTCCTTCAAAATACCAGCAAAAAAACTTATATCTGACTCGTAAGTTACACTGTTTCAGGGACTGGTGGTGTTTGGATCTGGACCGGTCTTTTCGAATTTATCCTGATTTCCTGAATATTTGCTGGTAAATATTTTGACAGGCATAGGACATCTGGCTATACTGAAATAAAGCTGCAGAGAAAGACATTACACAACTTTTCTTTTATATTTTTTGCTCTCCACAAACAGATGTAATGGATCGAAGTGCCAAAACAGTGAAGGTTTTCATTAGAGAGCTTTCTTCAAAGAGCAAGTTTTGAGTTGGTTTTGCATTTCTTAAAATTGCAGGACATTGATCATTTCTTAGTGACACTTTTTTATATCCCATTACCTTAACACTATTAATTTGGTTTTTCTTTTTCTTTTTAGATTATCTTTTTAATTTTTGTTTAAAGCAAAACACGCTCTGCTGCCATCTAGCACCTCAAAACTTAGTAGTAAACAGGTTAAGTTCACAAAATAGCCTTAGTTATAGACTGACACCCCTTTTGGAGAGAAAACTGTGTTGCTGCTGATGATGATACAGATATTCGGGTGACTCAGCAAAGAGGGAACACAATAAGATATAGCTCAAACTGATGATTTGCAATACTACAGTACAAAAGACCAGTCTTTCTAAAAAGCAAGACATAAATGCTTTTTTAGCAAAAGTAGTATTTCCTCCTGTTTGGTTTCGGTTTTTATCCATGATGAGTGTGAAAGGGAAGTACATGTTTCAAACTCTTGGCATCATCAGGGGAAGTAAGGCACAGAAACACCCTGAACCCCAGCCTGTTTATCACCCCAGGCCTGCGTTACAGTCTAGTAATTAATTATTTTTTATGCAAAGCCCAGGCATGCATGGGAGAGTTCAGATTTACAGTATATATTCCTTTAACAGTGGATTTCTCTACTGCTTTCTGGGACAGATATAATTCCCATGCTTTTCATTACACATGCTGTTTCAATCTTGATCCTGAATTCTTATTAAAAATGATGAGATTTGACCTCAAAGTCTAATACCCAGTTTTGGAGACAAGGTGCTTGATGTGATTTCTAGAGGATTATTTTTAAGAGCATTCGTAGATTAGATCTTTGCAAATGGTTGAGGGATGTGCCCAATGAACCTTGTCTGCTGCTTTCCACCCGCCATTCAGCATCCAGATTGATTTTTATTTTGTAGTCCTTGAGACTGTGTAGCTGTGTGCTGTAGGGATACATCTGATATTTTTATTATCCCTTTGTTGATGCAGGAATATGACAGTGCTGTTTCTGCCAACTTATATTGGAGTTTCCCCATACTTAAAGGCAAAATGGTTTCTGATTGAAGTTTGAAAAGCTTGTAAGGCTCATTCCGATGGCTCAAAGTGTGTTTTACAGCTGCACTTCTCTTTTCTAGCTGCAAGTGTGCTTTAGATGATTGCTGCCTTCCTGCATTTGTAACCTGCAGTTTGATTTTCTTCCTGGATGGCAAATCATGGAATGGTTTGGGTTAGAAGAGACCTTAAAGACCATCCAGTGCCACCCCTTGCCAGGGGCAGGGACATCTTCCACTATCCCAGGTTGCTCCAAGCCCCGTCCAGCCTGGCCTTGAACACTTCCAGGGATGGGATATCTACAGTTTCTCAGGGCAACCTCCAAGGCTTTGCCAGGGAGCATGATAACATGAGGTGATGTTACCACGTGCTCATCGGGGTGCTTCTGGCACATACCTCATTCCCAAATAAATAGAAGATAATTTGTAGAACCATAGAATGTCCTGAGCTGGAAGGGACCCACAAGAATCACTGAGTCCAACTCCTGGCCCTGCACAGACACCCCGACAATCACACCCTGTGCCTGAGAGCATTGTCCAAATGCAGCCTTGGGGTCGTGCCCATTCCCTGGGGACCCCGTTCAGTTCCAAGCATCCTCTGGGGGAAGAACCTTTTCCTGATATCCAACCTAACCCTCCCCCAGCACAGCTCCAGCCATTCCCTCTCATCACAGGGAAAATTGGAGTAAGGCACTCCTCTGTGAAAGGGGATATCCAGACGGAGGGTTGTTGTGTGGCAGTGGTTGGAGACTTGGCTGGCTGGCCATGAGGGTGGGAAGGAGCACAGCTCCTGCATCCAACCCCTTCCACCCAGAGACTGGCACAACACGGCAGCGGAGAGGCAGGTCCACAGGGACAAAGGGAAAGGTCACTCACTTCTTTTCGTGCAATGCTTCCATGCACCTTCTCAGCACAACGCTGGCTGGTGGGAGTGGAAGAGGCCTGGCATCCTCTCTCCTCACCTTGGCTTGTGGGGTTTTGGGGAAATTCTCGAGGAATGATTCAGAAGGGCACTGCAAGACAGTGTCACCAGCTTGGAGAGGAAACGTCTGCTGGCTCTGGCGTGGGAGGTTCTTTGCTGTATGTTTGTTGGGGTCCCATATTGAGCATCTATTTTCTGTGTGCCTGGGCCCAGTCGTATGTCACTAATGGGAGTGGCGACTGAACCCAGTCTCTGGTCGCCGTTTGTGCGTCACATTTCAGGGCAGCTTGTGCTCCTTCACTCCTGGAGCCTGTCACACCAGTGGTTATGGCACATTCTATCCCAGCGCTGGGGATTTGACTTACAAATGGCGGACATAAGCTTTTGGTTTTTTGGCTTTAAAGTCATCAAAATGCAGAGTTCCATGAGGCAGTGATTGTTTAATAACCGGCTGATCTTAAGAGTGTTTTGTTGTAACGCACCAAGTTGGTGTTTGTGAGCGTTTTGTTGAAGTTACAAAGCATCGATGCTTTTGGTTTGGAAATTGGTGAAAGCATGTGGCAGGGCTTCAAGCGCTGAGTGCTTTCAGATGCTGTGCTGCTCCTTTGATTATTGAAAATGATCCCAGCACAATCCTGCTAATTTTCTCTTTGTGCTGCCTTAATTTCAGGAGACTGTTAAAAAGTCCATCTAGGCAGAGTGCTTATTGCCACTGTGAGGGAGATTTTGCAGAGCCAGATATTAGCAAATGCAGTAGTTTCAAAGGATTTGGAACATTTTCTTGCTGCTTTTCCTCTCCCAATTTTTTTTTTTTTAATTTTGTTTCTTTTCAATTTGTACGCATGCATGTGTGTGTGTGTGTGTGCATTACTCACTCTCCACCCAATTCCTTTTCTTCTCCATAGCGTCCGTGCTGCACCACAGTATAGCTTAGCCCATTGCAGCTTCCCTGGCGTCCTGCAAGCTGAACATAGGAGGAGGATGCTCAGGAGAGGCTTCCTGAGCTTTGGGGGTCATTAGGCACAATCACACGCAGTCCTTGAAAGCCCAGGCAGGGAGGGCAGGAGCATTTATCCTCCCAGTAGCTTTGTACCTTGTCACCTGAAAACATATGACAAACACTGATTAATCTTAACACCATCTGAGTGTGAGAGGTGTATATTATTATATCCCTCTTGATGGAAGGGGAATCAGCAAGTAAGAAATTAAGCAATTTACTCTCTGACAGTGGCAGAGCGGGGTATAAAGGCTGGGTGTCCTGATACCTGCTCTCTCCATTAACAAGAGATGTATTTGCTCTCCAGAGGATTTTTCACTACCAGGGGTAGGATTCCTTTGCCTTTGAAAGAGAAATAGCCTTTCCTGTACTGCTGCATCTTACAATTTTTTCCAGAAATTACACTTGGCACGTTGTTTCTGTTCCACTCTCTCCCAGAAGAAAATAACTGGGGAGAAAGCATCAACATCATAATCTACATTAAAAATATGTTTCCCCAATATAAACAGGATTTAAGTTTATAGTTGAAATATATTTTACAATAGCAGGAAGCAAAACTAATCCCAATCTGTATTATTTTGCTGCATAGAATAATTTTTCTTGCAACTTGCTTTCAGAATAGGTAATGAAATGTTTTATATCAATATGAATGAAATTTTGCAGCCAACCTCTCCTGAGTCAGTGCTATGGACTCCAAAAAATGTTGTTTACACAGTTGTGTTGCAGATTTAGCATCCTGATTTCCTGCCCTGGGTTTTATGTGTAAAACACTCTCCTCATGGTAAGAGAACAGCACTTTCTAGCATTGCTTGTTTCACATTCACTGCAGGAGGGTTCCAGGCTCACATTTCTTGCCATCAGTAGTATCTAAACAATGGGCCCACCTTTCTTCTGCTCTGTCATCACCTTTTTTTCAGAGCAGACTTCTGTGGTTGTTATATTGTAACCAAATATTGTGGCCAAATTTACCATATATGAGACAAATGCTAAACTAAAAATCAGGATATTAAGTCAAAACTCTGCATTTTTCACATGATCTGAAATACCAGAGCATTTAATCTCTTGATCAGCTTTTTTTTTTTTTTCCCCTGCATGTGTTTTTTTTTTCCCTTTCCCAAAATACCTCTAGAATTAAAAGATAAAGGGAGAATAAATTTTCTGCCTGTTCCACAGTCCTTGTCTCCCCCTCATGTCGAGGATGTGAGTGCTGGTGCCTCTTGCACTCCCAAGAAACGCCAGTGGGATCAGTTACATCAGGTTGGGCCCAGGGGCCTCTGTATCTTCTCCTGGCCATCCTGCTTGGGTCTGGATGCAGAAATAGGAACAGAATCAATTCATAGAATTTCATAGAATCACAGAATGGTTTGGGTTAGAAGGGACCTTAAAGCTCATCCACTTCCATCCCCTGCCATGGACACCTTCCACTGTCCCAGGCTGCTCCAAGCCCTGTCCAACCTGGCCTTGGACACTGCCAGGGATCCAGGGGCAGCCACAGCTTCTCTGGGCACCCTGTGCCAGGGCCTCCCCACCCTCCCAGGGAACAATTCCTGCCCAATATCCCCTCTATCCATGCCCTCTGTCAGTGGGAAGCCATTCCCCAATGTCCTATCAGTCCGTGCCCTTTTTAAAAGTCCCTTTCCAGCTCTCTTGGAGGACCTCTTCAGGTACTGAAAGGCTGTGGTAAGATCATCCCAAAGCTTCTCCAGGGTGAACAAGCTCAATTCTTTCAGCCTTTCCTCATGGCAGAGGTGCTCCATCCCTCTCGTCATCTTTGTGGCCTCCTCTGGACTCGCTCCAACAGCTCTGTGCCCTTCTTACTTTTCAGTCCCCAGAGTTGGATGCAGCACTGCAGGTGGGGTCCCACCAGTGGAGTAGAGGGGGACAACCACCTCACTTGCCTTGCTGCCCACTCTGCTTGAATTTGCAAAGGGGCTGCTTTTAAGACTGCCAAAAACAGAAAAAGAAAAGACCCTTCCTGCCCATCCATAAATATTTCATTACTTATTCATTTCTTGGTTCACTGGGGGTATAACATTTCCTTTGCTGCTGTGGTGGCGCAGGAGGCAGCCCAGCTCCACAGCTCCTGGCCACGTCTTCCCCACTGGCTGCAGCTCTTGGTCAAGAAAAACTGGGGCCAGCAGAGCCCTCCAAAGAGGATATCTGGCCCTTGGCTGCAGGGAGATGTGCAAATCCTGCAGCCCCTGGTCCTGCAGGCATTTGCCTCTGCTTGGCTTGGAGCACGGGAATAATCAGTTTGTTCCATTGAGGTCAGCACTGACAGGATAAACCATCCATATGCATGAGTGTTCCAGTGGCAGGTCCCCAGTTAGGGTTTCCTGGCCCCTGTGAAGAGCTGGAAGAAGAACACATCTCCTGCCCAAGGCCTACAAGGTTGCAAGGGCAGGCTGGTGCCAGGGTGGTTTCCACAGCCCAGATGTGCTCCTGATGGAGTTTGGAGGTGGCTTTCGGGGTGCTGCTGTCACCCATGTGTGCCCTGGACAGGGCACAGCCACCAGTCACAGATGTGTTGATTTGGGCGAGGTTTCTATTGTGTGTCCGTCATGCGACCCAAGGGCTTGTCAAAGCCTTTGTTTCTTTCAGAGGTAGTGAATGTTCCAAGCTCCCTTCTGACTTCCTTTGCAGTTGTTGAAAATCAGCATTTTTGAAATTTCATTTCTCTATGGCATGATTTTTTCCATTGTCAACCAAGGCTTAACGTGGTGGCTTTGTAATTTCTTTGAAGACAATGGTGGAAGATGCCCTTGATCTGTAGACCAGGATGTTATTATTTTGTCATATACATTTTTGGTAGATTTCTTCTGCTGCTTCAGAACAAATAAATGGCACCAATCTCACTGTATCCAGTTGGGAATACATTTTATTCTTTAGCAAAATGTTGTTGTAATAAAATGTTTTTGTTGGTTAAAATATTCTCTGCTTTATTTGTAAGCCACAAATGTGTCTTCCCAACTTGACTCTCACAAAAGAAGAAATTTTCCAGTGTGCCTGAAGTTTGTTAGTTAATTCAGTATAATGCCAATCAGATATTCTCTGAGAATTGCATAAATAATCTTTTGGGGCCCATGTTTTGCATGTCTGTGTAATATCCAGCATAATTTTCAAGATCGTGATTCTTGAGGATGGAATTGGAGGAGAGAATGTTTGAAGAGGATTTGTAATATTTACTGCAATAAAGAAATTTAGGGATTACTCAAAGATCCTGTCAGTATTTGGGTCAGAAATATAGCCCAGAGGTATTAGTATGATAGGCAAGTATAAGCATTAGACTGTATTAGTGATTTAGCTATCATAATAGCACAATAGTCCATCATGTGATGGCTTGTGCACTAAACATTTATTGTGGATTAGCTGGGAAAAATGCTCAAGCTGTCTTGCAAACAGACCAGGGAAGGTGACTGTTCCTCCTTTCAGTGGGTCTGTCCTGGAAGGGGGTATATTGGAGGGGAAGAAGTCTGTGATTGTAGCAGAGAAAGGCAAAATTGTTTCCGTCTGAATTTTTTAATTCAATAAACAAAATGTTGCCTCCGTAGCAGTGGTCAGCAAAATAAGGAGCAGTTGAGCTATTCAGCTTTGAAAGGGAATATTTGAGCATGAGCAGCCTGTCATAATTTAGATTACGTGTTTTGGGGAGCCATTTTAATATCTCCTCTGAAAACAATGACTCTATATGGAAATTTTTATTACATTCCCAAATAACAATTTTCTGTGATTCCATCTAAATCCCTTTGCCTACTCTAAGTGTAAAAAAAGCTTAATCCACGTGAATGTTGAAATACTGCTCAGTATAAATTGAGTTTTGTGTGATGTTTCTGAGTGTTTTCCTATTTCATAAACATGTACTTTTTCCAAAGGAAGCTGGAGATAATGGGCAAAAGTCTACTGTTCCTTTTTGCTTTGTTAGGCCAGGCTTTAGATCCTTTGATCCTCCCCTCCTTCTCCATGACCTATGTTAGGGTCTTAAAATTATACATTCCAGATTACACCTCCACAATTTTCTGTCCTGGGATGATGAAAGGATTAGCATATTATGGTAATAATATAAAGAATCCTGTTGGAGCCTAGTTAGCATGGCTAATTTGAAACTACCAAAAAAAAAGTAATTTCCAATGCAAATTATAATATTCATAAAGTGCTAAACAGATACCTAACTAATTTCTAATCGCTCTTGTATTCTCGAGTATCTTGCACTGGCCTTTTTTAGGCCTTGCTGCTGGCTCCCATTTAATTTGTCCTTAGCTGTGTGCAGTGGATTAGCATTTCATCAGGTTGGATTAAGACTGAGCTGACACTGAAGCTTTCTTTTTTATTTTTACATGCGCGTGTGCGGGGCCGAGCAGATCCATGCACGTTCCGTTATCCCACTGCCCATCCCTGGCGGGTGCTGGGGCAGCCTCCCCGAGCACATCGGGGGGGGACAACCGAAACAGATGAAACGCGCATTTAAAAAAAACAACGTTAAAAAACAAAATTTAGGAGGGGAAAAAAAAAAAAAATCAACATTCCCCGAGGGAAAAATTGCATTGAGGTTGCTGGCTGGGTCAGTGCGTGAGATTTCATCAGGCTAAAATGATGTCACATGGAGCGAGGGCTTTAGTGGTTTTATTTAGCTCCTAATCCCCACACACTGCTCGGCCAGTTGTCCATGTGCGCGCGCCATCTCCAGCGGCACAGGATAAAGCATCTGGGCCGAGCGCGGCCGCTCTCCTGCACGGCTGCACCGCACGGCCAGGGGCAGCCCCTCCGCCGGCCGCCGCATGCTCTGCCTGCTAAGGTTACCGAGCATTAATAATTCAGGTGACACTCGGAAAGGCAAAACCGCCGGCCGGTGGTTTCTGAAGTCCCAGGAGGGCTCAGGCAGAGCACGGTCCAGTTTGGATGCGTGCCGGAGAAACGCTGAGAAGGAAGGCACCTCCTCTTCTCCGTGTCAGCGGGAGCAGGCGGCCTCGGGGCGATGCCCATCCCCAGCAAGCACCCCAACATCGGCCGCTCGCAGAGCTGGGATGCTGCCGGCTGGTATGAGGGAAACTGGGAGAGCGAGAATGCCTTCGAGTACCAGAGGCCACCGGGCCGGAGGAGCTCCCTGACCTACGGTGGTGAGGGTGGCTGGTACGAGCCGCCACGGGCAAATGATACCATCTTGCAGGGCGGTGCGGAGCTGAAGCAAGAGGCGTACCCATACCAGGATGCTGCCTTCGCACCGGGGCCCCTGAGGAAGGGCTCCGTCCCCGACTTCGCCTACTGCGACCGGCCGGCGTCCATGGCAGGCCGGGGCTCTCTGCCACCCCAGGATTACTACAGTGACCCATCGCTGTCGGCGAGGTCACCCAAGGACCCCCGCTGCTACCGCGACCACGTGGCGGGCAGGCCGCTGGCGAACTACGGGACGCCCGGCAGCCGGCTGTCCTGGGACCAGACCACAGTACGCCCGCCGGCCCCACCGGACGCTGCCCGCCTCTACAGGGACCCCAAGCTGGCCCTGGACGGGCAGCGGATGCGTGGCAGAGATGTTTCCCTGGCGTGGTACGGCACGGAGCCCTCTGGCCCACGGTACGCAGCAGAGCCACCCACCTTCCCCAGCAGGCCGGGCTACGGCGATGGGGCAGAGCGGGCTCCTGAGGCGACGGCAGCCAGGCAAGCTGCCCCCACCTGCCTGGTGGTGGATCCCACCAGCACCACCGGCACCAGCTACGGGCCAGGCAGGGAGAGCACCGGCGCCAAGGGTCCCTACGACAGCTACGAGGCGGCCGTGGCAACGCCTTCCCACCCGCCGGTGCCCCCGACTTTTCCTGGGCCGGAGGGCAAGAGGAGCTTCGACCCCGAGTTTGTGGCGCTGCTGCGTGCGGAGGGCGTCTCGGAGAGCACCTTCGCTGCCCTGCTGCAGCAAGGCTTCGACTCCCCGAACTTGCTGGCCATGATGGAGGAGAACGACATCAAGTCGGTGGCGCCCAACTTGGGGCAGGCCCGCGTGCTGTCCCGCATCGCCCACAACTACAAGGCAGAGATGCAGCTGCAGAGGCAGGAGCGCAGGAGCGGGGCACTGCGCCCCAGGACCCGCTCCAACAGCTTCAGCCACCGCAGCGAGCTCCCGGCTGAGTACGGGGTGCCCACCATGGACGGCCCTGGCGCCTCGCAGCACCCGCCACCACTGCAGCCGCTGTCCCCGAGAGGTGTCGAGATGCACCGCCGGCCGTCCAGCGCCCCGACCCAGCACTTGCTGGAGACCACCACCTACCCGGCTCCCACAGGGGCTCCTCAGGGGCCGCACTTCCTCCCCGGTTCGGGATACAACACCCCCCTGCCTTGCAGCACGCACCCGCGTCCCGCCTCTGCCTACTCTGCTCCGGTCGGCTTGCCCATGACGGCAGCCAACCCGCACGCCAGCCCCAAGACGGCGTACCCCACCACCTACACCGTGCCCATGGAGCTGATGAAGAGGGAGCGAACAGCAGCGGCATCACCGGCACCCAGCCCCCACAGCAGCCCCCAGCTCCTCCGCCGGCCGGGAGCAGCGGGGGACGGCGGCCTGACACCCACCGGACCCGCCTTCCCTGCCCAGCTCTCCCCGTACCCGAAGCTCAGCAGGCGCACGGGGCCCCCCGTCATCGTCTCCACCATGGCATCGCCTGAACCAAGTAATTACTGAAGGGGCTTAGTCCATTTAGTAGTTTAGAACCACCTCGTTGTTGCTTAATTTACCCCTCAAAAAGCCCACGGTCAAGTATCATGGGGGTTCCTGCCTAAATATTAGACACTGTCCTACTTAGAAAAGGAGGTGAAGGGGGTTTCTTTGCAGGGCTGTGCTGGCCACGCAGAGCTAAAGACGCTGATTTTCACTCTGTGGTTAAATTCCAAATATTTTATTTGTTTAGCCAACTTCAGTTAAACGAGAGCGGTATCTCAGATAATGCTTCCAGGGTTAATCTTGCCGCTCCCGTTGTTTGTAGAGAACAGGAGATTAGACACTGTGCTGGCTGAGCAATTAGGACTACAGGGTTTGCTGCAGATTGACTTTTTACCGCTGTTATCAGGCACAAATGTGTTCCTCCAAGGAAATGGTTAGCATTGTTTTGACTAAATTCATCAGATAGTTAATGGTGTTATTCGAGAATCGACTTACCTTTTGGCCATTACCTAAGGCTTTTCTTCTTATTATTAATTTGCTGTTTTATCAGGCATACAAAATAAACCCCTTGATTTCCTTCTCGAGATGCCTGTAAGTGAAGCGATAGAGCTGTTAAAGTAATAGGGCTGTGCTTAAAACTAAAAGCCTGTCATTAAGCACTGGAACAATAAAAATGAATGGTGGCTCCTAGACTTCCCTTCCCCTCCTAGAAACACTCAGGCCCTTGGCTGCTCAGATGAAAAGCTGAACAATCCAAGCAGGCTCTGCTCCTTCACTTTGGAGATGTGTGTTGATGGTAGCACTCAGAGCCTGACAGAAACTTAACCCCAAAGCCACCTGGATAAGTATAAGGGAATTCATCAAATCCATTCATTTGTGGCTTGTCTGAAAAAACGTGGAAAGGCACCTTTTGAAATGTTTTTGCTGGTAGTGACTCTGTGAGCAGGGAGTTTTCTCCCTGCGCAGCTCAGCTGAACTCCCATGCAAACAATTGCCGAACAATGTGCCGTACCAGCACACACACACAAAGCTTTAATGAGAGAGAGACCATTTATAGGCATCGAGACGGTGCCAAACTGGTGATGCCATTCCCCAGGAATCTAAATAAAGAATGATTTTGTGAGTGGAAATGATAAAGTTGTCAAAATGCAGACGCTTGGCACACCCCTTTCCCTGCCATACCATAATTACACAGCGAGGAAGTAAATGCCGGTTCTTTCACGCTTATGAGTCCTTTATGTAGCTGGTGTAATGTATTGATTTCTAAAAAATGCTTCAATATTAGGCAACATGTTCTGTGTTGACATGGATCAGATGCTAAAGTAGTACATCCAGGCAGTATTTTTAAATAAATGCGGCTAAAAAGACGAACTGGCATAATGTGGGGAACACAAATATGTTCATTTATTTGTGCTATGTCTGATTGAGCGGTCGATGCCGACGCAGCAAAAGCTCTGGGCTGAAGGACCTCCAGAGCACAGGGATTGGGAGCAATCTCCTCCACCATGGGAAACAGATCCCTCCTTCCCTGTGTCTCATTTATAAACTGCAAACCCTGTTTTCTAAAAATCTTTAAATTATCCCTTCCCTTCACCAGAATTGCCAATGCACAGCAAGAAGAAGCCAGCAGCATTTCTATGCTGTTGAGCTCTTTCTTGCTTGCTACTCACCCCTCTTTTTTTCTTTTTTTTCCTTTTGCCTACGACCATCTCATTTGCATGAGGATGACATTTGTTGCTCCAGTAATTTCATCTGATAATGGCCAGCTTGCAAAGCGGATCTGAAAACATATTCCTTAATTATGTGTTGCCAAGCAACGAGAGGGTTTGGCCATAATCACAGAAAGATTATCTTCTCATTGAAGGCCCTGAAAGGTTTAGCTGAAGTAGGACCTGTAAAATTGTCTTCGTTTTTATTTATTTCCCCTTTTTCCTTTCCAAATAGCCTGAGAGCTTTTCTTCCTGTTAAACTATATTTTAAAAGTAGAAGCCAAGGTAAGGCACGTGGCACATGGAAGGATAGGGATTAAAAATGAAAAAATGCGGTGGTTTGTAGATGTGTTGAGCAGGAGTGTTCACACTTACCCACGAGGGGATAAGCTGAGGTTAGAAATATGTTAAGATGTTTTAAAGCTTTGAGTGGATGGCAGAAACTTGACTAAATCCAGGAAGATTGTATTTGCCAGCAGGAAGAGCCAGGATGCGTTTTTAGGAGCGATGCTTCTTCTCCTGGCTGTAGCTTTGGCTGTGGATATTCGAGTCACAAGGTGAAAGCAAATTCAGTATTAAACTCTGTCTCCAAATGGCTGCAAATATTTTCTGTCGGTGTAGGTTAATGTCTTCCCAGTCAGCGGAGGGTTATAAAGTGCACATTACAGCCCAGTCATGTTTTGAATCTTGTTATATGGAAAAGACCTTAAAACAGATAATTTTGGGGTTTTTTAAAGTCTTGCTGAGCTATGCATTGTAGTCTTTCTGCAGTGAGTTGTTCCTAAATACCCCATTTGTCATTTTGTGCTGAGTTTGGCACTCCGTGTGCATTCTGCACAGCTGCTGTTCACTTTGGAGTTCGGGCAGAGGGCTTGCAGGAGGAAGTTGTCTCCTCCTGCCTGGTATTCCTGATGGTAGAGGCAGGATCCCGGGCAGGGATACAGGCACGTGCCACAGGTTTATGGACCTCTTGCTTTAGCATGGTCAGTAAGGGAAAACGAGCAATGAGATTTCGTGCTGCAACTGCTTTGCTTTTCATAAAATAATTAGTGAGAAGTTAGATAAACGGCCCTTCCTGGGAATTGCAGGGTTGTATGAAGAGAAGATGGTGAATGAGCAAGTTAAACCCATTGCTGTGCTGGTAAAGTGACGTCCCCAGAGATGAGCTGGCTTCCCATCCCAGGAACTCCCCTGCCACAGCTCTGGCAAAGCTGCTGCTCTCCGTGTCATTGAGACCCTGTCAGGAATAGCTGACAGGAACGCTCCTGCAGCCTCGCCATCCGCAGGATCACCAGTAGTGAGCACACCAAGTCAACTGGGTGGCGAGCAGGAAGAAAGCCCTGCAAGGTCTGAGTGACAAACACGTGTCAGTAGGAGGGCTGAGCCAGAGTGGGTTTGTGGCCAGCCCCGTGCCGAGCTGGGAGGGAGTGCAGGGAAATAAACAGTCCCGGTCAGCAAAGCTGGTGAGGGCAAACAGCATCTCACGGTCACTGATCACACTGCTGCAGCTTCGCCTCCAAATTTTGCAACTTCAATTTATGATGTTTGCTAGTATTTTTATTAGATTACTTAATTTGCTTTTTTTTTTTTAAATCCAATGTTTTAGTAGTAAAGCTGTTGGCAGATGAGAAGTCTTGTGTTTTTGTAGCTAGCCTGGACTTCTCCCAGACAGGAGCTGGTCCAGATTTCTGTTTCTGATGCTGGACTTATGGAGCTTAAATGGGAAATGGTGATTCATAGCAAATGTGTCTTGGGTGGTTTTTCAAGATCTCATTTACACATGAAGATATGAAAGTGAATTATCACAAAAGGGAAGATGCTTCCCACAGGAGTGAGGAGCAGGGCTGCCCTGTAAAGTCAGGCGGATATCATCAGGAAGCAAGAGAAAAATTACTTGGCTGTAGGATTTGGTTGAAAGCCTGACCTTTTCCTGAGCAGGGAAAGCCAGGCTGAGGGCAGCTGCCCTCCTTGGACACGTTGTTCTCTCCAGTGTGAAGGGGACTCATCCTCTCTTTTATCAGCTTAGAGCCCAGCTAGAAATGCCTTTCACTGTGATTAGCTCAGCTCTGCTTGTACTCTTTAACACCTCATTGTGATGCCTTTTATTGGTATTTTCTCCCCTGTGACAGATAAAAACTGCGTTAACCACACATAATTGCAGGCTGGAACTCTTCACATGGGCAACCCCCAAAGAGGAGGGCATAGGCAAAAGCAAGAGCTTTGATGGCTGTTAAAAGATATTTAAAAGAGCTCATGAAAGATGGTTAAAAGAGCGACATTTGCCCGCTCTTTTAAACTATTAATTCTTTTAACCTAATTAATTTAAGCTAAATTGCCATAGCTTTCTATGGGTAGAGTTTAGCAGGAGATTTCCTACACGATATAAATTTCCTGAGCATTTGCTGATGTTGATTTATTCTTTGCCCAGTACAGTGGACAGCTCAGAAATCGACTTCAGGTTTTCTTCCCTGTGTTTTCTGTACAAACCACAGCATGGAATCACAATGTGTCCATGTAGGGCCGCTCAATTAACAATCTGGACTGAAACAACACCAAGGGAAGCTCCGTGCACTGAATAAATCTGATTTAATTTGCACATTGACCTGACAGACCATAGCATGTCCTTGGAGCCATTCCCAGCTAGTGTGTTAGTCCAGGTAAGCTCTGCACTGCGCTCACTAAGAAAAACTCCAAAAATGGAGTAATGTTTTTAACTGGGATCATAACTTCCATACAAAAATACAGGTTTTTAGTCCCAATAGTCACAGCATTAAGACATTAATTTGCAAAATGGTAAGGGAAGTAGCTGGAAAGCTCTCAGTGAGTTTGGGAAAGCCTTTGAAAGGTTCAGAAGAACCCTCACCAACCTCAGCTGAGCACATGAGTGGGCAGATCTTAAAAAGGAAGGGATCCCAACTACCCACCTTGGTAGGGTGAATGGCTGAAGAAGAGAGTGCAAGAGATGTGCTGCTGACTATCTTGATATAACACTGACTATCATGGCCAATCTGCACGTACAATGCACTGATGGCAGAGAATATGCTTTTAAAATACTTCTTTAAAGGCTGAAATATGCTTTTTATAATGGTTTTATCAAAAGCAATTTAAAGTGTCAAACTCATTCCAGTTGCAATTCATTGACTTTAGCGCCATGGCAATAAAAATGAATTTGGCCTGTCAAAGGAGAATGTGTTGTCAGATGCACAAGTGTTGTCATCTTCAATTTACACTTTTCTTTCACCCTGTGTCTCTGGTTCTCTAGCATTGTTAGGACTTTCATATATCCAGATCATTCTCTGACTATATTTGCTGACATTTTTTTATCTTTCTCATAAGTAGTTTCCATAGCTACAAACTTTCGTGTTCACAGAGGGGAAAAAAAAAATTTAAAGGTTTCTTATTATTATTGTATTAAACATTTTTTATATTTCTTCTCCTTGTCATTCTCATATCATCACACTGCAGCCCAGTTTAATGAAAACGCTGCACAACTGAATTGTCTGTTATTTTTAAAAGCGAAGTAGGTGCTGAGCTGAATCCTTGAAAAGCAGAACACCAACATCATTAAGCCACTGATGTAGAATAAATGTTGCAGACGTAGGACTGGTATTAGTAAGGTTTATAGATGGCACCTGGCAGGCGAGCTTTTGACTTTTACACCTAAATAAAACCTGACGTTAACAGCATTCTGCTGGCTTTTGGCAAAGAAAGCCAATTTTTAATCTCTTTTGTCTGCTGTTGGTAGTGTTTCGTTAAAGATGAGGTGTTACTTCTGGGAGTGGGATTCGCGTGGGTTGTTTTTCCAATATTTACTTCAGCCTCTCCAGGAGGGAGGTGCTGGGCAGCCCTGGGGAAGGGTTTGGGCAGAGGTGTTGGGCAGCGGTGTTGGAGTGGCCATGCCCCAGACAGGGCAGCCCTGAGGAAGGGTTTGGGCAGAGGTGTTGGGCAGTGGTGTTGGAGTGGCCATGCCCCAGGCAGGGCAGTTCTGAGGAAGGGTTTGGGCAGAGGTGTTGGGCAGCGGTGCTGGAGCAGCTCTGTTCAGGGAAACGGGAGGCTCCAAGTGCCTGGCGCCATGTCCGGAGCCTTGCCTTGTACACCCTCAATCCAATTAGCTGCTCCAGAGCAGATGGAGCAGATTAGAGCCCGGCTCTCCTTCCTCCCACCTCTCCCCCGGTGCAGGGGGTGTCCGGCCAACAATCGGCTTAACCGTGGGTCCCGTGGCACAGCGTGGCACAGCCCCCGCCCTGCCCGTGCAGGGCCGCCCGCTGCCCTCGGCAGGGAAACCTCTCAGCTCTGGGGCTGCAGCAGCGCATCCCCGGCCTGGTGGCTCCAGTTCTTTGGTAGTTTGGAAGCCCTTCACCTGAACTCGTTAGCCAGGCGTAAATTCCATTTTTCCATTTGCAAAGAGCGTCTGCGGCATGGCCACCCTATGTGCTCTGCGTTGGAACAGCCGCTCCAGCAGCGGGGTCAGTGTTGGAGGATTGTGGTCCTTTCCCACTTGCAGCATTCCCTCCCTGAATCTCAGCCAGCAAATGCTGGGCAGCCAAGGGAGATGATGGCCTCTTGCCTCATCTTGTAAATGAAAGCAGTGTCAGGCAAGGAGAGGCTGGGAGAAGTGACACCACGGGACTGTTCCTGCCGTTCTCAAAATTGTCACAGTCCCTGGAAAAAGGGTGGTTTAGACTCTGTAATCTGAGACATAAGCAGGTCATCACAAAAAGAAGGAAACCAGCAGGGCTTATCTGCTGGTGGAGATCCTTGGTAAATACTGGTATGAACAGTCAAGATGGCATTCTCATGTTTTATTTATATATGCAGATATGTATAGACATGAAAATGGGGAGAAAAAAATTCTCAAAAATATAATCAGTGTCACAGTCATTATCCATTTGGATCAGCGCTTCTCCAGTCTTCATTGTTTGCCAGAAGTGCCTTGTTTTGGTTATCAAGCAATTTATTTCTAGCTTGGCGAGCAAACAAGCAGACGGGACTTTATTTAGACAGCAAACTCAGCGATAAGAAATAATTTAGGATATACTTTCCATGAAAAAAAGTCAGAAAAAGAGGATCGGAACTGAGGTGTCATGGAAACAATTTGGCATGTATTTTGCAGATGTGAAATTGGTTTTTCCAGGTGAGTTCCATCCATCCAGGGAGCATCAGGAGGTGTAGGGTGGTGGGATGCAGGAACCTGGCAATTGCCCCCTGACTCCCCTGCTGGTCTTCTTAACCTTAACACGTTTCCTGACACTTGTGCTAAACACTGCAAATCCCTGAGCGCTTTCAAGCTGCCTCCTACACATTCCCTTACTGACCCTATAGATTATCAGCCTTTTCTTAGGATGGCCCAGTCTCTTACTGGAGTCTGTTACCTGCAGAGTGAAAAAAATCAGGAATGGAGCTGTCACACGCATTTGTTTTGTTCTCTGCCCTCTTCTGAGTGCTTTGTTAGAAAGGTTTAAATGAATATTGAAGAAGTACAGTAGTTCATGCAAGTGCATATGTTTTGTTTTGTTGATGAAAGAAATCTTGATTAATATTATGAAGGGTAAAAGAGAGGATTCAGTGTGGACAGCAGAGAGCTTGTCAGTATCTAGACCATCCTGCTGGGACACTGAAGTAATCAGGGATGCTGAAATGTAACTTGAGTTATCCCACCTGGCCAGCAATTCCTGTAATCTCTTCTATCGAGCTTTCCCCACCTTTGAATTGTTCCTCGTGTTGAGTGGACCTGCATGGGAGTGGGAGCTGTTATCTTACCAGCTGAAACATTTGGCTTAAGAGTCTTAAATTTCCATTTCATTCTTGTCTGCAGCGAATGTGGTCTTGTTTCATCTGCAGTCAGGGCTAAAAGGTCCCAAAACCAGGATTACTAACAACTAAAAACATCAGGGCAATGCCAACCAAGCTGTCATGCTCTGCAGTGGAAGTTTTCCCCTTAGGGCTCATTTCTATTCAGCAGGGGAGGTGTTCTCTGTATTTGCTGTTCATCCCAAAAGCCCAGGCTCCCTCGGAGCAGCGTGGCATCTCCCATGCCGTGCTCTGGCCAGAGGGAGAGCCAGGGGATCATCTCCCTGGTGTGAGATAAGCAAGATACAGAGATACATCCCATGGACCAGCAGCCCCACGCTCTGGCTCATCAGCTCTTTCTCACTCCAGTTTTCTGTTTCTGAAGCTTCCATGAAAAAGGCCAAAAAAATTATTATTTCTCATTTTTGTAGACTATCGTTCTGGAGGAGCAGTTTCCAAAGTAGGGCAGTGAGTCAAGTTCACTTGAAAAATGGTGATTTTGTCATTGATTTCAATAGGAGAAGGATTTTTACTCTCTCCTGCAAAAGGAACCAGCTCTACATCACTGACTTTTACTGCATTTCTTAAAATTAGATCTACAAACCCGATGGTTTCCTAAGCAGGAGAAGCTGTACGTTTCATGCATTGGAAGCCTGTGCATTATTAAAAATAATAGGATAGATTTGTCAAATGGATAATGAGTAGGTTTCTTTCTCTGTTTTTCAGTGTTTTAATGAGTGCAGGAAATGTTTGCTATTTATTTGCTTTCAGGTTTTACCAAGGAGCTCTGGAGATAATTGTCAAATTTCCAAGTGTGTATCAATATTTCATGAAGCTCTGTTTTCCCTCTGTACATTCACAAGTTGGGTCATTAGCACTGGGACTCATATTAACAGACTGAAGCAAGGCATGAAAAGGAATTCCACCAAACACTTGCAAGTTTGAGAATTTCTGAAACAAAATTCTAGTCAAGTCTTCTGGGTAAAATAAATATTGGTGATGCTGCTTGGTTTCACATGTTAAATCTGTCGGAGAATTTCTTGTTTGATCTCGGTTTCTGTGGTTCGTGGACCTGATCCAGAGAACACCGAGGCTTTGTGTGTGTGTGTTCTGTGTGTGTGTGTTCTGTGTGCTTGGCCTCACGCCCAGCACTTACCACAAATTGGGGTGTACCTTACAGAGATAGGATATCCATACACGTCATCCTTTGGAAAAAAAGCAAATTCCACCTTTCCTACTACCAGCAAATTAAATTGTGTTGAATTATTAAAGCTCAAATTGCTTTTAGACGTGGTACCAGTCAGCACTGATGCTGACTATTTAGTTTGCTGTTGACTATTCATTTTTGGGTTATTTTTGCATGGTCTTTGTGGTGCAGAACTGGCTGTGTGTTAACAACTTTTGTTCTGCTTTGGACATCTGCCATTTAAAAGAAGTTACGTTTTGCATACAGTTGAATGTTTCTTTTTTTCTTCTGACATTTTTATGTAAAACCATCATATGCCTCTTCTCATTCTGATTAGGCACCTTACCCCAGTTTTGGTTTGCTCAGCCTAAAACTCTGGTGTCAGGCTGGCTTCTGCTCCTACTCATGATCTAGGCCAAGTAGTAGATCTACTAAGATCTAGGCTTAGTGCAATGCTCTCAAGAAAAAAAAAACAACTCAGGAAATGAAAATTACTCATAGATATGGACCCACTGTGCTCTGCTGTAGAGAGGGTGCAAAATTAATTGATAAATTATTGTGGCTTTTTGACCATTCTAAATGGTTGCCATAAGTGCTTCACCAGGCACTGCTGAGTGGGAGCTGGGAAAGAGCAAAAAGTGAGACTTCAAACTTGATTGAACTACATGAAGTCTGGAGCGATAATGTGGAAATGTGAAAGCGTGCAGAGAGCTGGAAGGTGGATGGAAGGAGCATCCAGGGCTTCTGAAACAGAAAAGTGCTTCAGAGTTACAAGTGATTAAAGCAGAAGGGGACCAGTGGTGCTTCCCTGGAGAGGGGGGGATGGACTTCTGCAGGAAAGGCAGAGCTGGCTGTTTGACAGAGGGGTTTGAAGATCCCTTGCAACTAGCAGATGTCAGAACTGGCCTGTCTATCAGTATTTGGGGATCATTTTAGGATTTGCGACCTGTGGGCTACAGTAAAGCAAAGGAGGTCACTTGTGAACACAAGCAGCAGTGTTAATCATGGTAGCAGTTCAGGAGGAGAAAGAGAAATGGCAATCATGTAATATTGACACAACAGGAGTGTGTGAAGATAATGAATTTGGTCATGGCTCAATATGACAAAGTTCCAGACTGTAAACAGAAATATTTGTCAGAGGGGAGACAGTGCTCAGGGTGAAAAACGGGTGCTTTGCTAAGTAAAAATCCCCTTGTAAAGGATTTGCAGCTGTGGGGGGTTTGTAAGAGAAATCCAGAGCAGATCCATTTGACTGCTTTGTCCTTCTAGGAGGGAGTTTGGAAAGCTGGCAGTAAATGTGTCTTGTAACTTGTGCTTAGCTCTGAAATGGAGATTTTCTCATGTGGTATTTGTTTCTTGGTAGAAGATGAGCTTTGTCCTGGGAAATGCAAAGGGAAGTCCCATCCTACCGTGGCTTCTGTCTGTGGTACGGCAGTGGGCCAGCTCAAGCAGAGGCTGTGTGACACAGCCACAGTGTTGTGTCCTTAGCAGAGGTGGCACCGGGGAGAGGAGCGGTGCTGAGGAGAGCAAACCTGACCATTTGTCCCCATCCACGCGTGCTCTCCTCCTTGTGCAGCCGGCTGAGGCAGGGAGAGAGGGGCTGGATCAGCGGAGAGGGAGAATGGCCTTTCCCAGGGGAGAAGAAGGCAAACACATCGGCACAGGCACGTGGAAAGCAGACCTCTCAGAAGGGTTGGGAGAAGCAGCACTGGCTCCTACAAGGCTCGGTGCTTAGAGGTTCTGCACTGTGCAGAGTCACGTTAGGCAGGCGGCTCAGCCTACAGGAAGTTGCAGAGCACTTGTGAGAGCCAAAGGAGAAGCTCCACTCTTCTCCCAGGGGGACAACGAACTGTTCCCCTCCAGGAAGGAAGAGGCGGCAAATCCAGTAAAGAAGAGCACTGCTGCTCTAACTCCTCCTGCAAAGCCTCTCGCACTCCTCCCAGAGCCCTCAGGCTCCAGAGCTGCAGCTGGACTCGACAAGACAAGAATTGGCAATGCAATTCCCAGCCAGCTTTTGGTGGTTTTTTGGTTTGGTCACTGATTGCCTGTGCCAGGTGCCAAGAGGACACGATTCCTCTATGTGATGCTGCCTGGGAGAATCTGGCCTTACCCTGGACAGTTTCCTGGGAAATCTCCAATTTCCTTTACTCCCACTCTAGGAAGTTATTAGGCATTCTGAGTTAATATGCCTGTTACCTATTTGTTTGTTTGATCTGTTCATAAGGCACTTAGAGCCCCATGGTTCTTTGAAGAAGCACACACTAAGGGGTGCTGGACAGCCCAGGCTGCACGCACTGCTGAGAGTAGGCAGGGCTGGAAACTGCCCCACTGAGTCAAAGGGAGCAGCTTTCCTCCAGCACAAACACATCTGGAGAAGTGGGAGAGGAAGGAAGGAAGGAAGGAAGAAGGTAGGAGAGCAGAAGAAAGAAGAGAATACTGGAATCAGCAACAGTTATCCAACCAAAATACTGCAGCGGGACAGAGGGTGCCCTAAAGGTGGCCAGTTTCTCGGAAAGTATTCCATGCTTGGGAAGAATGGTGCTGGTAACAGTCACAAAATGTTTGTATTCCAAGGTTTTTGTACACTTCTCCTCTCAAGCTGGTGCAGTTACATGCATTTTTTGTTTGCCTCCAGCTCCTACCCTTCGTGGAGTTAGAAATACTCTGTCTCATGTCCATCCAAATACAGCAGTGCCATGCTTGGTAAGTGGGTCATGAGCACGTGGGGTCTGAGCAAAGCTTTTCAAACAGAATTTGGCAAAATAACAAGTTAAAATTATTTTCAAAAAACCTCTCGATTCCAAGATTTCACTTAAAGATTAATTTTCTTGTAAACACTGTGTGACCTGTGCTTTGATGCTTTGTGTTAAGCCACGTGGAGCTCCTGGGTGTCAGTGTAAGGCAATTTTGGCAATCTCCTGGAGTGATACCCATATTCCCTTGTCAAGTTTGGGATGATTCTCATATCCTGCCTGGAAGTGGATCATGAAGGTGTGCTCTGAGATTTCTTTTTGGAGCCACGCTTGGAAAACTCAACCTTACTGCTGCCATTGCTCTGTGGTCACCTGTCTGCAGCCCACACCTGTGCTCCTGAGCCTCCCTCACATCTGACAGTCATGTTTTGTTTCAATCTGTGGCTGGTTTGAAGCATAAAAACCTGAACCCCCCCCACGCTCCATCAGATAGGGGGGCTCCCATCACCCTGAGGAGCATGTGCAGCCCTGGGAGGCCACAGCTTCGTGTTCAATTACAGTGAGAGCATCTCAAGTGCACCCTGGAAACAGTCCATGACCCCTGTTTCTCCTTGGCCGGAGTCTTGTGCTGAGGAGAGGCATCAGCATGTTGGTTTTCTGCTGCAACCAAGGAGTGTTTTCTTCTCCCTTTGCCTTCCCAGTCTCCCCAGATGCTGCCTCTTCCCCGGGAGCGCTGTTTTGGCACCGGACATTGGAATTTCCGTAGAGGGATGTTCAGTTGTCTCAGCACGACAGGTACCGGCTTCTTTCTGATCATAGGTGTCACGTGCTGGTCAGATTGAGAGATCCACACATGACCAGCACAGGGGAAAGCTGCAGTTTCTCTATCTGTGGCTTTCTTCCCTTTTCTGTGCAGCCTCTCTGTCCCTGGGCTGGTTTGAGAGACGCGCACGCTCAGAAATGTCTCTTCTTAGAGAGTTTGTTGTGCTTGGGATCTGCTCTGCTGTTAAAAAAAGCTACACAGCCTTCCTGGTTAGTATTTTCCATCACCAAGCAGGGCAGAGGCTGAGAAGACCACCCACCACTGCTGCTGTGCTGACAGGGATTCTTGGATGCTGTTGAGGATGGGCTGACTGATGCTCTCAGAACGTGCCAGTCCTCTCGTGGACCACGTTGAGTGGTTGCAGCCCACCCTGTGCAATGCAGAGCTGCAGTGGGGATGTCCAGGGGATAGAGTGACAGCTCGTCGCAACTAGACAGCAGTTCTGTATTTGACATCTTGAGGTCAAAAACTGTCAGTTCCTTATTTTTTACAGTGTCTTAAATCGCCTGGAGAGTGTTTTGAGCCTTGTCAAAATGAATTAATTAAGGCCAAGTCATACTCACAAGCCTGTGCTGCTCGGATTCAGCAGCAGGACTGTGCTTGATTTTCAGCTTAATAATTACAAGTGGTTTTGGAGGATCTGAGGGGCTGATAGAGCCCATTTGTGTTTCCTCCAGAGCTACATGTGCTACAGTTTTTACTTGCTCTTTGCCTTGGCAGTCTGCAGCATTGTTTTCCTCCTCCTTAGGAACACGGCCAATTTTCTAATTAAGGAAATCACTCTGCAGCCATTGTCGCTGTTCATTTGAGTTCTTTGTCCATACCAAAGTTTCCAGCTCCCCAGAAGATTTGAAGTCACTCCTTACTACAGCTGGAGGACAGGAGTTCTGGCTCAGGGCAGGCTCTTCCTGTAACTCTGTTAAGAACCAGGCATCAAACACCACTGTGGGCAGCACATTCACTTCATAAGAGCTTCAAATCCATCTCTGGCTATGACAAATACTGCTGAGGTTATTTTTCTATTGGATTCTTATATTAAAAAAAAAAGTAGTTGTGAGAAATAAACACCGCTTTGTGCTGGGCTTTACTGCTTACTGGGCTTTGAGCCTGAAAGGATTTAAAAGTCATCATGCTCTAAGGGAAAGTTGTAGCGAGGAGGTGGAGGGTTGCTCCAGCCAGCTGTTGTGATTTGGGAAAAGGCTTGTCCTGACTGATGGAAAGGAGACTGGGACTGAGACGGAGAGGCAGCCAGGGCTGACACAGCTACGCCCAGTGGGATTAGGACCAAATTAGAAATTCGGCTTGCAGGGGTTTATCATTTCCTTTATATTGTGACATTAATAAATGCAAATCTTTATCTTTCAGTTGTTATCCTCCCTTGTATCTTTTGTTAATGAGCACTGTCCCCAGTTCCTCCCTTGTATCTTTTGTTAATGAGCACTGTCCCCAGTTCAGGCTGCACTGATAACTGGGTGGAGAGGATGGAGACGTTCATGTGCTTTCTTGCACCGTGCAAAAGTACCTGGGGGTGTGAGGAAAGGATACGGGCACTTCTCAGTGTCTGTGTGCCAGCTCCTCCTGTCAGCCCGCAGTTGGACAAGAGTCCTGGAGACAATGCCATGTTAATGCAGCACAGTTCAATGCTTTTGGTATTTCACAGTGCAGCACAATAACTTTTTTTCTCATTTTGTTTCTGAAGTACATCAAATTCAGAACATATGCACCGTGTCAGGGCTGCTCTTGCTAGTCAACGCAAAGGAAATGCTCAGATCAGGCCTGCTCGGTCACCCAGAGGGAACTGCTGAACGGAAAGACGGTGGGTTTAGACTAAATACTGGGGAGAAGTTCATTACTGCGAGGATGGTGAGGAAGCTGTGGCTGCCCCATCCCTGGAAGTGCTCAAAGCCAGGCTGGTCAGGGCTTGGAGCAATGTGGTCCAGGGGAAGGTGTCCCTCAGGGTGTTGGAGCTGGATGAGCATTAAGGTCCCTTCCAGTCCAAGCCATTTTGTGATTCTGTGGCTCCTGCACAACTTGGCTTCACAGTGGAGACCACGGTGGCCTGGTGCTCAGCTGGGGTTGGGCTCTTCATCCCAGTCAATGTGCTTTCCATCCTAGATAGTTCCCACATGGAAGGGAGCTCTCTACTAGCCAAAATAAAGACACTCAGCATCTGCCAGAGCCGATTAAAGCATGTAGTCTGTTACAGGCAGAAAGAAATACAGTTTGGGGCAGAGGATACAAAATGCATTTGCAAGGCATCTGAGCCTGATGCTAAGACATTCTTTCTCTCAATGTTGTTGTTGCCAATAGCTTCTCTTGTGCTCAGACCAAAACTATTTAGGGTGGAAAATTTGCTCCCTACTTTCTAGCAAGCCTGGTCGCAGGAATGAAGAATGGATTCTTTTAGTGGCCGCAGCTGGTTTGAATGATCCCCACACTGAACCCATTGACTCCAGGCACTCCTCATGTGAATCACAAGGAAGTAGCAACTGGGATTTTGTTTTTGTGCCTGACAGGGGCAGAAACAGTGGAGCAGTCACAAGTTGATTGCCTGAACCCAGGCACGGTCCCTTGTGCCAGGGATGTGGCATGGGATGTCCCCTGCACACTCCGTAGCTCCTGCAGGCAGCAGGCAGCGTTCACCAGCTCACTCAGAAGTCAGGAGGCAGAGGAGGGTGAGATGTGGTGTTGTCTGGGTGTCTGTGCTGCATCCTCACCCACACCTCCTGCAGGGCCCCCAGAGAGCACAGCAGGGCTGTGTTTGGTGCAGATCCATCATGTTCATTCAGTGAGAGCTGGAAGAGGAGTTCTTCAAGAATTGTGATCCTTGAATTACAAACAAAACAGAAAAAAAAGTAATGAAACCCTTCAATGTCAGTTGGCAAGACCTTGAGCAAGGCACTGAGATGATCTGCACCTCTCTCAAGGTCTGCTTCTTCTGAGGAGAAACAAAATAGCTTGTTTTGGTAAACTTGGGGAATCATTTCTACACCCTGTGACAAATCTATGTCTCTTTTTGTAGGGGATCTTTCTGTTGGTTTTTAAGCTGAAGGAGAGTCAGTTTAGATTAGATATTGGGAAGAAGTTCTTTCCTGTGAGGGTGGGGAGGCCTTGCCCAGAGAAGCTGTGGCTGCCCCTGGATCCCTGGCAGTGCCCAAGGCCAGGTTGGACGGGGCTTGGAGCAGCCTGGGACAGTGGAAGGTGTCCCTGCCATGGCAGGGGTGGCACTGGATGGGATTTAAGGTCCCTTCCAACCCAAATCATTCTAGAAGTCTGTGATTTTATGTTGAGAGCAACTTCCTACAAGTTTCTGCAGAAGACTCTCCTTCCTTTTTCCTTCCAAAGGATGAGGGCTTGAGGGAGACAAATTTTGTCTGCTTGCAGAGAGAAGACAGTAGGTCAAGGAAGGCAACTTGTGTTGGGCTGAGAAGCAGGGAGAGATTTGGGAAAACTCTTGCTAAAAGTAATGTCACCGAATAGAAAGGGGTTTGATGGTAATTAAAAAGCCACCTCTGTATTCCTAAGTATTCTTAGGAAAGTCAGCTGGCCATGTGCTGTAGTTTTTTTCACAATATTGGGTTTTTCTTGGTATTACCAAAGGTATTAATTAGAGGAATAGATTACACTGAGTACTGTACAATTATCTCTTGGGTATTTGTGGAATGAACGATGAAAACTGTGTGAAATTGTACGGTGCTCGTTTAGCTGGGTGTCTTGATGAGCACCATGTCTTACTTCCCCTCTTTGCCACGTCGCCTGAACCTGTTGATTACAGCCAGCAGGGTGGTTTTGTGTCAGTGGCAGCTCTTGGCGGGGGGCTTTGGGACCCCCTCAGACAGAGGCACGATGTTGGGTTGTTGTTGCTGCAGGAGCCTCTTTTTCAAGATCACAGGGAGTTTTCTCAACACACTCAGTTTCATTTGGTTTGTTTTGTAATCTGTATGATCTAATCAAGTGTATGAACATGTCGACAGGGGTGGGATGCATCAGTATCCTTCTTTGCCAACTGCTTTCTGCTGCAAGGCAGGAAATTCTGTCAACTTTCTGAAATATCAGTGCAAGACTCCTTTCCCTCTCTTCCCCTATCTTATTCCCAACAAAGAAATTAAACCTGATCAGTTCATTTTCCCATACCTCACTTTGGTGGGTTTGTGGCACAATTTTAAGACTAAATAAATTAATTGAGACTCACCATACGGTCTATAACTACAGCTCTTGGGTTGATAGGTGATGGGTTTTATTGAACCAATAAAATATAGAAAATGGTTAGAGGAAAAGAGCTTACTGCAGTGATATTGTTCAGTGTGATTTACAGTTTTATAACTGTAGGCAAATGTGAAATATTTTTCACTATCTTGGGTGTACATTATTAGATAAACCTATATCCTGTGCTCACCTACATCAGCACTGTGATAGTGAAGAGACATAAAAATGAAGACATTTTCAGCCCATTAGAGTTAACGTGGTTTCAAGAGCAGACAGTTTCCCTACAGTTTGGACTTTATTTGTCTCTCAGTGTGCTGAGGATGCCTGCAGGAAATGCCTCCCAGCAGCTGTGGGAGCTGCACTGTAGCAATCCTTTGCATGCACAAGAAAACAAGACACCTTAAATATGAATGTTGTTGACCAAAACACCACTTCATGAAAAACGGAGAGAAAATACGGATCTGTGCAGGAATTCTTTGTTGAGCATCCTGATCTGTCTCCTTTAGCTCTTGTTGGATTGCTGAGGTTTCCCCTATGAGAAAAGCCGTGAAGGGCAAGGACAGGGCAGCTTCAGGAGGTCCTTAAAGCCCCTCGCTGTGGCCAAAGGTGTGGTGGACTTGGAGGGCTCCTGGGCCACAGCCTGGAGCTGGGACAAGCTGGGGCTCCAGCACTACAGCCCCTTCCCAAGGGATTGGAGGGCAGGGAGGCAGGAGACACCGCTGGAGCTCCAGGGTGGTGGTCAGACCCATGTGCTTGGGGGAGAGGTGGGTGTTGGGACTGCCATAGCACAGGAATAGCTCATCATTCTTGGAATTGAAAAATAAGAATCTGCCAGTGTGTTATCTGGATTAATGAAGATGAAATGTGCTGTATAAATACATCAGGAGCGTGATCGTGCCGTTATCCCTTGGGCTACTCTGGCTCACAAGGAGAAAAGGTTGATTTGTATATGTAGATGATTTTGCTTGCTCTGCCAGTGCTCATTTTTGTTTTAGTACGAAAGCCAGGCAGTGTGTATTTCTTTTGCTCAAAGATGGAGCAGATTAGCAAAGATTTTTCTAGATTATCGTCGTTTAAATTGCTCTGGTTTAAGATAAATGCTTCAACTACAATTACTTACTAGTGATACTATGTTAAACACTGATGATAAATTAGGGAGGTTATAAGCTCTATTATTCAAGGATCTGTGCAATATTTGGACATTGAACATGGTTTTCCATAAACCAGAAGGCGCTGGTGTGCAGCTGACCGGGCTGAGGGCCCTCTGGCTGGGGTGGGAGAGGGGGAGATGAAGCAGCTTCAAGGGTAGGATTTACAAAATGATGAGAGTTTAACCGTGCTTTGACTCCAGCCCACCCTGGGCACTCAGGAACACCCCGTGTGGAAACCCTTGATGGGGTGACCACCACTTGTGCTGGCACATGGAAGGTCACAGGGTGAAGGGGCACTTTGGAGTCACAACGCTGGTGACGGTTTTCAGTCAGCATTGCCCGGTCCCCTGTTTTAATTTAAGATGTGAAATGTGTGGCTGGGGATTATCCACTAATCCACAGAATGTTTTAGGGTCAGGGATGAGAAAAAATGTTAGGTATGTTCTCACCCATTCCTAGTGCATGCTGCGCATCCAGGCCCCAGGAACAGCCTGGCTGGACAGATCTGGAGGGGTTTGCTTCAGCCTCCAGAGCTTTGAGGAAGCTGGAATGGTGAGGTGGGGTGACCAGAGGCACCTCAGCTTCCTCCTGGGTCCTTACTCAGAGCTTCTGTCCACTGTACCAAAGGAAAGCACATCCTCAATGGGAATTCGAATTTCTCATCCAAAATGAGAATTTTTGGAAGAGTTTTGGCTGGTTCCAGCCCCGTTTGGGTCCACAGGCTCTTGTCCAGACCTGTAGCCCGTGTTTTGCAGCCAGGCAGGAATGAGTGGCCAGGAAAAGCCTGATAAAGAGGGAAAATTGAGAATGGGAAAGTTAATCATTGAACTTTTTGTTATCTTTATTCAGCTTGGAAAACTGAAGCCAGACGAGGTTTGCAGGGGGAGATAATATCT
This sequence comes from Eulacestoma nigropectus, assembly GCA_013397775.1. Classification (NCBI taxonomy): domain Eukaryota; kingdom Metazoa; phylum Chordata; class Aves; order Passeriformes; genus Eulacestoma; species Eulacestoma nigropectus. The sequence goes on from VZTE01003378.1 coordinate 970,337, forward strand.
TTTCTTAGAGCAACTTGTATAGTTAGGAAAAACCCCACGTGCTTCTGGGACCACATGCTTTTCCTCAGATCTCCACAACTGCACATTGCATTAAAAATAAAATTAATTTAATTTTCAGAAGGTTCAGCGGATATTTGAAAGAACTGAATTTAAAAGCAACTTACAAAAAAAAAAAAACAAAACAAACCTCATTTGGTTTAATTTGATTTGAACATTTCAAGAAAGACTTAATAGCCCTGAATTACAAAAGACTTCTTTTCTGGCTTCAAGTTTACTCATAAGAAGATGACATCTGTGTATCAAAGGGCTGCCCAGGGCAGTGGTGGAGTCCCCATCCCTAGAGGGGTTTAAGAGCCATGTGGATGTGGCACCTGGGGACAGGGGTTAGTGGTGGCCTTGGCAGTGCTGGGGGAATGGTTGGACTCGATGATTTTCGAGGTCTTTTCCAACCCAAATGACTCAATGATTCTGTGAAGTCAAAATTTCTACATTTGGCCTCATTTTGTGCACCTGAAAATCTCCACACCTATGGTCACACTCTCATTTCTTCCTGAAATACCTACAAGGCCCTTTTGCACCTTCAGGATGCCCTCAGCACACAGGAGTTCCTGGTGAGCAGCCAGTGGGGCTCTGAGGAGGTGCAAAGTCAGAAGGGTTAAGAAGGGTGAGTTTAATATACAGACTTCTCTGCTCTGACCACCACTTTTTTCCCCCTCTGTCTAAAAATAACATGATTAAATGGTAATGTTCTAAGATGTGAGAGTTTGTAAATAATCAGTGTATTGTTATTAATCAAGGTAATTTCTCTGTTCCAGGAGATAAGACATTATTATTAATAACATTTCCAGTGAGAGGTTTTGCGTGCTCACCCTGGCCTCATGAAATCTCCAGCCTACGATCCAGTTCTGTGTAGTGTCCTTTTTTCATTTTTGAGTGAGAGCTTTTTTGATGTTTGGTTTTTTTTTTTTTTTTGATAGCCTTCTACATCATCCAGCACACCAATTTAAAATTCCCTCAATCCAGCTTAGTCTCAGCTGTATTAATGCATGGCTCAGAGGCACAGACAGCTAAAAAGGGCTGTATTGTGTGGCATCTCTAAAATCTTTTTTCTGAGAAGTTGGATAAAGAGATTGAGGTTTCTCAGGAGGGGGCTTTCGGTTGTTTGGTTTTTTTTCCCAGCTGAGTGAGCAGCCTTGCAGGTGGCTCAGAGAGAAGATGTCAGGCCAGGAGATGCTGCGGGACCCCGTGTCATCCCCCATTCCTGTTGAACTTTCCAGCAGAACATTGTCCTCTGGGAAGGTGGCTGCAAGCACAGTGTGGGATCCTTCGTCATTTTCCTGATGTATCTCGGGAGACAGCTTTACAGCAATATTGAAAATAATCAAATATATTAGTTAGGGAACATGGGTTGAAGCAGGAGTGATTTTCTCTTCAGTGTTTTTCCTAGGATATCATACACAGAGCTCTGTCTTCGTAATGCAGTCATGCTTAGGAAATCCTGCCTGAGGTGCAACCAGTCTTTCTCAATATTAGTTAAACCAGAAAATATTGGGGTTCATGGAATCATTGAATGGTTTGGGTTGGGAGGGACCTTTAAATGTTGTTTAGTCCAACCCCCTGCCATGAGCAGGGACACCTTCAGCCAGGCCAGGTGGCTCTGAGCCCCATGAGGTGATCAGCCTCCCTCCTTAAACCATTCCTTGAAGGATGCAAGGGAGAGCAGCTGGGGTTTGATGGTCACTGCCAAGCCTGGAGCTTTGTTTGTTCTGTTTTTATGGTTCTGGGCTGCTTTAAGTGTCAACAGGAATGTAAAGTGTGCCCTGTTTGTTTTTTTTAAGTGCAACCATGATAAAATCCTATGATAGACCTGTAAAGCTTTAGTTGTAAAAGTAAATCAACTTTAATAGCAAGTAGGTCATAGTTAAGTGCTTTTGAATGTTAGTATTTAGAGGGTTTTTCTCACTTAGCTATAATCCGGTGCTACAGGGAAGTGAGGGTGTTTATCTTAGGGAAATGAGTGGGATTTGCAGGCATTCAGCACCTCCCAGGACCTTCCAGGTTATTCCCCTGCTCACATCCTTTCTGCACTTAAGAGGAATTGGTCTCAAATTCCTCAAAGAGTGATGGGAGAGCACAGAGGAGCTCCGGGTACAGACTGGGATGGGGAAAGAAATGGAAAAAAAAGTGAAGCAAGAAACTAAGGCAAGGAAAAGCAGGAGCGGTGTGAACCTGCCGGGAACATGGCAGTACTTGGGTCTCCTGTCCGTGCTGAGGGTTCCCTCGCTGGATCTTCGCCGTGGAAGAGGGGTGGGGATGTGAGAGAGGAGAAAGTCGCCAAAGGTCCGGCAGCCTCGGCTGAAGCGTTCCCAATGTGGGCTGAGCAGGGGCTGTCCCGGGCTCCAGGAGGGGTGACCTTGCAGCGGGGTCGCTGAACAGACGGTTCCAGCTGGGCTTGTGCGCCTGGCCAGCGCCCAGGAGCTATTTTAGGAGGTCTTAGCAGGGACGAGGCCTTGGCAGGAACCGTGGGTATGGAGTGAGCTCGCGGTTCTCCCTGCAGGAGCCAGCAGGCATCAGGCAGGCTGTGGAGGAACCCCCGGGAGCACACTGGGCTCGGGGACAGCCCAGGGAGAGCCCAGAGACAGTCCAGAGACAGCCCAGGAACAGCCCGTGTGCTCCTGGTGTGGCTCACAGGGCCCAGGGACAGCCCAGGAACAGCCCAGGAACAGCCCAGGAACAGCCCGTGTGCTCCTGGTGTGGCTCACAGGGCTCAGGGACAGCCCAGGGACTGCCCAGGAACAGCCCCGGTGCTGCCCGGGTGGACCACAG
>VZTE01003378.1:980293-1035485 GCA_013397775.1 Eulacestoma nigropectus
AAAAAAAAAAAAAAAAAAAAAAACCACGAAAAAAAAAAAGCTGTGTTTCATTTGACTTTCAAAGAAGCTTATCTAAGGGCAGCATAATAAACCCGTTATTTTGGGGCTCGGATTAAATGTCAAAGTTTCAGATAACCTGTGGTTTCATCTTCCACGTGCCACGCTCACAGGAAGCCACTCCAACCTCTGTGTGCCCACAGCTCTGCCTTGAGAATGATCCTGGTCCCTGGTGGGCACTGGGCTCCGAGCTTGGGGACAGGGATGGTGGCCACCAGGGCTGGCACCACCACGGCCACCTTGCCCCTGCATCAGATTCCTTTTTATTTGCAGTTGTGGTGTGAGGCTGGCAGGTGATGCTCTAAGCCTTGGAGATCATACACGTTAGTAAGCATTTAAGTCAGTGTTCTAATTCACTCTCTTGTTAACCTGAGAAAATAATCTAGCTGGGTGCAGTGCTGCCCAGAGGGATTGTGTAAGCGCTCGGAGATTTGGGCATGTTTTTATTCTTGCTTATCTGCTTATCACAAGCTTCTTTCCCTTATCCAGATCGTCTCGGCACTCTACCATGCCTACTGACACACTTGCACTCCCATCTGGATGAAATGCATGCAAACAGAATGTATTACTTCCACTAATGGAGATCTCAGTAGGGAAGGGGGAGGGAAGGACCTGTTCTAAAAGCGCCCACCTGTAATGCTGAAAACCTTCAGTCAGGTCTGCTGGGCTGGTTGGTTCTTCATTTCTTTAAGCAGACTCAGTGAAAAAGGAATGGAAAGCCACTCCATTAAACCTGCCTGTTTCCATGGAGTTATGTTTTCCTGTGTAAATTGAGTGTAGCTCTGTGAGTGTAGCAGCAGTGCAGGGTCACTCCCCGGGACCGTGCTCTTGGTGCCCACAGGTCTGGGGTTCACCACTGTGGCCAGTAGTGCCCATGTGTGTCACACCCACATCAGCTGGGGGAGATTCCCCCACAAAATACCCCAAAACAGCCCCGTGGAGTTCCCTCAGCCAAGCCCTGGGCTTGTCCCCCTCACCAGCACAACCATTGCATTTAAAGGCCAGACAGATGTTGGCTGGTAGCCCTGGCAGGTTCTTGTGCAGAAGCGGGGTTTGGTAAGGAGAGGCTTTGCTGGGGCTGCTTGTGTGAGAGTTTGGAGACTCAAACCCAGACCCTCCAAGCCCAGCCATCTCATGGTGCAGCAGAGAAATAAAGCACCACGTTGTACCCAGAGCACCTGGTCCCCTCACCTGTGCTCTGCCCAGAAACTGCCCAGGCAGCTGAGAAAGATACCTGAGATATTTTGTAGGGTCCTAATACAATAAACACTTTTACTGAAAGGGAGGTGTAGAAATTCCTAAGTGACTTGCCCCAAAATGAACCAGTTAATCCCCAGCAGAGCAATAAATAGGATGTAAAATTCAGCCTTTTGTGGCCCTTGGTGGTGATCGATTCCTTCCTCACCTCAGACGAGAACGTTGGGTTTATAAAGATGAGTTTTGCTCTTCCCATGAAACTGTTAGTAGTTGTTTATACATCAGAGTATAACTTTTTGTGCTAAAGAGGTCTTCAGTGTCCTGCTCTTCCCGTGATTTTCCAGTAATCCTATTTTTTGAGTGATTCTCTGTTTGGACTTGTCTTTCTGAGGTAGTCTGAGGTGGTCAGAATGGTAAAGCCATTCCCTAAAAAAAAAAGGGGGCAAAGCCACAGCTGTGTTCCCAGTGCCTTGGCCAGACTTCACCCCGTGTTGCTGTTATCCCCTGAGCCTGTTGAGCAGGGCGTCACCCGGTGCCGCTGCCCCTCAGCTGACCCCGCTCGGGGCCCGCCGTGCAAAACCCGCGCTCGCTGTGCCCGCAGGTATCCGCCCGCAGATCATGAACGGCCCCATGCACCCCCGGCCCCTGGTGGCACTGCTGGACGGCAGGGACTGCACCGTGGAGATGCCCATCCTGAAGGACCTGGCGACGGTGGCGTTCTGTGACGCACAATCAACTCAGGAGATTCACGAGAAGGTACCGGGAGAGCTGGGGCGGGCTGGGGGCAGCGGGATCTGGCCTTGCTCTTCCACATCTTTAAAGCGCCTTCCGGTGCCTGAAGGGGCTCCAGGAGAGCTGCAGAGGGGCTTTGGACAAGGTGTGGAGTGACAGGACACAGGGAATGGCTTCCCACTGCCAGAGGGCAGGGATAGATGGGATATTGGGAAGGAATTGTTCCCTTTGAGGGTGGGGAGGCCCTGGCACAGGGTGCCCAGAGAAGCTGTGGCTGCCCCTGCATCCCTGGCAGTGCCCAAGGCCAGGTTGGATGAGGCTTGGAGCAGCCTGGGACAGTGGAAGGTGTCCCTGCCCATGGCAAGAGTTTAGAAAAATGAGCTCCCTTCCAACCCAAACCAGTCTGATTGTTTGATTTTTGAGCAGAGCATGTACAAAGCTGCACTGGGAGTCCATCAGTAGATAACATCAACAGAAGCCAGTGCAGATTAAAATTCATTCAGGCTGTTTTAGAAGCCAGATGTTATTTTCAAAAAAAAGTCACTTTATCTCTTTGCATCAGGTTTTTCACATCAATGTTATTAACGTTTCTCATATTTTTTGAAGTCCGTGGTGCTGTTGCTGTGGCTTGGCTGACACCATCCCAGCTGCAGCTGGTGGGTCTTCACAGGTGCTGGGTGCACCTCTGGCAGCTCCTCCCTCTCCAGCAGGGAGTGGAGGAGGTTTGGGAATCATTCAGGCAGATCCATGCAGTGTGGATGAGTGTTCCTGCTTGGAAGCTCAACTACATGTAAACACTTCTCTTAAAAGTATTATTTTAGATACCTCAAATGAGGTTTGAAATGATCAGAAGTCACTTCAAAGATCTGAGAAAGAGGAATACAAATAGCATCAGTGCTGGTCTTGGCAGATATTAAATTTGGGGGAAGGAGGATGGGAGTTTTTTGTGAGACATTGATAGATGAGGCAGGCTTGGGGGGTTTGGATGGATCTTGGGTTTCCAGAACACTGAGGTAGCTTGTGGTGAGCACCAGTGAAGGTCTGGGTCTTCACTGAAGGGGACAAAGCCCAGCCCTGTGTGACTGTGCAGCCTCTGCAGAGCTACTCAGGTCCCCTTGAGAACAGCCAGGAAAGGTGGATGTGAATGGTGTGGCAGGGGTTTGGACATGCACAAGGAGGTCGAGGTGTTACCAGTGTCACACAGTCCTGTTCAAACCCAACAGACACTGCTGCACCACCGAATTCCTTCCTAAAAGCAGACTTACTGCTGCTTGGAAGCAGAGGGATTAGCAGATAACCATCTGGAAAAGGGTCCAGGTGAGAGACAAACGTGGTTTTCATCTGCCTGGTCTGCTCAGATGTAACATCACGATTTTCAGATATTCACCAAATCCGTTCCCAAAGGTGTTGGTGGGTCACACCCCTGCTGGTTTTGGTGACGCCTGGCTCAGACAGCAGGTCAGCAGTGAAAATGTCCAACTCACTGTGTCATGTTCCTGATTCCTGAGCTGCAGGTGTTCCCCCAGGTGTGCTGGTGGCTCCTGACTCCTGTGTTTGTTGCAGGTGTTGAACGAAGCCGTGGGGGCCATGATGTACCACACCATCACCCTGACCTGACCCCGTGTTTGTTGCAGGTGTTGAACGAAGCCGTGGGGGCCATGATGTACCACACCATCACCCTGACCCGGGAGGATCTGGAGAAGTTCAAGGCCTTGCGGGTCATCGTCCGAATAGGCAGCGGCTACGACAACATCGACATCAAAGCCGCCGGGGAGCTCGGTGAGTCCCAGCTCCGCACCCTGACTCCTTCCCCTGTCCTTCCAATGCTTTAAAATCAGCACAAGGAGCTGCTGCTCCCATGGGACCATGCTGGCACAGCAGAGTTCCAGGCAGGACCTCCATTCAGCCCCTAAAATTACAGGTGCAGTTTACATTTTTTGCACCCAGAGAATACTATGACAAGAAAACTTGACCATGAAGTGAACAAAACAGTGCAGTTTTAGAAGGCAGCTTCTGGGTTCGTATTGTGTTAAAACTGCCCTGTCTGAATCCCTCATTCCTACGCTGTTCCGAGTTCCAGGTGCCCCCTCTTACCGCTGGATATTTGTATGGCTGTTCTATTTCTGGCACAGGAGAGTTGATACAGCTTTAGAAAAATTGGAGGAAGGGTGTTTATTATATTTTGTTAGCAAGATCGGTCTCTTGATCTGAGCTGGTTCTCTGAGTCATGCCCGCTCCGCTGGGAAGGCGCTGCGTTGGATGGTGGAGCAGAAATTGCGTGTTGGTTTGTTGCCACCTCCTTTGTCATCTCATCAAAGGTGCCTCAGGAACTTGAAAAAGGCTTTTAGTGTGGATCACCAAAAATAGGGAGCATCACGTTGTCAGACAGTGCTGGGGCCACCCAAATTCCAAACTGGTTTGGGTGGTCACAGAGACATTTGGCTGCACACCTCCAGCTGCAGGAGCTTAATTGTATCCCTGGTTTTAGCAGCTGAGTTACAATAGGTTTTACTCATCTGATCCCAAGATTCAGTCTGTGGAGCAGCCCTGCAGTAGTGTTTGGGATATGTTGTATTGAAGGTTATCTCTGGGGAAGTGAAGAATAACAGCCATTCCACCTGAGCCGTTTTACAGAGATAATTGCGATAAGAGAGTCTCAAATAGTCATTCCTAAAAAAAGCAATTCTCAATATAGTGAATTGTTTTCTTTTTTCAAGAGGAGAACAGTGTCTTCTCAGTGTAATGGTTTCTTCATGTTTTTAACTCTTATTGTTATTATCCATTATAACAATGTTCTGAGGCTTTGAACATCAGGAAAGGAAAGATATAACGAATAAAGTAATGGGATACTGCAGCATAATCCTTCTTTTTATACTTGGCAAATTGGGTGGCCAAATGATGTGGTTTAAACTAGAAAATGTAATGACTCCCCACAAATGTAGCGTAAAGTTTAATTGGTATTGCTTTCCATAAGGTAGTTTTTAAACTGTGCAGTCAATCAATGACCGGTGTCTGAACACGGTGCCAGGGCCACCCACTGGCTGGGCTGGGCACCAGTTTGGACCCCTTAATAGGCACCCCCAGGATGGGATGTTGGGGTTGAACTATCTGCCCGCGGGTGTTTAAGGGGCACAGAGTAAATACCAGCGTAAGGAGCTCATGGGAAGGGCAGCCCGGTGTCATCCCACTCCATAAACGGGGTCCCTCAGGCAGGGGCGGGAGCTGGCAGGGCTGGCCATGGCCAGGGCTGTGATTTGTGTGTGGCCTCCGCAGGGATCGCCGTCTGCAACATTCCCTCAGCCGCCGTGGAGGAGACGGCCGACTCCACCGTGTGCCACGTGCTCAACCTGTACCGGCGGAACACGTGGCTGTACCAGGCGCTGCGCGAGGGCACGCGGGTGCAGAGCGTGGAGCAGATCCGGGAGGTGGCCTCCGGAGCCGCCCGCATCCGCGGGGAGACGCTCGGCCTCATCGGCTTCGGTGCGTGGGACAAGGGCGGGCAGCTCCTGAGGGGGGCTCAGCACCTCTGCACTGCTCCGGGAAGAGCCCACAACGAGCGTTTCCAAAACCACAGAACCACCACAGTGGATCGGTGTGAAACAGGGAGAGCATCTCACACGTTTTTTGGGGGAAGGGGCTGTTTGTGAGCTGTGGTTGAACCCTTGGAGGAGCACTGGTGAAACATGGTGGTGTTCTAGAGGCACCGCACCTCTAGAGGCAGTGCTGCTGTCCTCTCCCAAACGAACCCCCATCCCTGAGCCACAGCTACACCAAGCCAGCCCTTCCTGAGCCACTCTGCCCTGCACAGTGGCAGGGCTGTGTAAAACGGAGTCTGTCTTAAGTTCAGCCACAGCCGTAGAGAGTTTTAGCGTTAGAGGTGGGATCAGCTAATTAATGGCAAAAGCTCATATGAGTGTGTTTAAATGAGGAAACAGAGGCAAGGCAACGTCTGGGGAGCCCAGCAGGCCCCAGGGGACAGCCCTCAGGTTCTGCTGGGGGCTCAGCCTCGTGGAGACAGGGAAGTGGGGCTCAGTTAACCCCCCCGTCCCTTCCCTTCGGCACAGGTCGCACTGCGCAGGCGGTCGCGGTCCGAGCCAAGGCCTTCGGCTTCAACGTGATCTTCTATGACCCGTACCTGCAGGACGGCATCGAGCGCTCCCTGGGCGTCCAGCGGGTCTACACCCTGCAGGACCTGCTCTACCAGAGCGACTGCGTCTCCTTGCACTGTAACCTTAACGAACACAACCACCACCTTATCAACGACTTCACGATTAAGCAGGTAATTAATTCACCTCGCGTGCACGGCCAAGGAGCTCCTTGGTGGGCAAGCCCTGAGTGCAGGAGATCCCTCAGCTCCCACAGTGAGCCAGCACCTCCAGAATAGCTGGTTGCACCCAGCCGTGTCTCCCCACAGTGTTTAGGGGAGCAGTGTCCTGCCAGGTAAATGATGCCCACCCCCGTGGTGCGGAGATGACGGCAATAGTGGGTTTTGTTCGCCACCACCAACCAGAGATGCAGTTTCCGTGGAAAACCCGCGTGCAGTGGGATGGGGATTGCTCCGGGGCTGGAGCACGGAAAGCGGGATGCTGTCCCAGCTGGAGGCAGCATCTCAGGGTGGGGGTGAGGACTGGATGGGGTCACTGCACCCAGCTGACGGTCATCCCTCTCCGGGCCGGCGGCAGATGAGGCAGGGAGCGTTCCTGGTGAACACGGCCCGCGGGGGGCTGGTGGACGAGAAGGCCTTAACTCAAGCCCTGAAGGAGGGACGGATACGAGGGGCGGCGCTCGACGTGCACGAGTCGGAACCGTTCAGGTAAAGCTCTGGCTCACGGGGCTGGCCCGGGGGTGGTGTTGGTGTCACCGTCTGTCGCGGCGCCCGCTGAGTGTCACAGCCCCTTGTCACACAGCCCCAGCACTGGGGGACAGTCCTGCTGTTGTCACCTTGCAGCAGCCATCGGCTGTAGTCCAGCGCTGGGGGTTAAAGGTGCTCAAAGGGATACTGGGAGTTTAGAACAAGGACCTAGCCTGTGTTTAAAAGAAAACCCAAAACACTCACTAGGCCATGAGAACAAAGTCACTGCACTCAGCGTTGGGCATTTTTGCCTGCAGCCTGGGAAGGGTTGGGTTGTAACTGGGACAAAAAGTTTGCTCCTACACAAGGGGAACTCCAGTGTCCACCTCCTCCCATCCTGGGCTGACCCACAGCCTGTCCCTGTATCCCCACACGGCTGCAGACCTCCCCAGACATTATTCCCATGGGAGCATTAAGCCCAGCCACTCCATGGGTTGGTTTTCCAGCCCTGTTGGTTCTTTTTCAGTGCATTTTCAGAAGCCTGCATTTTCTGAGCCCTGCACAGAAGCTGTGCTTCCTCCCCAGCACTTCTGTGGCCATTTTGGGCTGGCAGGACCGTCATGCCAGGGAATCATGGAATGATTTGGGCTGGAAGGCACTGTAAAGGTCATCTAGTTCCAATTCTTTGCCATGGGCAAGGACACCTTCCACTAGAGCAGGTTAATCCAAGCCCCATCCAGCCTGGCCTTGGAAGGAGTGCTGCATATGCAGAGGGCAGGCCACAAGCCTTTTGCTGTTCATCTTTTATTCTGTGTTTAAACAGTGATTAATCTCTTTGCTTGTTTTCCCCTGCTCCCAGTTTTGCTCAAGGCCCATTGAAAGATGCTCCCAACCTGATCTGCACCCCGCACACGGCCTGGTACAGCGAGCAGGCGTCCCTAGAGATGAGAGAAGCTGCTGCCACCGAAATCCGACGTGCGATCACAGGTACCCGGCCCCTGGGGACGCTGGGCTTGGCTCCCTGGGTGCCTGGAACGGGAGCCAAGAGGAGCAGAGACAGGGATTCACCCTGCCCATGTCCCAGCAGGACACTGGGAAAGGGATCTAACCCCAGTCTGCTTCCCAGTAAAAGAGCTGAGAACCCAAACTTTCCTGTTCTGTCATTTGGGGATGTTTGTGGCTGGGTGAGGGGTTTTCTGTTGGGTTTTTATTTAATCAATAGGGCAAAGACTGGTGACTGGGGAGAAGAGGACAGGGAAGCAGTAATTGCTGCCCCTGTTACTGGTGCTAACCCACACAGTGGTGCAGACACAGCCACTGTGGATGTGACTTCTGCATTCCAAAACCAAATCCCAAAGTGGTGAGCACAATACTCCAGCAAAAAGGTGCTTCTCTTGTCCTAAAAGTTTCCTTCCTTGTGAAGGTGGAAGGCACAGCTTCATGTCTGCCTCCAAAGCAGGAGGCTCAAGGGAACAGCTTCCCAAGTGTGGGGAGTGAGGGTGGGAAACTGGTCTCCAACCCTGCACCTCAGGACAGCCAAAATACCCTCCTGAAACAAGGAACATGGCAATTTTTCTCCTCCCATCCTTTACACTGACAGACATAGTGAAATTATAAACATTGCAGTTTATTAGAGGGTGGTAAAGCCGGGCCCTGCCTGACACAGACTCACCTTTCTCGCCAACCGCAGGGCGCATCCCAGAAAGCCTAAGGAACTGTGTGAATAAGGAATTCTTTGTCACGACGGCTCCGTGGTCAGTAATAGACCAGCAGGCGATTCATCCCGAGCTCAATGGTGCCACGTACAGGTGAGCGGGAGAACGGGAGCAGCGGGACAACGGGAGCCGCTGGCACGGCGGGGCTGGGATCCAGCTGGACGGCGAGGGGGGACACCCGGGTACCCCGGCTGCTGTCACCCCCTCCCTGGGGACCAGCACTCACAGCACCGGGGTCACCGATGCTGCCTGAGCCACCCACGGGTGGGTAGAGCCTCCCTTTCCAGAGCCTGCATCCCTGCGGGCTGGGAGTCACTGGACAGCAACTCTGTGCTCCTGTCCATGGCCAACTGCTGTGAGCCAGGCCCAGCGCGTGGGTTAATGAGCCAGGGAAAAGCTCCAAATATAGGGCTGTAGTCAGGTGACCCAATTTCCACCTAAATCCGAGATTAAGGATTACTTACTGCTCTGTTTAGATGGCTCCAAGCATGCTGGTAGGAGACATTCGGCTCAAGGAGCTGGAGCATGGGGCTCATTCAAGGTAGCACCACTGCCAAAAATACTCTGAGCTACAAAATACCCTGCAGGGCACATCAGGTCACATCAGGTCACGTCAGGCAGGAGTTACCCAGCAGCAGAGCCCCAAGGCCCCAGGCAGCTCCTGTGCCATGCAGGCCACAGGCAGTGAACTCTTCCTCTGACCAGCAGAACATCCAAACCTGGATAAAGCCTTCCCAGGTCCTTTTTGTTCCAAAACATGTGGCCAGTGCCATCACCTGAGGACAAGCCTTGGCTTCCCAGCTTAACCTGTCTCTGCAGGGAGCTTCATCCTGGCTAAGCTCCTCGGGAGCTGCAGCTCCGGAGCCCCTGTAAGCTGGCTCAGCTCACCACCTTCACGGGCAGGTAAAATTCCCTTCCCCTCCCAGCTTCCCAATCCACCTTCCCTTAAGGCAGTGGAGCTGCATGGAAGTGGGAGCCCTCAGGCCCCATGTGGCCACAGAGCTCCACATGGTTTTGGCCTCATTTCCTCCACATCACAGCTGAAGAAATTCTTATTCTCCTTTTTCAAACTCGCTGTTGTTTCTTAGAATGTGTGTAATTCCTTCTGCTCTTGGAAAAGAGAGATTGGATCTGATCCCATCTTTCAGCTGTGCTGTTCCATGAGGAAGATGCAGCTCACCTTCCACACAGGGAAAAGTTACAAACCAGGTGTAGGTGTTCCAAGGTATTCACACCTTCATAGGGATGGAGGAGTCAGCACACCAGCATCTGAGCTTTCAGAGAGCATTCCACGTGGCTCCTTACCCAATTTTCCAGAGGAGAAGGCTTCCCCATGGTTCAGGAGGCTGGTAGAAGGCACAGAACAAGCTGCAGTCCTGGTGGTGTAGAGGAGGACACTGACCCAGGGCACAGCAGTTAATGTGTAACTCTGAGCTCTCCCTCCCAACTCAACAGGAAAACCAAACCTGGCTCCGGGAGGGAAGTGGAATGTCTCTGCTGTGTTTTCTCCGCACTGCTGGTGGGGTGATGGGTGTATGATGAGCTCTGCTGTGCCAAACCTGCCTCTCTCTGTCCCCTCTGCCAGGTATCCCCCTGGGATGGTGAGTGTGGCACCGGGAGGAATCCCAGCAGCTATGGAGGGCATCATTCCCGGAGGCATCCCCGTTACTCACAACCTTCCCACAGTGGCACATCCTTCCCAAGCTCCGTCGCCCAACCAGCCCACAAAACACGGGGACAACAGGGAACATCCCAACGAGCAATAGCAGATAATTTAAAAACCGTTCAATAAACTTAGGACCAAGAGACATTGGAAAAGAAGTTATACATGAACTGAAAGAGAAGAATTTGATACGAAATTTGTAACGTTGATTTTGGACAGACGCATCATTGATGTTCCAGTGTTCCCGACAAAGCGACAGCAGCCAAGACTGGGGAGAAGCCCTGGAGAAGTCACCTGCTCCCTGCAGCGCTGAAAACTAGGATGTGATACATTAATGAGCAACTTCTGTTATTGTGTGTTGAGTTTCCTTCATCTGTGCATCAATCACATGAATAAAAATGAATTTCTTTTCCCCCCCCTCAATTCCTTGGGAAGGACAGGGCTCCTGCACTGTGTCCAGGCCACTGAATTAAGCCATCTTTACAGAGTTAACGTGGCAGAGGAAACCATTGTGTGGCTTCAGCCCTTTCCTTTCTCTTGCATCTTGTGATCTCTCCTAATGGGGGGCAGCAGTCCTGGCTTAGAAGTGGAAGAAAAAAAAAAGCAAATACTACTCCTCCTCCTTTTTGCAGTCTCACAGGGCCAGTGCCGTGTAACAGAAGTTCTCCTGCCAGGTCTAAGTTCCAACCATTCCAGCCGGGATCCGTGGGATGGGGAGGGCAGAAAGGGCTCCTGGCACTGACCACTGCCCTCCCAGGCTAAGGAAAACCAAACTGCCAGTCTCTTCTCTGCCCAATACACTGAATAAAGTAGCTGTGCATCCACCTACGCCCTGCAATGATGCAAGAAAAAATAAAAGAAAAAAAAGAAAAAAAAAAAAGGAAAAAAAAAGAAGAAAGTATTAAGTTTCACACACTATTTGTACTCAAATATATTTTCTCAGTTTTAAATCTGCAGCTATTTTATCAAGTGGAAAAAGTCTTGAGCTGGAAGGGGTTCAAGAATAATGTTGCATTTCCTTATGTCTCAGGAAACACTTTTTATGGTAACTTGTCAGACTGTCTATGAACAAAATCCACTTTTTTAGACATTGATAAAAGTCTTCTTTTCTTCACGTGATATTTTATACAAGAACACTTCAAGATGTGTTATTAGATGTGACTGATTTTAACAAATCCTATTAGATTTGTATCAACTAGTTACATGTTATATTCATAGTCTTTTGTGAATCATCGCCTTTTTGTTTTTAAAGATGGCCTGTTTTGAGCCTTTGTATGGGTACATTCCTGTTTCTGTGACAAAAAAAAAAAGAAATCTTGAGCTGTCCCAAACAGACAAAAAAGAAACCAATGGCTATCAGTATGTTTTGTTTTAGTGTGTTACCGTTACTGTATTTGTTTATTGTAAAGGTGGACATTTAGCGTTCAGTGCAGTTTTCAATAAAAAGTGATAAAATTTCTATAATTTCTGAAAGGCAAGAGCTCTCGCTGCAACCTGGGGCTTGGAGACACTGAGAGGTAACCATAAGGTACATAAACATAATTCTGGTCACACTTGGTGAATATTTACAGTCCAGCGGGAAGGGAAGGTCCCTTCCCACTCAGACCATTCTGTGATGAAGAGATCACTGTGGGTTTCCACTAAGGTACAAAGGCAGCTACAACTCACACAACATTTTCTGTACATTCTCAAGAGCTGAAGCATTATCAAACCATTGGAAAATAAATCCAAAAAAGTTCTCAAGAGGTGCTGGTGGCTTTGAGCCTCACTGGGCAAAAGGCTTGTTCTTGTTTCCACCCTTCTTTCCCACTGTGTCCAAGTGCCACACACATGGAGTTAGATGGGGACTAAAAAAAGCTGAAACCAAAGTGTCTAAGTTACAAAACTCTGTATTTTGTTTGCTTTAAATTAAACTGAAAACTTGGTTACCAGCTTCAAACATCCAAAAAAAGAGGTCACCTGTTACAGAGTGACCACTCCTTGTCAGTGCTCAGCACAGCCCAGCAGTGAATTATCCATGACCTCCGTGAGAAACCAGGATAAAACAGGTCAGATACAAGGGAGGTGTTTGGGACACACTGAAATGACCATCAAAACCATGAGGAAAACATTTAATTGATGTTAAGGTTTTAGAGTTGTTTTAAAAATAAACGAGCCCTGGTACTTTGTTTCTCAATAATCCAGTACCTCCCTGCGCCGCAGGATCCCCTGTGCCAGCAGTGACTCCGCACCGGGACACTGAGAGCCGAGCTCCGAAAATGCTGGAGCTTTCATCCACCACCCACCTTCCCTTTCAACCAAAACCAAGGACAGAAGTGCCACAAGCTCAACAGGAGCAGAGATTGAGCCATCACAAGGGCTACAAGTGCCAGCAGTAAGAACACCAGCAAAACATGCAAAGATCAGAGCCGTGGAAGCGGAAAGGGAAGAATATCATCACAGCTGGGAGATGCTGAAGCACCAGGAGCTGCAGCTCTCAAATGGAAAATTACTGGGCAAAGAAATGGGAAATGAACAGTTGCTGCTGAAGGTTTGTGGCTGACAGAGCCATGCTGCTGCTGTCCCACTCAGGGAAGGCAGGCAGGGAGGCTCTCCTGGGATAATCATCTCCTTCTCCAGGGAGAACTCCAGAGATCTCACAGTAGCTTAAAACAAGCTGCTTCAAGGTTACAAACACTACATAAAACCTTTAAAAAAGGGTATATGGGGAAGTTACTGAATAAAAGGGGGGAAAAGGAAAAGCAGCAATTAAACAAGGTCTCCAAACACACAAACCAACGTGGATAATGGAGGAAATGCAACTCGGGGGTATTTGCCATAAGCCATGCAGCAGAACTTTGGAAGAACCCAGAATTACTGAATTTTAATATATTAAAAACAAAAGAAATACAGGGATTTGCACTGAGGAAGTCATAAATAAAACCAGAAAAAAAACCTGACCAGCTGTAAAGGAGGTAGCAATGAAAAGCTAAGTTCTGTGCTAGGAAAGCATGTGCTGCTGCGAGCAATATATGAGGAAAATAACATTGAGGAACCCAATTTTTTTTTAATGTATTTTCATGGCTGAAAGTGCAGAACTTGCTGACAAGCTGCAAGGGAGTGTGTGCAGATTGATCTTAGTATCTGTCAACTTTCAGGTGTGTGATTGAGGAGCCACTGACATACACTGACTGCGGTGCGAGCACGAAGCCGGGGGTTGCAGCTCTTTAATCTACAGGTACAGGAGGTTTGGATTACTCTGATTCTGGAAAAGACACTTCACCAGTTCCCAAAGGGCCTGTGAAGCGTGTGAACCTGAACAGATCATCATACAGCACATCAGAACAAAACAGTAATGATCAAGGAAGCCAAGTGATCCAAAGTACCAGGACTGTCCTGTCGGAGCAGAACTTGAGAAATTCATCGGTGCATGCGTTTGAGAACAGCTGAACTGACCACGGGGACTCCACTGCTCTGGGAAGGGCTGGGGACAGGGGCACAATGCAGGCTGCCCATGGACAGCAGGAGAGGAGGGCAGGAGTGCTGGGCCAGCTTGGCTCAAGGGAGACTTTCACACTGGTAATTCTCCCCCTGGGACAAGGAAGCTTTGCTTCCCTGAACGGAGCAGCACTGCCAAAAGCACGGGGGTGGGAGGTGAAAACTCCACAGCATCCTCAGAGTAGCCCATGGAATCAGGGGCTTATCCTTCTGTCCACAGGGCAGCTGGTCATGGGCAGGCTGGGATCTGGAGTCACAGGTCTGGCCACTGAATGAGGGCTGAATTAGGACCCCCATGGTCACAGCACAACACATAAACCACTCCAGCACACGGTGCAGGCCAGCTCAGGGCACGGAAATCCTCATCCCAGCTTACCCTGCATTCAGCTCCCCTGACAGAAGAGCTTTACACCCTCAGCTAGACAAGGTATAAAAGGATTTCACTGTAAGGTAAGGACAAAAAAAAAAAATCCCAATTTAGAAAGGGAACTTGAACCAGGGCCGTGCGCTCATGAAGAACCTCTGTAGTATCTGGGGTTGGGTGGTGAATTTGGGTCACTCACATGGCAGAGCAGCATTCATCCTTCACCTGGAAATCTGGGCATGCACCAATCAGAGGAGCTCTAATGGCCAAAAAAGGTGAAGACATAATAAACCTCAGTGGAATCTAGGACGGGAAAATTGCAAAATAATTACAGTACTTCATTATTTCTTTACTTTCGGTGTCGTCACCAAGTTTCTGCAGGAGTTGTGCACGTTTCAACACCATCTAAGCAGCATTTGGAAGAAAAAGCAGCAAGTTCCTCAGGGTTTCCATAGCTCTGAACTACATAAAAATAGGTGCTATGGGGCTTCTTTCCAAATTCTAATTAAAACAATTTCATCTACTCCAAAATTTCTTATTCAACCACCACACCATCAAAAGTGCTTTTCAAGACAACCTGAATTGCACTGTATATGTAAAAACTGGCATTAACCTTTAGTGTTTCAGTGAGATTTTTAGATAAACTTTATCCATTACAGGTTACATGGCTAAAGTTATCAAATATAATAAAATTTCTACTGGAGAATATACTCTGAACTTACAGTCTTAGGAACTTACATAAGTTTAAGTATGGCCACATCAATCAACATGCAAGAAATTCCCAGGTTTACATACTGAGAAATATATAACAGTGCTTTTAAACAACTTGAGCATAGATTCTTCTTTTTAATAAGAACTGCCAAGTGGATTCTCACTAGATTTAGTGACCAAGGAGTAACCCTTCAAAAAGGTGTTTTTTCATTTGCAGCAAAGTTTGAGTAATCAAAGAATAAATGATAAAATGATATAATTTGTAACACAGCAAGACAGAGTTTTGACAAGATTAAATTCTCAATTTCAAGTTCTCAGATTCCACACAATTTTGTTTAGCGTATGCTCACAGGAATAAGATCCCTATCTTTTAGGTCACTTCTCTGAATAAATATCCTTATGTATACTGAAAGGAATCTATTAACTATTAGAAGAAAAAAAAAAAGGCAAAAAAAAAAAACCCAAAAAGCTTTTTCAGGAAACAAATCATTTCACTCAATGAAAAATTTAGCTTCTCTTCCAGTTTGTTCCGTAGAGTTTAGGCTTTATTATGTGGGCACAGCAATAACTAAAATATTAGTAAAATAATGAATGTATTTTTGCTTATGACTTGCTGTGGATATCTTGTGCAAACAAAAAAAACCTCTCACAATCTGACCTGGGCACTGGTGAGATTTCACAGGAAAGGGCCTTTCAGGGAAATGTGTCAGAGTATCTAAAAGGCGACAGAGAAGACCAGGTTCTACTGTAAAAGAATCTCAGAGGGAGGAGATATCCATCCAGCTCACATGTGCTTTCAGAAGTGCCCTTAGTTGAAAAATTTCTCTGCAATAATTAAGATGCTGGTATACGTTTCCTATTACACAACCTCTTACACAACCACATGCGGTACATTTATAGACAGATTTACAGTCAGAAAGAAAAACGGGGTTGGTTTGGTTTTTGTTTTTTTTTCCATCTTGATAATAAAATTAGCTGTTTTTTGTTTCTTTTTCGTGTTTTTATACAAACTGTAGTCCAGCCCACTTGGCTCTCTCCAGGCAGCAGGATGAGCGTCCATCCTCTCCCCGTGCTGTCGGAGAATCCTTCCCAGCATGTATCCCCTAGACCTGGGTCGTTCCACACCCAACTGCTACAGCACAACGCTCACTCGGGGTCACACACTCTGCGCTGCTCATTTGCACTTTATTCCCCCTCACTCATCGTCGTCATCCTCGTCCTCCTCGCCGTCGGACAGGGACGTGCAGGGCCGGATCTGGCGGTAGCGGTCGAGCCACTTCTCCACCATCTGGGTGACCAGCGGGTGGTTGCGCCGGCGGGAGCTCTTCTGCATGGCCACCAGAACCCCTCCCTCCGTCACGCAGCAGTCCAGCCACTCCCGCAGCAGCTTCTCCTGCTGCTCCTCGTTGCCTATCTTTGGGGGACAGAAAACACCGGGAATGAGGCTTCCCAAACCCCCAGCGCATCACTGCACCCCGAGACTCTGAAAGCCAAACTCAACCAAAGTCTGAAGGCTCTGGAAGTACGCCCCAGCTCTTCTTCCCAATTTTACACATGTGTGTTCCCAATACAGCCTTCAGTTATTTTTAAGCAACTATTTATCTACAGTAGGCACCATAAGTAAGAAAGGAAATCCTAAAAGAACTTTCTGGCTTTACAAACACATTTTTAGGTGCCTAAGTTCTTGACATGAAACATTTTCTCTTGTAAAACATAAATATCGTGGCTTGCTGAAGAAACACCCCTCTCCAGACTTGAAGCCCATATTTTTCTCCTTTTATTTACAGAATGCCCACTTTCTGCAATTAGTTCAGTTTTCCAGCCCTCCCTTCACCCATACACACCCTTTAGTGAAGTAGTTCCATGTCTTTATCATAGTTATTAAAGAAAAAGTGAGTTGAGTTTCATTAGAATAGAAGGTGGAACATGCTGCAACTATGGGCCATTATTTGTGCTGCATCTTTTAGGAAAAAAAACCCCAAAAGGCAGATTTCTGTCTTGCCTTAGTGACAGAACCCTTATTTTTGTGTCCTTTTCTAGGTATGCTGATATTCAATGTTCTCAGGCACAGGGTGGGATTGTTGGGGTGTCTGTGTGAGGCCAGGGGTTGGACTGGATGATCCCTGTGGGTCCCTTCCAGCTCAGGATGTTCTGTGATTCTATTCTATGATTCTGTTTCTGTGATTTACACGGACAATGAAGTTACATTCCATTTACAGAGCTGTAAATAAGCATCAAATCTGTGGGAAAATACCTTCCAGAAGCACCTGGAATGATGGGGAAGGGAGCAGTATTAATTAACCAGAACAGCACACTCCCTGTAGTTCTCTGAACACCAAAAACCCACGGGGCTACAGAGAATGCTGAGCTTCAGCAAGCAGCCACCACCACACACCAGGTGTTTCTTTCTTACCTCTTGAGCAGAAAGGAAGTGAATGTGCAATAATTTCCTCTCGCTGTCCACCAAGGGTAGAAAAGTAACAGTAACATCATCGTCAGTGTTCAAATTAGCACCAGCGCCTCGATTGCCATAGCCATCGTTCTCCATGGCAACCAGGGCGGAGAAATGGCCCCTCGTGTAGCCCAGAGCTATGGGACTCTTCCAACAGAAACTCTGTTCCCATAACAAAGGCAAATACACACCTGTGGGGAATTAAAGCACAGGGTAAGGCTCAGAACTGGTGTTCAACAAGGGAGGATTTTGATCCAAACCTTGTGGTTTTGGCTGAACAGAAAGAGAAGCACAACACATTTAAAACGTACATGGTTTGGTCTGCCCTGACACAGACCACGCTTTTCAGTAGAGCTAATTATTATCAATTAACACAAGTCAAGTATCTTTGCCACTGTACAAGTTTAGACACAAAAGATTAAAATCACAACCAATACATTATTACAGCCCTAAAATTTACGGTCTATAGGGCAGTGATGAACAAAAAACAAGGTTAGAAAAGCAGCCTTTTATGTTTGGTAACTCTTCTTAAAATAAGAAAGAAAAAAAGAAAAAAAAAATCAGATTCTGCATCACAGAAATAAAGGCTACAGTCAGATGTCTATTTTTACCAGAGCAAAAATTCCACCATCTGCTCACAAAACTTATTATTAAAAGAACTCACTGCACAAAATGTTACTCAGCACTGATGTAACCCATCCCAGAGAACGGGACTGCTCATATCCAGTACTCACAGATTAAATTAACACACATCAATTATTCATATCAATTCAAAAAAAAAGAAAAAAAAAAACACAAAAAAAACCACCAAAAAGCCGATACTACTTCGCTCAGCTACAACCAACACCTGATGTCACAGATTCTAAGAGGAACTGCACTTTTTCTCCCCACCATTTTTAGCAATAAAGACAGCAATTCGCTCGAGGTCTCAAAATAAAACTGGAACTCCTTTCTTCCAGGAACATAAATAATTCTTGGTGTGTACTGCAAGACAACTTAAGCAAAAGCACAGCTCACCTTGTGACAGGTTAAAAATAGCCCCACATAAACTCAAGTGCACATGTAGCATAGCAACCCCTCCTAGTACAGCTGCTGCTGCAAACACGGCGCTCCTCCAACAGCCATGGAGAGGGAAGGGCAATGCTAAAACGGGAATCTGAGGCAGGGGGTGGCTTTGGAGGTTCTACTGAAGTTTTGAGCTCATCTTTTTGTGCTGCAGTAAAAATTAGTGGGGACTACCAGTAAATAATTGTCCCTTTTTCCCTCCTTGTTTTTGAATCAGTGATCAAGAGCTACCTAGAAGTCTTGCCATTTGTTTAAAATTAAGGTTTTAATGTTAAAACCACAAGTTTTTACAACACCTCGACTTAAGGACACATCCTTTTAATACCTTCTTAGCCCTCCCTTCCTCCTATCCCCATTATTAAGTCTCACTCTAATGCAACATTAAACACAAAAGGTGAGGAACACAAGATAAGCGTTCACCAAAAAATTTCAAGCCTTTGCATTAAGGGAAAGAACCAAACATCCGCTCAAAATGCAAATTTACACAGAAGATAACATCCAGTCAAATTTAACAAAGACAGTCCCTCAATTCCTGGGAATTAGTTCTTCATGCACACAGAGCAGAGCTATGTGACCTTGCAGGACTGAAACTCATCTGTTTGCCTCCAACTCTACACTGAAATCCAGCAAGCTTTTGGAAATCTTTTTTCACCAATGTTTTATCTTGGTGAAAATTCCACACTAACCATTTCCCCAAGACAGAAGGCTGTGCTACACTCTCCATTCCTCCTCAACGCTGTGATGAGCTCCACAAGAAAAGAATTTCAAGCATTGCCAGGGAGAATATCTAGTGCTCTTAGGAGTTATAAAAGTCACTCTGATATAAAGTGAGAAGGTCGTGTAACAACAGTTGACATGAGCACAAGCCACAGAAAATGAAGAGTATGGGCTAACACCTATCCTGAAGCTACCCACACAGGATTTAGTTTCTCCAGTCAGTCATCTTTTTTCCTGTTCAATTTTAAAAGCTGCATATTTGTGCCACTAAATACATGTGGCCAGACCAGGAGGGTCTGACCAAGGTCATATTTAGGGCTTGAGCAAACAGGTCTTCCACCACTGGAGCTTTAGTATTTAAAGAAGAATTAACAGTCAGCTGCAATCTGGGAAACAAGGAGGCTGGCAATTACGGGATTCACAGCAGCTACAGCAAGGATGCCGAGCTGGAACAAGGAATCCCTGGAGAAAAAAACTCCTATCAGCGAGAGTATTTTAGGGGTGGATAAGAGGGTGCTACAAACTGAACCATGATGTTGAACAAGCATTAAAAAAATTCAATTACCCATTTCTATTATAACCCACAATTACAGAGTGGTTTGGGTTGGAGGGACCCTAACGCTGATCCAGTTTCACCTCCTGCCACGGGGAGGGACACCTTCCAATATCTCAGGTTGTTCCAAGCCCTGTCCAACCTGGCCTCAGACACTTCCAGGGACTTTTCTGGTGGATGTGATGGTAAACAGAGGCAGGGACACCCCAGCACCCCTCAAAGCTCCACATGCTGAGCACAGCCCACACACAGGCCCAGAGCAGGAGCCTCCTCTTGGCAGCCCACCCCACTCCCAGCTCACGGCTATTGGGTTTCAGCTGTGCCAGTGGCATTTGATTAGCACACATTAACCACAAAAATGTGGCTGGGCAGGCAGAGGAGCAATTCCAGGTACTGTGACACAGGACTCCAAGTTCACCTGTTCCCAGTGCTGCGTGTTTCCATGTATGGCTGGATGTGGCTTGTGGCAAGCAAATCTCAAGTTGTAACTATCTGGCTGCCTAAATTCCTGGAAACCCGTGTGCAGTAAAAGGGTGTTCCAGGCACCCAGCTTCCTTCTGGTTCACAGAGCAAGAAAACAATTCCAGCACTTTTAGGCTGTGTAACACCTGTCTGCCTCTCTGCCTAATCTAGGAAATAAAACTATTTGCAAACCACCAAGCCTTGGAGTTAAAAGCAACACAAACCTGGCGCATCAGATTTAAGTGACACAAGTTAACTGCTCCTTCCCAGCCTGTATTCATCAAAAGAAAAGCTAATATGTAACTAAAAAGACTACAGAACTTTTAGACTCTTGAAAAAAGTAATTAATTTCCCTAAATTACGTTTTGTTACTGCCCCAAACTTAGAAGCCAAGACTCTAAATAGTTGAAAATTAACATTAGCTCCACAGTTTGAGGTATCCTATACAGCATGGGTTTGCCTCCTTCCAAAGTCCCCATACTTTTTCTCTTTCAAATCACAAAGATGAAAAGGGAAGTCCTCTGCTAATCTATAAATAAAGACTGGGTCATCAACAAGCAGATGTACTTGAGGCCAGGAATACAAACTGTGGGCAAAACAAATGTCCCAACCCCCTGGAACACACACAGCTCCTTCCCCATGGGTTTTATTTACAGCTCAGAATGTGCAGATGCTCCTAATCCACTCTCATGTTTTCTTATTTGAATAGTAAAGTATTAGCATGCAACAGAGGGGAAAGTTGCCCAAACACAGATTTGGTTTGCAAAGCAGAAAGTGCATCTTTAGAAATCTACAGATGTTAAGTCTAAGCAAAACTGGACTGAGTCATCTTCACATTTATCTTAAGGACACTCAGGCTGTCTTGGAGACAAGGAGGAGAAAAAGTCAGAAAGAACCTGATCAAGCTATGCAAAATTATAGTACTAATGAGAAATAAGTCAGTATTCACACCACACTTGCTGTAAAGTGTAAATTACTGAAACACAGATAAACTTTTAAAACTTCCTTTAAAGTACAAAATAGAATTCACTTTTACAGGCAACATGCCCATTATAAAATGAAAAACTGCAGGTTTGGAGAGGATTGTTTTGTTCTTTTTAATAGCAAATGAAAATTTACCTACAACAGAATTCCATCCTTTTCCAGACAGTCACTTCATGTCACCATTGATTTACAGCCCAACTTTGTTTAAAACTGAATTTAAAAAATGAAAGGCTCACCTTGGAAGCGGGTATATCCTAATGTTTCTCCCCGAAAACTCTTGTAGTATTTTACTCCATAAACTATAATTGGTCTTCTAAGAATATGTGCAAGTACAAAAATGTGTGTCTGCTCCAAACTCGCTCCAGGCTGAACCAAACACAAAGAAAGATGTCACTTGAAACAGAACTTACCATCATCTACTTTGAAATTCAAAAAACAGTCTTGAAATTGAGAAAGAAAATGCTTTTAAGAGTGATAAAGCTTTGACAGGAAAAACAAAAGACTGGAAAATTATTGGAAATGAGGAAAAACATTTCAGCTTGTCAGCTGTCAATAATAATTCTCTGTCCTATTGCCCAGATTCAATATAATGAATTTCATTCCCCACCTAGAAGTGACACTCCACATAATGTTAGGTCTAAAAATAATTCACTCATCTGAGGGCACTTTAAGGCAAATACCTTTTGATGATAGCAAAAGGGCACATCCAAAACAAATCTCAAAAAAATAGCACCAGAATAATGTTTCTACTTTAAAAGAGGAGCTAAAAATACTCCTACAGCTGGAAGCTATAAGAATGTAAATCTCATTTTGGAGGGGAGTTATAAAATCTCAGCTTGCTGGAGTTTGAGCAGTGTAAGCTGACAGATTTGGAGGTGTGTTTTGGGAGGTAAAAGTGCTGCAGGAGCTGGAGGCAGGATATTAAACACATGATTGTCTATTAGTTTGTTCTGCACACTTCACTCTAATACCACAATTCTTTTTTTGTGTTGCACTGCTTAATAGCAAGCTCAAAAATTATAATTCCAAATGAACCTTTCCATATTGGCAGAAGAGTTTACCCAGTAATATTTTAAGATCACTGGCTTAAGAGGAACATTTTTCCTTCATACAGGAATACTCTTATTCTCGAAAAACTCTTCTAGTTCTGAAATTTCCTTCCAGAAATTAAAGTATCTTTTCCAAAAGCCCTCTGACAAAGGAGTTTTCTTACCTGGCTTGCAAGAGAGAGGATGAATGCCCAATCCTCCTGCCACTGTTCCTCTCGCAAGGAGAAATGTAAACCGAAGCTTTGGGAATACCACGATTCCCACTCTTTCCAGCGTGTGTAGAACCTAAGATGTTAAGGGAGAAAGAGTAGTAAAGACAAAAATAATTACTCAACCACCATAAACCTGACAGCAATATTTAAACCTTGTAATCCTTTATCCCAAGAAGGGGGAAGAAAGAGAGAAAATATCATGAAAACTGGATTTTGTTTTCTTTATCTTCAGGAGACTCTATTTATTAACCCTCATTTAAGAAGCACTTAAAAAAAAAAAGCAATGCCTACAGCAAACATGATCCAAGTTCCTACCAGGCTCCTGCCTAATATACTTCTTACAATAGGGGTTTTTTTAAGTCTTATTTAGGCTTATTTAAGTGTTGATATACAGGGAACATAAGTAAAATATTCCATTTCATACATGGGGAGTTGCTCATTCTTCTCACACGAAAACTACAGGTATTTTCTATTTTTAACCACATCATGAGCTAATTAACTTCAAGGTACTGGCACATCAGTTTCCAACAGCCCATGGTTAAGAGGCAGAATCTGTTTTACATCAGATTTTGGAGCAAAGGGGTGGTAATTCCACATTATATGGAGTTGTAAAGCAGTGTGGATAAGAATCAAAGTGGGATTTAGTTTAGTCATGATATTTTATTTAACCATTTACCATGAAAAATGACACATTAAAAGGAAGATATTTGCTTTCTAAAATTTTAAATGCTGTACAATCACCACACTATGGAAAAGCCACAACTTCATGCTAGGAGCCAGGATTTAGGGAACAGTGCTAAGCCAACTTTTAACAATGGCCTGTACTGTGAAGACAAAGAAACCATTCTGAAGCTCCAGCTTATTAAAAAAGTCACTGAAATGAACTCATTTAATTAAAATCTGAGAATATTAGCAGACAGTGAGTGTGTGTGGATAAGATCTTTCCTATGCTTTCAGTGAAGCTGGAATCAGCCTAAAATCTTTGTGTGAGACAGCAGCCACCAGCCAGGCTGGCTTTCCTGAGTCCAGCTAAAATCTTTGCATGGCTTAAAATTCCTAAGGTATTTAGATAGGTCTCTGCTAATTCACAGTAATATATCTACAGGGAATCTTCTGGATCTACATTCCAGTTTTTACCCAAACACACCAACACTTCCACCTTTGAAGATGATAAATATTTTGCCTGTTTTCTCCCATAAATCTCTAACTGAGCACCTCGTGCTAAATGAATTAATCTCCCAGGTCTCCTGAAAGAAATGTAATCAGATTCTGGGTGAAAGAAAAAACAAAGCAAAACAAACAACAACAAAAATCACCACAGAGACAGAGAAACCCCAGAAAATACATGGGAAGAAAAAAAGAGAAAAAAAAAAAGAAAAAGGGAAAACACCAAATTACTCCCCAAAAGCTTGACTTGACTGTGAAAGTGTTCTCTTAAAGAAGTTTCTTCCCTGAGTTAGTCAGCCACACACAAGATTTTGATCTCATTTAAAGCAAACTTTTCAGGTTAACACAAGAGAACTGAATGCATCCATTAAAGAATAAAATTCTGAAAGTCAACTTAGGGCATGTGCCCATTCTCCAGCAAAAGCTAATGGTGGAATACAAAAAGGGACACATCAGAACATATTTTTGTGTAAACTAAAAAAGTGTGGTTATTGAAAGGTGAGTGGAAATGACTCCACAGGCCAGAGCCTCTGGGAACTTCACTATGGAGCTTTTTCCAAATACCAGACACAAGACTGTCTCTGGCAAATAGATTTTTCTTTGTTCAGCATCTAAACAAACATAACAAAACGAGGTCAAATGAGTTACATGAGTGTTTTCTGTCTGACTATAAAAATATCCATTTTTAAGTGTCTTTGTGGAGGCTTTGAAGAATAATTCCACTAGATAAAAGTTTAAGCAGGGATTGCATTTAAGAGCCTGTTCCAGTGACGACATCACTTCCTATCAGCCACATGTCCTAGCCCACAAAATTAAATGTATCTTCTCAAATGGAATCTATACAGCACCTATAGGATGTAGAGAATGATCAATTTACAAACAAAACCTGGCTAAAATTTATTCTAAAGACTTGTTCTTAATAAGGAACGTGACTTATTCCTTACAGACTTGTTCTTTAAAGTCTGAAGACTTGTTCCCATGAACAAGTTAAAAATTATGCTTCTAATAAGGATAAAGATTACACAAATTCAGAGTAAAATGAAAATTCAGTCTAGACATAAACTAAAAAGCTTAACAAGATTAATAGCCTCTAAATGAGCGTTATATTAAGAGACATCACTAAGTCAACCACAGTTAACATCAATGTTTTGAGAGATTTGGTCCAAAGCTCAGTAGTTTGCTGCATGTTTTTGGATACTACGCTTGGCTTTGTTACCATAAAGAAAAAAACCTGATCTATCCTAATTTTCTATTCTGGCCTCATGGAGCTGCCTGTGATGGCAAGGAAATTCCCGCATGGACAAGATGCACACTCCATGCTGAACAACTCCAAAGCAGTGACAGATCCTTTCAGGCACTGGCTCCTGGGAGAATTGCTACTGAAGCACCACTTTCTGCAGTGAAGCTCTGGAGGCTAATGAGAGGAGTTTTATCCCAATAGCACAAAATTTACTTAGAGGTACCCCTAAATTAACCTTTGTTGTTGACCCCCTGTACAGCACTGAGGACGGGGACAGGCTGCTCCTGCAGTATGTGCTGACAGTGTTTCTCCTGTCCTTGGCTACAAGAACATCAAAGAAATAATCACCTGTGTCTTGGATTATCAGTCTTTATCAGCTCATCCCTTAGTCCAGGACACCCTGGAGAGCTGTTGACACCACTGGGGGTCCAACTAAGATTTTCCCTCTCGCAGAAGGAAACCACACTATCTGACTAAAGAAGGTTGTCAGTGCAAAGCAACAGAAGTTGTTTTACAGAATGATAAATCAATTTTATGGCCAAATGACAGAACTAGTTAAATGTCAACACTCTGTGCTTTACTGCCATTATTTCAGCAGGCAGAACAGGGATAAAAAGAGCAGTCCTGAGTAAAGCCATAACTAAGCAGATGGAATGAAAATACTGAAAAGTTTATAAGGAATAAAAGGCTATCTTCCACTAACAATCTTCTGCACAACTCCCACGAAGCAGCAAGGCATGGCATGTGCATGATTTACATTGCAAGGACACAAATTCCAGCCGCAATAACTGTGGTTAGTGCATGCTTGACAAGTATAAAGCATTTTAGCGTTTGAAATGCCATTTGCTGAGCATCACACGCCATCCCCAAGTTCACAGCGTCCAAGTTTCCAGTGCTCTTATTTAAAACGGGAGATGAAGATCACAGCTGGGACCACGGTGACTCGACAGCTTTGAGGAGCACAATCCCAGGGAACCGGGGAGGGGTGGTTGTGGGGTTTTGCTGCTACAGCACATGGGAAAAGCTGCCCTAACTCACCAGTGGGAGCAGTCGTGTAAACTGTCGTGCAGAGCCTTGCGCAGCACGGACTCCTTGTCGTAGATGCCCCAGGTGGCCTGGAGCACGGAGTCGAGCAGGCAGTCCCCGGCAGTGCGGTTCCAAAGTGCGTACAGCCTGCTGTCCAGGCGTGTCCCCAGCTCCAGGGACCAGTTAATGATGGGAGACTCCTCTTCCAGCTCTGCAACGGGACAGACAGCTCTTGAACACGCCACTTATTTATCGCAGAGAATTCAGACAGCACAGTAACGGCGCAGTCTCAATAATTTACCCCTCTGCATGAATAAAACTCTGATTTCCTTCATACTACAACGAACAGGTGAACTACACTGGCTGAAGAAATTTCTTCTACTGCCAGTAAAATAAACCAAAAGCAAACCAAACCATAGCACCACATCATTTGTTTGAGGATTGTTAATGAAATGATTTTTTTCAGTTTTCCTTAAAAAGCTTAAAAAGTGACTCAAAACTGACTTTTAAAGATTTTTAAAGCTCTACAGAGGTACACTACAAACATGATTTCTACAGACCCCACTCTCCCTCTGCCTCATAAATAGACTGGAAATGCTAAAATTAAAATAATTTTACACGGGCATGCAGTGACAGGACAAGGCCCCCCTTGGCATCCCACTGCCAGCGGGCAGGGTTGGATGGGATATTGGGAAGAAATTGTTCCCTGTGAAAGTGGAGCCCTGGCACAGGCTGCCCAGAGAGGCTGTGGCTGCCTCATCCCTGAAAGTTGCTGGTTTGGAGCAACCTGCTCTAGGGCAAAGTCTTTAAGGTCCCTTCCAGCCCAAACCATTCTGTGACTTTGTGAATTCAGGGTGAAGATTAACATGAAAGCATCCAATCTCTATTTAAAACATGTTCATGGACAAAGCCACATATATACAGACACATTTAGTTTATTTTTAGTAAGAGAAACATTCTCTAATGAAAAGCCAGGATGATCCCAGCTATTCTCGGTACATTTACCTTTCTGAACATCTCTGTCAAGTACTTCATCAAATAATTTTTCCTGGACTGTGGGTGGTAAATCTTCAATATCTGGAAAAACAGAAAGCAAATACAAGAGTCACTTAATGCTACTGTAGAAGAGACATCACCAGCTGCTGCTCAGGGAGAACTCACAGAAGAGTGTGAGTATCAGCCCTAACACCTCCTCTGGAAAGCTGCTGTCATGTGTGACCCAAGGCTTTGCAGAGCTGCTGAGGCAGGTTTTCATCTCAGCCTCGCTGTCACACCTTTGATGCAGAAAGGATCATCACAGCATGCATAGGGTAAGACTGGATTTCTCTGAAGGAGAAAATGGAGAACCACTCTGAGGTGAGAAATGTTAAAAGGGAGTAATTTTACTTTCAACTCTATTGTATTTAGCACAGCCTCAATCCCAAGCAATGGTTTTCCACCTATCTGAATGGCTTCTCCTCTCCAGTCTTTCCCAAGGGACAGGTACAGTTTGTCAAGGGATGGTGCTCTTCTCCAGAATATTCACTTCCCTAATCATCTCAATCAGGCCATAATGAAATAGTTTTGAGAACCTCAAAGGTTTGCAGGCAAGTTAGAAAACAAGAAATGGGAAAACTATTGAGCTATGCCATGGAAAATGCCCCTACTGACAACTGCCCCAAGAACTTTAGAGACAGAATTTGCAACTACCTCATAAAAAAGAAAGGGAAAAAAAGGTAGAAAACTGTGTAATGGACAAAAACTCTTTTGTGACTGCCGTATCATTTAAAATAACAAACACTCTCACACATTCTAAAACTCAGCATGTGCCACACAGTAAATATTTGCTCCTGGCCTGCATTCCACCAGAAGATAAGCAGTAAAGGGTTGCCAGGCAGAGCAGCAAACAGAGAAACTTCGCTGGTTTCAGCACAATCATGAAACTTAAACATGCAAAAGTTAAGGCAGTAAATAAAATAGGAACAGGAACATCCAGCATCCCTTCAGGCACTCTAGGGGATAAGGACTGGGGCCTAAGTGGTATTTCAAGGACACAAAGATCTCTCTTAATTGCAGTGTGGTAGCTGCCAGTCCTGCTCAAATGTCCAATACCCCAGGGCTTTTAAGTCCACATTTAGGCACATGAGTTGCTATTGAAGCACATTAATGCTTGGTGCAGGCAGGGCGATGTGGGGTGGTCTTTTTTTTGTGTGTGTGATTGATTGGGGCTTTTTAAGCTAAAACTGCTTGCAGTGGCCAGCAATCAATTTAAAAGCTTTGCACTCTAACATCCATACATTGGCTTTTCAGGAGGATCCAATCTGGTTATTTGAAAGGTCGAGTGGAAACCGGTTCCTAAACTGCATTGTTTAGGTAATATCAGAACAGAATTGTGTGATTTATACTTCTATCCTCAGAAATGCTCTCTGGAGCCAAACTTCAAAAGATGTGCAGTTGGCAAAGTGTGAGGGAAGTGGAAAGTCTTGATGCACAAAAGCTTCTGAACAGTCTTATTTTCTAATTACTTAATGGCTATTACACGTGTCAAAAATCTGCACAGTGCTTTAAGATGTATCTCTTGAAAATACTGAAAAAATCCTTCAGCTCTGGAGAGAACAACATTTCTCACACGTGTTAGGAAATCCTTCTGTTGCCGCTTTCCCTTCTCTCCCCTAAAAAGCAACGAAGTTTTAGTCTCCAGGCACCCCATACACCCACACCACCTGCCTCTCATACATGACCCACAGAGTACAACTGAATACAGCACCCCAATCATGTACAAAAGTGGTAAATATTATCCAGACTTTTTGAAGAGGAGGAGATGAGGTAACACTCAACCAAAGGGGTTCCAAATAGAATTCTTAAAATGTTTTATAAACAGATCTGCTGATTGGCACAGTTTCCAGCTGCACACTTTCTTACTGCTGGTAGCATTTCTATTAAAGGAAACAGCTACTGAAGATTAAAAGTCTTCTAATAGCTCCTTGTTAATAGATAAACATTCTCTTGATCTCAGAGTATCTCAAAATTATTCAAAAAGTGCTATTGCTACAACCAGGTACAATGAACAGCTAAAACAGACATGAGAAAGGTCATATCATGGACCAGAAATGTCTGGGCTGCAATCTTCACTTTAAATACAGCCTTTCTTTAGAACACGCCACTTTTCTTCCATTTCTTCATGTTTAAGTAGGACAACAGATGCTCAGCTCACAGGAACAATGGATGGATGGAAGTGTGCAAATACTGAGTAATCAAATTCAAGTACTAAATCGGACCTGATAAAATAGGTCTTAATAAATAAATCTCTTAATAAATAAATTAATAAAGCTCTTAATAAATAAAACCTACACACACATCACCACCAGAAAGTCAAAATACACAATTTTCAACTAGTGACCAAGCTAGAAAATCTCCCAGCAGGAAGAAGGGTTTTGTAGCTACCTGCAGGTAACGTAAACGTCACAAGGTCAGTCAGAAAATAGCAAGCAAAGTCTCCCTTTCGCTGATGAAGAGATGCAGCAATTTCACGGCGGATTTGTTCCGTGACCTCTGGACACACCATGGCAGGAATGCACTTGGCTGCATGTTGGGATACCTGTAACACAACACAGTTACTGCACTCAGGATTATCCCATTCAATATAAAGATTTGGGAGGGATGAACACTGGCAGAGAGTATCTGGTTAGCAAGGAGTGCAAGAGACCTAGAAACACTGGCACCCTGAAAGATCAAAAGTTTAGTGACTCTCAGTGAAATGTCTCATTTGTCATGGAACTGATTAAGGATAAATCTGGTTAAAAAACATCTTTAAATCAAAGAAGTGAATTAACAGGTGACCACTCCTGCCTGAAAAAGAGAAAAAAATAGGAAAGAGCTCATAATAACAGCAATCTAAAATCTCATGCATGAGCCCAGCCTAGATTTAAGAAAACTTCATTACCACAGTACCAGACAGTTTCCTACAACCTTCCCAAAACCTATTAAACTAAGATATTTAACTTTCTCCAGTTCTAGTCATCACTGGCAGCAGAAACTCATTCAACAATGAAGGTCAAGTGGCACAGGGATGACACCAGATGCATATAAAAAAAACACCTTTAAGACCCCCATTTTCATTCATTCATATCCTAGAAAATGAAAGTATCACTGGGGCTCAAGCACTACTAAGCATTTTCAGAAATGGCTAGATGAGTCAGTATTCCTAGGCACTGAAATAAAACCAAACATAAAAATCCCTAAGACAGTATTTCAGTAAATTAACTTGTTTTTAAACATGTAACTCCATCCACACAGAGTTATGCAAGCAGCACAAAGCTACTGCTATTAGTCGTATATAAATATATACTCAAGGCTTTAGCTACATTTGTCTTGCTTCATCTTCTCTTTTTAATTATTCAACACTGAGCATTCCATCATCTTTATGTGCTTTGCAGGCAAACAGCGGCTTTCAGAATTGCACTTAGCATCAGGGAAGGAGGCAGAATAAAAATCTGGCCCTGATCAGGTGAGGAACCAAAAGTTTGAGTTGAAGAAAACAGACAAAAAAAGATTACAGAATTATTTCCAGGGCAAAGACAGAGAACAGCAGAGGTCACCAGAAGTGAGGTGACACAAGGAAATGGAACATGGTAGCGCAAAACAGAGGAACCAGTCAGTCTATAAAAACAGGCAAGGAATAGAAAAAAATGCAGCAATTTTGCAAAGCAAGAAATGTGCCTCTCTCTGGAAGAGAAGCTCCCACAAAAGCCAGGAAGGCCAGACCAGGTAGACTTACTCATTAACAAACTCAGAACAAACTACGCTGGCATTGATGTCAGTGCTTTGCTTTGAGAGCATTTCCTCTCCCCCACCCAGAGCACAGGAAGCCTCACAATAGCTCACTTCCACTGCCAGTAAGGTCACAACGTGTGCCAAGACTGTTCATTAACGAGAAAACTGAACATCCTCAGGACCATCACAAAGGAGTCTCTTAAAGCAAACTCACTTCTTGAGGAGAAATCCAAGGCACAAAGCAGCCATTCACGTATATTCTACCACCACCACAAATCAAAGCTGCGTGCCACTGGCTGCACACAGTGGTGCAGTTACACAAAGTGCTGTTCCCTCTCTGCAAGGGCCAGGGGAGCTCACCTCAGTGAGGAGGATGGCCAGCATGTCCTGCCTCTGGAAGCGGATGGCCAGGTGCACGAGGGTGTAGCCCACGTCGAAGGCGGACGGGCGGTTCAGCAGCCGCACCTCGTCCGCCGTCAGCTGCCGGGCAATGTCCCCTCCAGACGACTTGTAGGCTTCCACAGCAGCTAAATCACCTTCCACAACTCCTGAGGGTAGGGAAACAACACACAGCTCATTTTAGACAGCGAGGGAGCCGTTCTGGAACAAGCCACCTCATTTAACAGCTCACCTGTAGCTGCTCTGTTACAGGCCGAACAGACGAAGATCAACTGCATAGCAAGAAACTTGCCAATTTTTAATTATTTTAAGCAGAAGACTACAAAATATTTACACTTACCTCATCTCTCTGACCATTTCTATTAACCCACACTAGCTGGAAAATGTAAGAGATCAAAAGCCAGCTCAGAAGTGGACCTGTGATGAAACTCTAGCAGTAACACACTCACAAGCACTTCATTTGACCAGAGAGAAAGCCATTTTTTCACAGTACAGAGATTAGTTTGATTATTTTATCTTCCCTTTTATCTCAAAAAACCAACTACTAGATCATAGAAAAAGGATCTATTAAAAGGTTTTTGGACTCAAAGTTTTATTTTTTCCAAAGAGTACAAATGGTACAAAGCCTCTCTTCAGCTCACCATCTCTGCTACTAATGGAGCCTGAGAGTTTCACTCAGGGTACTCTATTAAAACTGAATTAAAGAGAAATTAAATACACTGTGTGTACCTTCTAAAGCAAGATGGGAGGAACAGTGAATGACCCTAAGGTCTGCTAGAGTCTCTGGCACTCTTTGATTCCTGTACCATGCTTCATATCAAGACCACTCATGCTGAATTATTCCTTAGCTGCAATTATCAGAATACACTATCAGTAAGATGTGGAGCTGATAACAGGATCTGTTCCAATAAAAGACTTCCCAAATTTAGAAATTCCTTCAAACATATTCTAGTTTAGGTATGTGGTCCACGAGAGAACAGTGCAGTGCTGAAGTGAGGAAACAGAACAGTGTCCCTGAAGCCATCTCGAACGCAGAAGTAAATGGAATCTCACTACTGAGAAGCAGCCCTTGTTGCAGCAGCCCAAGCAGAGAAGAGTAAGAGCCTCTCCCTATTTTCTGCAGCTAAACCTCCTTCCCAGCTCCTGAGAGTCAGCAGCTGAGCAGAGGCCATGAGGCTGGAGATTGAGACCCAAGTCCATCCTTCGCTTCATCTGCTCACCAAGACTCAAAAGCTGATGAAAAGGAAAGGTCATCAGACCCAATCAGGACAATCACTCCCACTCAGGACTTAAAATAAAACAAAAAAAGGAAAAAATCGCAACATTTCCCGCCCCCTCAAACAAACCCCACATCCCAAACGAGCAAAAATTCCCCGACAAAAATTAAAAAAACTCCAACACAACAAAGTGAAATGGCTGCTAGCAGAGAAGCATACTAACCACTGGCTTGCTGGTTAATCCAGGATTTAGAAAAGCATTCTTAGCTCAGCCAAAAAGTATCATTTTGAATGCTGAGATTATAAAGCTTTCAGAAGAAATGCAGGGGGGGAAAATGGATTATCAGTGCAAGACATTTCTCTACAAAGTTATCAACTGTGCTCTGTAAGCCTCCACAGATAAAAGTTTGATTACTCAACAGTGGTCTAAAGCAGAGAAGTTCCAAAACAACAGTTCAACTGCAAATTTTAGCCATACAGTATCTACCCACTCATTCCCAAGTCCTAACAGGCCAGGGCAGAAGGAAAACCATAAAGGACAGCATGTTTTTGGTTTTCTGCTGCATGTGTCTGTCTCCTGTAAGAGAGATATTCCTGTTCCACTCCAGCACTACTGTCTCATTCAGTGCCTGCCTGTGTTATTCTCTCCAGACGAGTTTTGTCTGTCCAGTTTTAGTTCTTGCTCTGTAGGAGTCAGAAGTGCCAAGTGTACAACTTTATTTCCATGCAAGCACATTTTTGCCACTGATAAGGCAATTCCTCGTGGCTGTTGCAATGATCATTCCAACCAAATACTCCAAACTGACATTTTTCGTGTGTGGAGATATGTACGTGTACACAGATAAAAAAATCAGACAAATTTCTCATGACCTGCCCTCTTAAAACAAGTTACACCACAGCTTTAGCAAACCCAAGCATCCCGGGAAAGAAGAAATTTGATAGAAGAGCAGGTTCTCTGCTCTCTTATGAGATCCTTAATTTTTTATTATTACATTAATTTAGGAGTTACATTTATTATTACATCAATTTAGTCTTGTTAAAGATTAAAAGCCACATCACCCCTTTTTGTATTTTAACTACTCCTACTGACACAGGAGAGATTCCTGTTACCACATCTGCACCTTCCACCACATCCCTCAATACAAACACACCCAAGACCACCCAAGACTGGTAGGTGGCCACTCTGAGAATCCAAATATCCACAATTAATTTCAAAATTCAAACAAATATCCCTAAAAATGATCTTTTGCTGACAGATGGTTAGACCCAAATCACATTCCAGCCAGCCACCCTGTCAAGTAGCACATTTTACTACAGCCTACTACTGGGAAATTCATGGTTTTCATTATTCTTCTAGTCCCCCACCCTCAGCTTCTTATTATCATCCCACTCTTCATCAAACTTCAGCAACAACTGAGGTCTACGGCTGATGCTGAGGTGGTCATGTGAGGTTTGGCAACGCCTTTTTCAAGCACTAACTACTACAAGCTGCAATAAGGATCCAAATCAGTGACATGTGCTCTATGCAGCACTGCCAGTTCTGGAAGTTTAGTCCCACGTCTTGCAATACTTGACATTCCTGAAAGTCCCATGTCTTAGAATTACTAAAATTGTTATATAAGCTGTCAGTTAAAAAGTACATTTCTAAACTTTGCTGATGAAGTTGAAGCCAAAGATCAATGAATACATCCAAACCGGGCAAACTGTGGATGCTTTCTAGGCCTTATTAAAAAAAAAAAGTATAAATGTATTTTTAGTGGTATTTTAGGTACAGGGTTGGTGTGCTACATGACACAAACTAGCAAAGCTATAGCTCATGGAGAGACTGCAATGTGACTGTGTGCATGGATTGTATCTGCTCATCCTCTATTCTTTAAACAAAACAGGTAAAAATTACTCTTTATAGCAGAGGGAAGCATCAGGAAATTTTTGTTTGTCTAGTCCAACTCACTACTGCAGGGCTGATATTCCATGGGCATGACAAACCTCTTTGGCATCTCTGAGTCACAGCAAGAAAAGTCACCGTTTCTCTTCACCTGTTCTACCAAATACCTACTCCATTGTGGCCACTGCAGAAGAACAGGGAAAATTCCTGACAGCCCATCAGGTGCCATCCTGCTTACAGTGCCAGTCCATGCAAACCAAGGCAGCAGTGACCACAAAATATAGTGATATATATATCACTATATATAGTGATATATATATACATAGACTGTCAGAAACATGAACCAGAAAACACAAATCTTGCCCCAAAACTATGAGGTCAACTTGCCTACATGCACCATGCCTAAAATTCAGTATCACCATTCCAAAATGAGACCTGAATATGCTTCTATTGACAATAGGAGGCACATTCCTACAAAGGCTTTGATTTCTGTGAGATGAGAGCCTCCAATTCATTAATTCTATTTAAACAGAGCTTAAAAACCCCACTGCTTATGAGAAATATTGCAGAAATATTTACTGATGTTATAATTCCCTGCATTTCACAATGCAGAAGTGCCTCATTACTTACACAAGCAGACTGTGAATCGTGTCCTGATCCAGCCCTGTGCCAGTTGGATTATTCCCCACTGACACCCACTGCATTCCCCAGACTGTTAAAATGTCAAAAGGAAGAGTGGCATTTGCCTTAAGATTGTTCCCAGAGCACCCAGGAGCCTCCAGGAGCTCAACCCCTTGTGAAGGCACAGTCCTGATCGGCTCCAAGAGCAACACAAATGCAAACACATCCCAGTAACTCAGTGCCTGCTCCAGATCCACACAATCACAGCTTTCCTTTAAAGCGGCCTCCAGAAATGTCCTTTTGCTGCTGCACCTGAATACTTCAGTCTTCGTGTGCCCACTGAAAAATTCTGCTTGGCCTAATGTAAAATCTCTGACTATAGCCTGACATCCTAAGGGAGAGGACAGAATGCCAAGTGCTTCACCCACGTCATGAGAAAATACAACTGCAAATCAGAATTCTGCATTTACAGGTTCAACTGTGCTCCCATTTTGCAATTCAGGCATTTCCTCTTATTGGAAGACTTTCACAGCACCAGGAGCCAAGGCTTTTTCTTCTTCTGGTAAAGCCCTGCCTCTTACAAACAGCACAGATCAGACATTTGCAATCTCAGTATAAATTAGATGACAGATTAAGCAAGGTATTTTAAAATACTAAATTTAAAAAAAATATTAATCACTCAATTACAATTCTTTGTACCATCTTGATCCTACTCCAACTTTAACAGCTTCTTTCTTTAGATTAGATGTCAAAATTACACTCATATTAAATAAGCCAGAATTAGCTGCTAAAACCAAATTATTTCAGCTTAAGGCGCTATTAAGTTTATTCTTTAGAACACGTAAATATTTATAGGGTTTAGTGCAGTTATATAAACTTGGAAAATATGCAAGATAGGCTTACAAGCATTTCTAGAAAACCAAGTCCTGATTTCCCTGACTGCATAGTTTCAGTGGCTTCAGATCAGCCAGACAGAAACATTCCCAAGGAAAATACTACAGCAGCAGCCTTTATTTACTTCAGTATCTTTCTGATAGTTGTGGAGCACTGGCTGCCACCAGCTGCAAATGAAGTAGGCAAATTCTTTCAAGCAGACTGTGACTAAAGAACAACCTGGGCATTAGGGATTTCTGGGATTCAAGGAGGCAGCAATGCCACGTAACCAACGTGTTCTCCCATCTGACTGCACAAGGAAACATTTCATCTTAAGGAGGTCAATGTGCCTCCTGTGCAGGACAATGCCTTGAACTGCTTGGCAAGAGAAGGCAAATTTCTCAAACAACCAAGTCACAGATTTTCGAAGTCAGAAGTCGAGCTAGATCCTGCTGTAACACAGATCAGAGACAGAGCCCTGTGCTGCTCCTCTTCTGCTCCAGATACAACTCCAAGTGGTCTGTCATACATATGCTCTCATTTACTTGTCTAAAGACTAATCCTAAGATTGGTTTAAGTGCTGGCAAGTGAGAGGCTGATCAACTAACCCACTAAAACTTCATTCTGACACCTGTTAAGAATCTCTGCTCCTTTAACAGAGTGCTCAGGATCTCTGGCATTCTCTGGAGCTGAGTAAGCCCTCAGGTTCTTCCAGCTCTTCACCAGAGGCACATCAGGTGGCCATAAATGAGGTTTTATTGATACTAAGTGACTCACAATTTCAGCCTGGGAAGAATTTCTCCCGAAGGAAGGACTGCTTTGCAAAGAAATATGACACATCAATTAATAAAAAAGAGACGGGTTGTCTGAAAAACCTTTATGGGCCTCTAACCACACCCTTCTGTTCCTTCTCCTCTTTTTTGATTTCCAGGGCCTCCCTTGTCAGTATTAGCACACAATCAATGGTAGATCACTCACCAGGTAATGACACTGAGACAGAAACTTCTGTATATTAAGGTTTTTTTGATTCTTCAAGCTCAGCAACTTGTATCAGCTTAAAAAAAGAAATAAATACTTCCAAGAACACATGTACCTTAAACCTGAAGCCATCCAAAGCACGAGAGGATGACTATTGGCTATTCTTTTTTCCATGCAAACAGCTCTTCTCCCTACATCAAGTCCATGTGGTATGTTTTGAAGGCTCATTACAAGACAAAGCAGCACAGATGAAAGAACAACTGTTTAAAGATGTCCTCATCCCTCACCAATCTGTCAGAGATATCCACACCCCTTGTTGCTTGCAGGGTTGTACCCTAAAGGAAGGCTGAACAGTGGAAAATCATTAAAGTCAATTATTAAAGTTAACCATCAGTGCTTCTAAGGCAAATTGAAATAACTGGTTTTAACTTGATCATTTATTCAATTATTTTAGCATAAAATATCACAGTATTTAAGAAAAGTAGTCAAGAGGCCAAAGTATAAGCGTGTTTCAGGAGGTAAGATGTTCTGCCAAGGAGAAAGGCAGGCAGAGTTTTCCTCAGTCTCAAAGATATACACACACAAATGTAAAGCATTTGTGATAGCACAGATGTACAAGGCACAGATGACAACACACCAAGATTTCCTACTCAGGTGAGAGTTGTGATCTTTCATCACTGCTACCTGGCACAGCAACCAAGTCACGCTTCCCACTGTCCCAGGGGAACAGGGAAGGAGGCCAGGCTGTACAACTCACAGCAGGGACTCTTCTCCTCCCAACCATCCCCACAGGCACCGTCTGCCATCCCCAGCCACGGCCAGTGCAGCAGGTCATCACCTGGCAGTGAGTAATCAGTGCTGCACTTCCCTAAACAGTTCAAGCCTAGACTGACGCCAGCACGGGAAGGTGCATGACCTTTCCTGGCCTCCAGCAGCTTGTTCCACCCATACACTTCCCACTCCCTTATCACAGCATAAACAGAACCATCAAGGTTCAGCTGTACCATGGACGTGGTGAGGAAGCCAGTCTGAGCTTACTAAACCAGCAAAAAGAAACAAAACCCCCCCACATCCCCCACAAAAACATCCCCTTATCAAGCTTCATTTTCAAACATCCCAGGAGGACAGAAAGCAGCACCTGGGACGACTCTGGGTGGCAGTGCCAGCTGAAAGCACCTTGTTTATGTCAGTGCCTTCAGGCTGCCTTTATAAATACTCAGTGAAGAGGCAGAGGCTCTGCAGGACACAGCGCAGGAGGTGCCTCCGTGTCTCCCAGAGCTGCAGGGCAGCGTGGGACACAGCCCAGCAAACTCCACACCAATGTCTGGACAGGGAGACTCTCCTTGCCCACAGGGTTTCTGAAGGCCTGGGTAACACATGTGGCACCGGCTCAAAAAGCTAATGGGATAAAAATACCCTGTAGGAGAGAGAAAGCAGTTGACAAACGAAAAACTAAGCAGACATGGTGTAGGAATACTAGGAATGAACTAACGGTCCTTTTAAGGATGTACTGCAAAACAAGATTCATTACAGATTGCTCTAAATATTTTGGATTTGTTTAAGAAACACACTCTTAGTGGTTTCTTTCACAGAGCTAAGAAGAATGTGTGCCTACTTGATTTGGGAAGCACCATCCCCACAGGGAGGTCTGGCCCATGACAGCAGTGTCCACCTTACTGACCTGAACCAAAAGAACACACTCTTCCTGCAGCAGGTGATAAACAGGTGGAGGAGAAAGGAAAAGGAGAAGAAATGCAGTTTACTTTTAATCTATGGGCTGCAGTCCAAGCTCAGGAGTTGAACTCACAACTCAAGTATCCCCAGCACTGCCCTGCAGCAAACACACTCTGCCAGCATCACTGTCAAATCCAGCCCTGAAGTGCCAGGAGAGGGGAAGCTCCAAGGTAACCCCCAAGCAAACTCTGGATGCCAGAGAGATTTTATAGGCACAGCCATCCTCATCCATTTGTACTCCTTAAATCCACAGCCAGCTGGAACCTGCTTCACCAGACCCCACAGCAACACTTGATTGTTGCACATCACATTCCCTAAGTCCCACAGGCCACCACGACTCCCTGACAGTCTCCACCATAGGTACCGTGAGTTATAGAAAAGATAACAGAGTTTAATTTAAAGTATACATCAGTTCCCTCCCCTAAGAAATGAGTTACCTTGGACTTAACATTAATCTCGTCCTAGACCACTATGGTAGAAAACATTGGTGTCATTGCAGACACCATTTGTAATTCCTCTTTGTAATTTAACTGGCATTTGCAGGAAGCCAGGTTATCCAGCCACACTCACTCCAGTTTCTGCTAGGATTTTAATAAATTTTAACCACATGAATCAGCTTAAAATCTCACCCTTTTGAGAAAGAATCACTCAACAGATACATTCACTCTGAAAAAAAGCAAGCCAATTAAAAAAAACAACATTCAAGTACTTTTGCTGGCAGAGTTTGAATGGGGGAATACCACTAATCCTTCTGATTTGGAAGGAATACCCTCCATCAAGGAAAACTATTAGTGCTGAAAGGCAAGAGTTGCACTCATCACATTTCATCCAGACTGGATTTGCAAGGAATGGAAGCCTTGATGACATGTTTACTTACTGAGGTGGGAAAAGCATTAATGGTTGCCTCCAGCAGAACAAAAAAAAAAAAAAATATATATATATAAACATGCACACAAGTACCTTCTTAAATCTACTTGATACACATCTCTCTTCATGCTAAAAAGAACAGATGTGGAAAAGAGTAGTCTGATACATGTTTTTTAATGAAACTTGACATTAAAGTTAAAATCTAATAAAAAGCATTTTGTACCAGAGTTGAGATGTGAAGAGAGAGTTCAACCAAACAGCTGCCCTGAAGTATCAGACACTTTCCTTGGTACCTTCTGACAGATAATATCTCCTAAGA
This sequence comes from Eulacestoma nigropectus, assembly GCA_013397775.1. NCBI lineage: Eukaryota > Metazoa > Chordata > Aves > Passeriformes > Eulacestoma > Eulacestoma nigropectus. Next base: position 1,019,574 of record VZTE01003378.1, read on the forward strand.
GAAAAGAAAATAACCACTCTGCCAAGAATTCCTCCTACTCCTGCTCCTTTAATTTTTGTTTTTAACTTCGGGGTTAACTTTTAAAGTTAACTTTTTAACATCTCTCCTACAAAAGACGGATTCAAAGCAAACGGACCCTCCACAACTGATTGAGCTTAGACCTGCAGGTTTCAGTCTGAAGTTCCCAAATCCTAACAAGGCACCATCTGTCAGATGGAGCAGGGTAACACACAAACTCTTGGTCCATCAGTGTTCACAAATTTACTTGGCATTTAACATGAACTTGTCTTATTTTATAATTTTGCTTGGCTAAGGACTGACAAGCGTTCAGCTCAGCTAAAACTTCCCAAGAGCTCCAGCTGGCGAACAAACAGAACTCACCAAGTCACAGTAACCCACTTGATTTCAATGGTAAAAACAGATGCTTTGGACAAAATTATTCAATTGACAGTTAACTTGGTTTAAGTATGTCACACTAAGATCACCAGCAGAAATGTGGCTTCTTGCTTTAATGACTACTGGCTAAACTGGTGTACCTTTCCAGCACAGATACACTACACAACAACCAGAGACAAGCACAGGAGAATCCACGCAACTTCCATCAATCTTCCTACAGTTATTCCTATTACAGGGAGTATTTGGGAAAAAATGACATCTGTAACATGCAAAATGAAATGCTGAGATGAAGGACTGATAATTAACAGCTTTGTTTGCTGGTTCCTGTCCCCCCCATCATCTCTCTCCCCCAGGAGTATAGTAGGTGTTTAAGTTAGAGAAAGAAATCCATGAAAGCTTTCAGCAGGCAGCAGTAACAATCAGCACACAACTCCATCTGCATTCTGCCTTTCTCCCTTCAAACTAAATCATTATTGCATTACAAAACTTCTATGAACATGGGTTTGAGGTTTATGTACAACTATTTAGTCACAAGCAACATTAAATACTTGCAAACCCATGTTCTTAAATATAAATACAACCCTTCCCACACAGGTTAAATTAGAAAGTGTGAAATATTTTAAGTAACATTAGAATACTCAAAAAAAAAATCACTTTTGAAAAACCAAAGGGAAAAAATACCCTAATATTTAATACAATTGCTATCAGAATGCAAGATAACTATTCCTGTAAGACATAGGAACAACCTCCAACAACTGACCCTTGGTATTCAGTAACTTAAAAAATACCACACAGAATTTCAGCTGTTCATTTCAGAAGAAAAAAAGCTTGTAAGGAACTGAAGGTATCATGAAATATTGAAGCATCTTTTTTCAAAAGGAAGCGTGCATGACTAACTATTCACACAACACAAAAATAAACTCGAATATTTATTAGCTCAGAGAAATCAAACACGGCATACCCACAAAAACATTTACATGTGATCAAATATGTTAAACAAAGCAGCTCCACTAATTAGCTTTTTGATTACAACAACCATGAAGTGACTTTGTGAAACATTAAGGAACAGCATGAGACATACTAGTAGAGCCAGAGTTTCAAATGAAGTGTTTTACTCTAAAAATAGTTGCGTATTTCAAGTGTTGAACCTGCTCGTATGCTGGGGCACACGGTATCTGCTTCTGGGAAGCTACAGCACGAAAGTTAACCCACAAGGTCAATAACTGAAGAAAACCCTGCTCTCACATGGCTCTGTTCTTTAACAGCGCTGTGAGAATTATCCAGCATTTCCTTAGGAAAGCACTGAAATACAAAACAAAATTGGTATTTGAATGTTTTTTGAAGCAGCTGACTAAAAAAATACTTTCAGAAAGCCTGTAAACATTTACAACACAGTATGTGTATTAATACAACATTATTACTTTCAAGGTCAGTATTACACATGCAGTTTCTTGGAGCTACATATTTTGGTGTTATTTTTAACATCTGACAGAGCATCTTGTACTGTTGCAAGCTCTACACTGTTTACAAATACTCCCAAGCTGCAGCTGCTGACTCTACAGAGCATGTCTTCCCATAGCAAAAAGAAGAGTAATTTTAATTATCCAGTAATGGCATTTTTTACAGTACTATATGCACTCATGTTCTGTAGATTTGCTTTGTAATTTTTCCACCTTTTGACAATTACATGGAACAACAGGATTTGGTTACAAGAATATCCATTTCTACAAAAGGTCAAAAAAGTCCAAGCACACTTGAGAGACACGTCTAACCCTGTTCAGATTATGGATGAACTTCACAGCCTCTCTCAGCAGGTGCTATTTCAGGAACCTCTACATTTGGCTTACTTTTTTAAATGGAAATGCAGAGATAAAAAAAGCTGGTTTGAAATTAAATGCCAAGTTTCTGTTTTAATTCTTCATTCTCCCAAAATACTTAACCACGGGCACAAGAGCAGAAGGTAGCAGTAAACAACTTACCGACACAAGCATTTAGGAACAGCCAGTCAGTCTTTTTCATTCTATTTTTTATTTGCTTTAGTTTTTTGAAGTCAACTTCAAGCTCCTCCTTGCTGCCAACAGCTCCAGCCAATTCAATTCTTTGGAAGTCCATTTTCACATCAGATTCACGTTTGGTTGTTGGTGGAGATCTTCTTTGGCTATTACCACTACTACAGCTGCCTCTCCACCGAGCCCTGTCTTGCTCGTTTATGATGGAAGAAGCCTCTTCTGTGTCTGCCAGTTCTATTGCTTCGATGTTGTTGGGTCTGGGGTGGTCACATACAACACATTTCCTGGCCTTGGCCCAGTTTTCATACGTACAAACAGAACAAGTCCAGTGCTGAGCCCTTGTGTTCAGTTTATTTCTGTCATTGTATTCCTCACACGGATCCACGGAAAAAGGGACCAGTCTGGAACCAGAGCCTGAAGACTGAGGAGACTCCGTGGGACTCCTGGTCCTGCGCTGAGACAAGCACTGGGTACACCTTATAGCTCTTGGCCAGTTCAAGTACGTGCACATGTGGCACGACCATTTATTTGCACTTTCCATACTGTAGGATGATTTAACCCTTGGTCTTGCACTGGAATCCGGGCATATCAAAGGACTGCTCCCTCCTTCAGTGCTCGTAGGATCCCAGTCCCTACCGATGTCACTGGAACCACTTTTGAAAGGATCTTCTGTGATAATTGTTCCACTGGGTCTCTGGGCACGACACATGGTGCACTTGATTGCAGAAGGCCAATTCTCATATGTACAATACTCACAGGCCCATTTAATTCCACGCTCTGTCATCGTGCACTTCTTGAAATGAACTGCGGCGGGCAGAAAGCTGAGGAGTCAGAACACACCATCAGTACACAGTGCCAGCAAAGGAGCTGTTCAAAACAACAAATTAATGAGATTTAACCCAGTGGATATAAAAATCAGGCTGGGCAAATGGGCAGTCTTTTTTTCTTGATATTATTACAACATCTAGGGGGAGTAAAATCACAGTGAAAAGGCTAAGACTTGACCTACCAGCATTTTACAGGGAGAATTCAGGATTTACTAGTGCAGAAATGAGAAAAAACCTCAGTCCTGCATTTCTGAAACTCCTCAAACTTGCACAGAGACTTCCAAATAAATTCAGAATACAAATTAAGCACTGAGAATACTGGAGAAGAGACCAGTACAGCTACAGAAACAAGTCATAAATATTAAATTATTAAAATAAAACTCAATATGAATACAGCAGTACAAGAAAAGGAACACAAAGTCTAGGTCCTGTAACATCCTGTAATAGACCTCACAGGATTTGGAAGGAGGGAGTGTATCAAGTGGGCAGTTACAGAGTGAGTAAGCAGTTCTTTCAGAAAAAGAGGGTGTTGGAATTTACATTAAATGCTTGTAATTTGAATTCTGTACATAGTAATTTTATAAATGTGCTTAACCAAAACTAGGTCTTGACTGGACATCACCCATACCAGTAGTGTTACAAAGTGAAAATGCCACTTGAAAGCAAGCACAAGCTGTGTGTGGTGGTAGGCTAAGATGGTATTTTCACACTACAAATTCAGATTTCAACGCAATTCCAACTCACTTTTTCTCTAATGAAGAGGGGATTCTGCCTTCATGCTGGCTCAGACCTTTTCTTCAGATTGCCAAATATGAAGGATGAGACTAAGCAGATAACTATTCCTGTAAACAAAATGAAAACAGACTCATTATAGGTTTCCTACTGGACCTGAGTAACCAGAAAGTTAATTATTAAATGCCACACCTATTCCAATCCCAATTTACTTGGTTAAACCCAGTCATGACCTGCTGAGGCCAAGAGAGACTGGTTAAAATAAACCAATATTTATAAAAAAAACGGCCGCCACGCCAAGTGGTCAATCTGCTGAACTAGAAGAAGTAGATCCAAGCAACAAGTTCACACCAAAACATCCATGAACACTCTTACTGCAATATGAAACCTAGGCTGGGGAAGGCAGAAAAAGTTTTGTGTGGAGAGCATAATAGAGGGAAAGGGTGAGGCAGGTAGATAAAGGACAAACAGACAGACATACACAGCATTCCCTCCCTTACCCCAGAATAGTTATCCAGCTTGTAAAACTCGACAAAGTGCTGGTTTTAAGAATGCAAAACTGATTAAATACAAACTCATCACATCACTTGACCGACTCTTCTTATTTATCATATTGCAACTCTCTCAGCTAACAAAACCACCCAGAGCCTAGGAAACTAAAACTCACAAGCTGCACAACAGGATTAAATTCAAAACTAGACACATCAATCCAAAAATTAGTTAATACCTGTTCCCCAATTAGCCAGTGTTTTACAAGTTAGTACATTCTTCATTGAAATACCTTCACACACCTTGCTCTACCAAGGCATAGCTAAAACTTCTACTTAAATTTGTCACCCTTATTCCTACTATCTCCTCCTGAGGACTCCGGCACAGAACACGGGTTTTTTCCAAGAGCTCAAGTGATCTATTCACCAGATCAGGTGGCTGCATGAATGAGGGGCTATCGCATGGCCGGGACAGAGGAGAGGGCAGCACTATCCTTTTCCATAGCGATCCATATTTATGCTGCATGAAAGCAGAGGAGCAATCAGGAACACAGAAAGCTCTCTCATAAAGCTTGGGTTCCATAGAACTGGCTTGAACAGCCTGCAGAGCACTTCACTCCCACCTCTACGTTATAAAACTGTATCTGACTGAGGAAAGCGCTGAAAAGGCAATTAGATTTCCTGCTGCTTCCCCTCCACCATTCCTGACAGATGTCCATTTATAATGGGGAAAAAAGAAGCGGGATCATACCAGCTTCCCCATATCTGTGATAAAGTAAGTGAAAAATACATACACATACGCAGGAGAATATGAAGTTAATTTGATTTTACTAAAGGTGACTTTACAAAGAAGACTTTTTGGGAACTTTAAGGAAAAAAGGTTTCTCTACTTTACTAAAACACCTCCTATATGAGTACACTAGACATGAGGTTTATCTATTCAATTTGGTCAAAGCTTTTCCCTCAATTCCCAAAGTAAGGTTTTTAATTACTTTCTTAATAAACTTCTTCTCTCTAGAAACAGTAGGGTTTTTTAGGAATTAATGTTTTGTAGTCAGAAACACAGGAGAGTTGAATATGGTTTTCAGAACAGAGAAGGCAAGAGCACACTGCCCGTGCACCTGCCCACTGCCACCAACAGATTGTGCCACCAAGGACCACCAAAAGTGGCTGTCCCAAAACTCCAGTGCTTGAGAACGATTCCCACCGGATCAGAAGCTGGTATGGCTGGAGCAGGTGATGCTTCCCATCAAATCCATAAACAGCGTATGATGGGTATCTGTAACCGTAAATGGTTTCTTCCCTGCCCTAGATTGTAAAGCCTTAAACAAAGCAGTTCCCACTGCAGACAAATCCCAACCCACATTTGGGATGGGGCACAAAAACAAGGCATCATCTGTTTTAGTGATATTAAGACTGGGAAAGGAGATTGCAGCTCAAGTTGGAAAGCAGCTGGCTGCAAAAACAATCTAAAGAAGTACTGAGATACTACTTAGGAAACTAAATAGCTCAGGACATCCCACGTTACAGGAAAGCTTTCCTACATATCACAAGATCAGCTTTTTAGCTGCAATTATCTTCTGTGCCCCTTAAAAAGCAGATGCTCTCAGACATAATTCTTAGAGAGGCTGAGTATCTGCAGCTTTGAAAGCCTCTGAGATATGAGCTCACCACCTCCGAACACGAGGCCTCGGGTTATTATGAAGTAAAGAATATAAAAAGGCTCAATAGAGCAACGCAATTTCTCTTCCTTGACAGCTCTGCCAACACCAAGTACAGCAAGGAAATTCAGCAGTGGGGGTTTTCTTACTGTTTTACTGTTTTTTAATTGGTCTGACCTCCAATTCCACCCCCCACAGTAGCTACCCATAGATGTGACCGGTGTCCGGCAGGAGCAGAGTTGGAGTCAGAGACACCAATTTTTTTTACCCATCCAATTTTGTTTTCATCAGGAACTGCAGTGACAGGCCAAGGGGAAATGGCTTCACACTGAAAGGGAGCAGGTTTAGATTACGTATTAGGAAGGAATTGTTCCCTGTGAGGATGGGGAGGCCCTGGTACAGGTCGCCCAGAGAAGCTGTGGCTGCCCCTGCATCCCTGGAAGTGTCCAAGGCCAGGTTGGACGGGGCTTGGAGCAACCTGGGACAGTGGAAGGTGTCCCTGCTCAAGGCAGGGGATTGGAAGAAGATGAGCTTTAAGGTCCCTTCCAACCCAGAGCATTCTGTGATTCTATGATTTACTGGTGATACAGCATCACCACCCAGCCACAGCAGTTCAAAGCTTATTACATTTTTTCCCAATTACTTCTTTGACTCTGTTTTCAAGTTAACTTGTTATTTTAGATTCCTCACAGAGGAGAAGCTGAATCATGGAGCGCCTCCTCTGACAGAGAAATAGCAACACAGTGACTGTGAAGTGCAGGTGCATGCCTTTATGACCAAAAAGCCTGCGCAGACAAGAAATTAAAACCCACAAAACTTCAAAAAAATTCCAGTTTATCAGTTTAGACAGTGTGCTGAGTATCTTCCGGACACATTTGTAGAGTAAATCAATGGACTTAAGAGGAAAATATATTAAGTTCTAATAAATAAGGAACAAACAAACAAAAAACCTTATCAGATAACCTTTTTACTATATAAAGTCAGTAATAAAAGGTGACCTAGAATAATCAGAAATTTGTTTTTTGCTTTGTTTCAGCTTTCAAGAATATTCTTCTTTTTAGGTGCACAAGAAAACACAAAATGGCTCACAGAAATTGGGAAGAAACAATGAGGTTCTTGAATACCACTTTTATGACAGGATATATTACACTCCCCTCAATATAATTATTTGCTATGTCCAGAAGTTGTTTTTCCCTTGGCTCAAACAAGGAACAATACGGAGCTCCACTTCATTAAACGATCAAGCACTCCCTGTAAATAGGCCAGATGCTGATTTAGACCAGTCTACACTACGGATTTTTTGCTGGGATGGTGCTGGCATCTGTGCTGGCTGAAACCTTACGTAATTGCATGGATCAAATCAGTGTTCCCACCTCAAACTCCTTTTGTTCACGTGTACAGATTTTCAAATAAAACTGCTTCTGTATTCACGGGGGAAAAGGGAGCTCAAGGTGCCAGCTTCAGCCTCCAGTAAGACTTGCAAGGCAAAGCAAGAATCACCCTCCTTCCCCCCATGTAGCTGCCTCTGATAGGCTGCTCCACAAAGAAAGGCAGGCTGGTTTCTTTATTTTAAAAACACTAAAGCAACTTCTCAGATGAACAAAATAAGCAGAAGTATCTTTTTCGGAAAAAAATGGATCTCTATAACCAAATGCAGAATCTATTAATTCTGGAGTATAGAAGTAAAGCCTTTCAAAAACCCTAGCCTAATTTTCCAAGGTGGAAATTTACCGACTTTCTTCTCTTACCTTACCAAAACTACTTAACTCTACCTTCAACTATCTGCTCTTCTTTCTCAATAATTCAGTACAAGCCTTAACAGATCAGTATGTTAAAAGCAGAAACCTTGAACTTGAGCTTCTATAGTTTGATGGGAACTAACAATAAACTCTATTGTCATCCCCGCAAATTAATTTTAATAAAATTAAGAACCCTGACCTCATCAATGGAACAAGCAGATCAGATCAGCACTGAATCTGGAAGCTTTGCAGTAGCATCTACGTATTACAATAAAGAATGGAAAAATTATTGCAAAGCCACAAACACAGAAGCATTTTCTGTATTAGCCCAAACGCACTGAAGCAAGGAATTAATAAGCAAGCATAGGCTGCTTTGGTTGTTAGGATATTCCTTAAAAAGGCAAGGATTCAGTCCCAAACAGAGCAGCAAAAAAGAGAAAACACTCTCATCTCACCAAAAGAGCACTGAAATAATTTTCCACAAGCTGCTCTATGAGGTGGGGGTTCTACTTAGGAAATGTTGATTTCCTTAAAGAACACCAGCTGGCTGTTTGCAGTGCAGACAGCAGGAACTGGACTGAGACTACAGCAGCCACAGAATGCAGAAACCCACTTCTCACCAAACACAGATACAAGCAAGATCGGGAGGCTTTTGTCAAACTGCATCATCCTCCCATCCTCATGCCAGCAAGAGCCCTGCTCCAAAACACACATGGACCACCTCTGGCTCTCCAGAGGAGTGGAGCTGTTCCTCTGCTCCCTCTAACACCGGCAGCAGGGACAAGGCTCCTGTCTCAAGAGAAGCACCATCCAGTTAAGACTGGCACAAATCTCAATTCCATTAAAGACCAGATCACTCCCATGCACATCACAACACAATCTACGAACTACGGCATTAATGGTGCATGAGAAAAGAAAAACTGAAAATATTTTGCTTATAACTGAGTAACTATTTACAATCTAGTATGTTATGTGACATCTAACATTTTCTTCAGTTTTGATAGTCCAGAACACCAAAATTACTCCTTACTGCAGATTTTTAGGTATGACCAGCCTCACTACCTAAAACTTTTCATCTTTTAAGTGGGCAATGAGTTAAAATCCAGGAAACTTGAGCTCTCAAAAAGAAACATAGTGCAAGAAACACAGTTCTCTTAACCATAAAAAGCAAGAAAGTAAGAATTAACTTCTGAACATATTCAGAAGTCTGTTTATTGGGTGAATTCAGATGGGTTTCACTTACATAAAATTTAAAAAAAAATGTTTTCATTCTGCTTTATGGATTCATATCTCATTTCAAGGCATCTTAAATCTACTTTATTAGGTATTTATGGTATTCAGAAAAATTACGCTGATTTTGCTTCAGCTTTCTTTTCAATATTCTATTCACACTTCCAACCCAACTGCTGACTTTTCATAAGCAAAAGAATTTATATGCAGCTTTAATGCAAGAGGATGTCCAATTTTGCTAATGCTCCATGCAGTAAGAAGGAAAACATTTGGGAGGTTTCAGATCCTTGTAGACATCTGAAATACAAGATTGACAATGAACTTTTTGATTACGTCTATAACCTAATGTAAACGGACACCTCTGCAAAGGCTGGAAAATCATCACAGAATTAAGAGATATTTGAGAATAGTATACATTTTCTTTCTGCTGGTTTTTTTCTTATTTTAATGTTTATGTCTTGAAGCATTTCTGTGCTCTTAGCCACTACAGTTAACCCTCTTGTGTAACTTGTATGGTGCAAGTTCCCATTTTATTCGTTACTCATCTCAAATGGGTCAAACTCCATATAGCTCTATGAAATCTGTGACTTAAAGACAGGTAAATCTTAACTGCTGAAAACAACCTACAAAAACCCTGTAGCAGCAGCTTGCAGTTCAGTTCTCTTCATTTTTCAGGGTTCCTTTTTTGTTTTATTTTAACCTCAACTAAAAGTGAACGACTGTCCAGATGAGATGTTACTACACATTAGGATGGACTAAATACGACTGACTGCTTAGAAACCAATGCCATTTGGGTAAACCAGGGTAAGCAGATCAACAGTTACATAATGCACAACATCTCCCACACAATACTAATCAAAACCCAAGCAAAATGACTTAAAATAATGAGCTATGATAGAACATTTGCATAAATACAGCCAGCAGCATTTAACGAATTTGACCGTGAACAGCAACAGATGAATACTGACTTAAGATCTACAGGAACAAACACACACAATACCACAACGGAATTGTTAAAACTTCATTTTTAAAAAGACATTAGCCTTGGACAAAGTACAGAAGTTGAACAAGATGTTTCTTTATAAAAAGTGAGGTCAAATACAAAAATAGTTTATCTGTGTTTAGACTGTGCCTCAAACATCAGACCCATTTTTGTTTAGCTCTCAGCCATCCTCACACACAAGGAGGAAAACCAGATGTCACGCTCTGACTGAAAACACACTGTGGAGTCAGACATCAAAACTCTGAAACACTTAAACCTGTCCAACAGCAAGAACATTACACCAAGAGTTCTACATTTTCTAGCAATTATCCCCTGGACCTCCTCAATACTGGCTGACCATAAATTAGAGCAGGGCTACACACACAGTCACCATTTGGAGGAGGAAAACCACCTGCCTCCAAATGAAACATGGACACACACACTCAGCATCCACTACTGGGCAGTTTGCTCCTAATTAATGGCAAGCCACATCCAGATACAGCTAAGGACTGTCTTTGGTACATGCATTTGCAATTGGAATACATTTAAGGCAAGTCCCAGTTCAAGCGAGCCAAAAAAACTACACTCATTTTATCCAGTTCTTCCTAAGATACTGGCAAGGCAGCAAAGTATCAAAAAGAGGGGAAAAGAAAAAAATAGAAGCAAAAATACCAGGGTTTTTTTAAAATCACTTTTTTTTAACTGTATGATTAGTAATCTGTATTTCGGTCATCATCCATATCTCTGAGTTAATCACTGCAGGGTACTCTGCACTGCAGGAAAGTCTCAGAGTAACAGCTCTAAAACAGTAATAACAGGTTCTGGGGTGGGAGTAAGATTCTACTAAAGGCAACACTGAACAACCTTCTTTAAATAAACCCTTTAAAAGCCATGAGGTGACAATTCTTTTTATACCTGCCAAGCTAAACAGTAAAGGAGAGGCAAAAAATAAAAAGGAAATAGTCCAGCAGCCCATCTCAGCCCTTCAGCAAGATAAAAATGAGCTGCTCAGCAGGCACCCAGTAAGGGGAAGCCTTCGCAGGTAAAACCTAAACCCACTGGCCCATCTGTCAGACGGTGTCAATGACAACCAGACATGGTTCAGACGCCAGGACAAAACACCCCTGACTTACTAGGGCAGTGAGAACCACTAAAAACCCAAAGTATGTACTCAACACTTCTTGAATCCAAGACCTGTAGACTGAGGCTGTTCCAGAGGAGTAGTGAAACAACAGCAAGGAATAAATATGCCAGCTGTCTCTACAGATCCCTGCTTAGATACTGGGAAGATGAATGGAGACTCAAGGAATATTTTCAAGCCCATTAGCCTGAGAGAAGCACAAGTCAAGCTCTCACACTGCACTCACAGTCCTCATAACCACAAAAAAAAAGATTCTCTCATAAACCAACGATCACCATCACAAGGCAAACTTCCTATTTTTTCTGGAATTATACACATTTATGAGATTTATGACAGAAGTTTTCTTCCCAGGTAATCAACTGTATATGCACCAAGAGCCACAGTTTTCAAATGAGTGCACCTATAAAAATGTGTGTAAATTCAGAGCCACTAAGATACTACCTGATCAAAATAGCTCTAATCCACTGAAAAAAAAAACCCAACAACACTCTCCCTCCATCACTCAAGTTTATTTTTCTTTCCAGAGTCACATAAATTATAGTTTGACAGTTTTCTTTAGCTCAGGAACACCAACTCCTGAATATCTAGAAGTTACCAAGAAAACCAACATACCTTACCAAAGTTTCTTAATGCCCACAAACTCCCCAGTAAAACCCCAACTTTCTCTGTTTTATTAGAAACAGCTTCTCAGGACCAGATGCTAAATCAATTTGAAGTCAAAGAACCACATGGAAGATTTTTAAACCTTAACGTTTGATTACAGAAGTAATGGCAAACATAACCCAAATAAAACAGCACCGTGTCTTGGCTTCTGGCACAACGGGAGGGAGGAGAAGACTGCAGCCTCCTTGCTCACAAGTCACAGCTCCAGACACAAGTCCTACTTACACAGCCCTATTTACACTTGCCAAAGCAGACACAGGTCCATCTTTTCAGTCCCTCACTCCCTGGACAGCAGGTTAAATGTCTGGTTTTGACTTTGTACCTAGTTCACGGTACTTCAGGCATTTTCAGCTCAATTCTGAACTCAATCTTAAAGACAACCTTAAATCCTGTGTCTTCTCCAGCATTTTTCTTAGAAGTAGTAACTATCCCTAATTTAAAATCTGCAAGACATTCTCAGCAAAAAAAATCCAACTTAGTAGACATAACAAAAAATAAACGAGCAAGCAAACAAACAAAAAATCAACAACAAACCACGCAGTAGTATCCTTGTCTTAAGAACAAGCAGAACAGATTACATCAGGACAAACCCAAATAACCAAAGGGAAAAATGCCAACTTAATTATATCTCCTGTACAGTAGAAAATGCAAAAGGGCTGCAAATTTGGCTGATTCCTAGGCAAGATGCTCTGCACATACCAGTCACTACCAATCTTTCCACTGTATTACCTCCCCACGTTCCTTGTAAAATATCTACTATTCCTTCTGCTTTCTTGAACCAGAGACTCCATATCAGCCCTCTCTTGAAGACAGTTCCCTCTTCAAACATCACTGCACTCACTCCCTGCTCCAGCCCCTCCACATCTCTCCTCTCCCTGGTCTTCACCAAAGTGAGATTCTGCATAAATGGCACATCAACACAGGAGAAAAAGTTGTTTTGAAAAATGCCAGGTGGACACAACTCCAGTTTGACTACAGAGCTCCTGAACACCTGCCATGCCATGAAAGAAGGAAACACAAAATCATAAATATTATTATAGATTAACATGTTCTCAGAATTGTTGTTGAAGTACTACAGTTCTTCTTTTAAAGCACATTAACTGGTAGACCCCAAAGAGGTAATTATTAATCCTGCACTTCACGAAAGTTCCAAAAGAATTAACTACATAGAGCAGCTGTGCTCCAGCCACTGATGATGAAAAATGAGCACAGTTACAATCCTGTGCAAGCTGAAGCAATGACAGCTACACAAGAAATGCTATGAAAAGTACCAGGAAAGTGTCTGGATTCCAAATGTTTGAAATCTTGATTTGAAGACAGACGTTTTCTTTTTAAGGTGTAACGAATTCCCTTCAATTGACATTACAAAGTTACAATTATCTATGTTATTAAAGTGATTTTACCAAACTATGCCATCTGACAAGGGAAATGGCAAGCTCTTCATCAGCTGTGTTGCAAAAAACTTTCTTTTCAGCTTTGCCTTGTTTCCCTCCTCTTGTTTCTCTCTTCATACATAATACTATTTAAAAAAAAAAAAAAAAAAAAAAAAAATTAACAACTCTGTTACAGCTAAGCCAGCCATTTTCAGCTGTCAAACTAAAGTTTCGTTCCATTTTAGTACCAGGAGACTGTGGATCATAATTCATGCCGTTAAACTGAGGATTACTTGTTGACATCAATTTTGAACAGACCAAAATAACCCAGTCTTCAAATTTTGAGGGGAGGAAAGGGCATGAGATTACTAAGAGAACTGGCAGTAGCAGTTTAAATGCTTTGCTGTGATTAGCAGAGAGCACATCACGACAAAGAATGTATTGATCTGAAGTTGTGCTAGGACTGATATGGCAAAGAGAAGCTGGAAAGAGAAACATTAACACCCAAGTTAATACCACATGAAGGAGCCGGTAAATCTCACTTTAAAGTGCCTGAGAGAACATTTGATTATTTGATTGACTGTATTAAAAATAACTTCCCATTCAATCAGTAAAGTATTTCCAACTTACACTTCTGACTTATTTACAGATCCTCCTTGCAAAGGGCACCAAAGATGGGTGGGAATTCCTGTCCCCGAGGAATTTACAGGTCAAACAACATACAATGAGAACGGCCATACACAAAGCTAAAAATGTCCCCTTGACCCATTCTGAGCTGGAATTAGTCTCCAATTAAAGTCACGCTTCTGTGATGAATCCCGTTGATGCTTTTATGCCACTCAGCATTCCAATTACATTAATATTTACAATTATACTTCTGAGAAAATGCTAATGGATACAACTCCACAAGAACAGATCACAGCCTCGCCGGTGTCACCCCCACCTGCCTGCCCTTGCTTAAAGCAGCATAAGGAAAGTAAAGGTAGCAATTTCTTTTTCCTTTAAGAGAACTACACCACATAAATAAGAGCTTCACAAATCCCACGAAATGCAATGCATCCAAAGGCTTTATTCTCTTTGAATGCTGTGACAGACAAACCAGAGGAGATCTTTAACATATGACGTGCCAGACTCCACATGCTGAGACACCAGCTCAGCTTGGCCTTCAGAAGAAGGCCGGCAAAAGAGCCCCAGAACACCTCCTGATGCTCACCTGTTTCCCCCTTTCTGAGTAACCACTGAAAAAAGAGGGGGGGAGAAATAAGCCTCATGAATCTCTTCTGTGGTCACCACACACCAATAAGCAGACAGAAAAACAAAACTAATTACAACAGATCTCTCCTGAACTACTGTTACAAGGCTCTGCTCACACCAGAGCAAGCTCTAAGAAGAGAAAGAGGGAGTTACTACATAGAAGACATCTCACCTCTCAATTTTTGCACCAACAAACGCATCAAAGCACTAAACTCACATGCCAGCTCCACCACTTGTGACACTGCAGGCAGCTGGTGAGCAGAGACTGTTCAAGCACAGCACAAAGCCCGTCAAACAACGTTTGTTTACTACATCAACCCCCAAGAATTCCAGAAAAAGTTGTCATTATTGCCATCGCTGAAAGTCACCGTGGCAGCAGAAAGTTCTCAGCTGCCGGGCTGTGCCAGCCGTGCAGGACACCCGGATCCATCTTCTCCATCATTTCTCCCACCCGCTGCTCCCAAGGGAGCGGTGACTGCTGCGGGGACAGGCTGATTCTGTCGCTCTCAAGGAAGGACTCACAGACACATCCGCGACCTCCGCAGACAAGTTTATCTTATCCTGCCAGGAAGCTGCCGCAGTCTGGGACTGTGAAGGCAGACAGAGAGGCGCGGGCAGCGTGGATTACCAAGGTCTGCCTCGCTCCTTAATCCAACTTTCCAAATTTTTGTTTAGACTTCGGTTCCCGAAGACGAGCTCGATTCTGAAATACTCCTCACACTGTACTTTACTTCCGATAAAGCATCGACAGTACGTGATCACAGAATCACAGACTGAATCACAGAATGGTTTGGGCTGGAAGGGACCTTAGAGATCATCTTGTTCCAACCCTCTGCCACGGGCAGGGGCACCTTCCACTGTCCCAGGGTACTCCAAGCCCCGTCCACCCTGGCCTTGGACACTTCCAGGGATGGGACAGGCAACATCATGGAAGTTCTGCTACCCAAAATCCACAGACACAACCCATCACTGCCATCACCTACTCCACCGCTGCGTGCAGATCCACACAGGCACCTCCGAACACCAACAAAACCAAACCAGGAGGGTGGGAAGAAGTGGGAGGGAGGCAGCACAGGCATGATCTCACCCAGGCACACCGAGGCACCACAGCCCGGGGTCCGGAGCAGCAGTCACGGGAGAAAAAAATCGGAGTTTCCTGCCTTTGTACCGAGGTTGTGCCAGCCTGCCTTCCCTCAGCAAACCGTTCTATGCGGGACACCGATCCCAGCGGGATCCCGGGCCGCCCCAGAGGCGTCTCCTTACAGCCCCCCCGACCCCGCAGCGGGTCCCCGGCCGGCTCCGGCTCAGCTCGCTCCCGTTCCCCCCGCGCCCCCTCGGCCCGCGCTGCCCGAGGAGGGCAGTGAGCGCACAGGGGCTTTACCTCTCCGCCGGGATCCGTCCCTCAGGAACACGCTCG
>VZTE01003378.1:1036958-1057134 GCA_013397775.1 Eulacestoma nigropectus
CCCCCCCCCAACAGCAGTTACTACTTTTTATTTCAGGCTTTCTCAGATGTTTTAGCACTTTCTTATTTCCATGGTTTCATTCTCCATCCCCAGACTCTGTTAGATAATGCCTCGGGCTTGGTGTTGCGTTGGTTAGGTTAACTCATCCTGGACCATAAGGATCCATCCGTTCTCCCTCAGTCAGCATAAAAGAAAAGCACCTGAGATGTTCCAGCAGAGCAGTGCTAGAGAAAACCCCTTTGTCCAGCAGGCAAACAACCAGGACTGGAGTCAGGACAAGTAAAATGTAATTACTTATGGAGACTGAAATAGAAATTTGTCTTCATTTGCGATTAAATTAGTTCCCTATAAACATCGAGGACTGTTGCAGGGGGAGGGTAATGTGATTTCCCTCTCCCAGACGAATTATTTACTAAATTCTCTTTCTGACTCCACTGAACAAGTTGGTGCATTTCTTAAAACGTAGCTGTCGAAAAGGGGGACAACTTTTTTTTTTTTTTTTTAAATAAGACTTGGATAAGTCATGTGAAAGAAATACTAATTTTCCTAAGGAATTGTATAATCTCTGTGCTTAGAAATCATCCAGAAAATGTATCCCTTGCTCTTGGCATCTAGGCCAGATGATGGAAGAGCTGTGGGGGTAAATCCTAAATGCTGCCCCAACTGTACAACAGGGGGATATTTCCAGAAATAATTGTTATAAATTAGACTGAATAAAAAGATATGAAAATACAAGGAATATCATAGGACCATAGACTCATAGAGGGGCTTGGGTTGGAAAAAAATTGTGACCAACTGAAAAGAAAAAAATTCCAAAGAATTCTATCATTCTAAGAGATTTTAATCTCTGCACAGTTGCTCTGCAGAACAGAAGCATTCTGAGTAGTGAAATGGGTCCCTGGATAGTATTCGAAGGAGAACACGTGCTAAAATTGAATTTGAAACTATTTACTGGAGCAAAAGCAACTCCTGGGCTGCATCTCCCAATTACCTGACATTTTTGATGTTGGTGACTTTATTGCTAAGGCCATCTCTTTGGCTTTAGCTCAAAAAGCTGCTGGTGTCTCCTTCCAGGTTTACCTTGCGGGAGTTTGCCATTTGTTCTAGACTTAAACAATAAAATACGAGAGGAATGACCTTTCAGCAGTTTAGAACATTGATATTTGCACATGTATTTTATCTGATAAGAGCCTTCAGACTTCTAATTTGGAGACAAATCAAAATCTACATGACTTGATAGTCCAGTCCTCAATAGATTTGGTATTTGATCATCTTTTTTTTTAATGTCAGAAAGATAATTCTATTTTTGTTAGAGGTAGCAGAAGTTGTAAGCAAGTACTGACTTCCTATATCCCACCCAAAATTTTCATTTCCTTTCACCAGTTTAAGGAGAAATTTTAACTCCCTAGGAAGGAATTTGGAACAGTCATACTCCTTTGACAGCTAAAGCTGTTATTTTGGGAGCCTTCCTTTGCAGAGCTGGATTTGCTCAGGCCTTGCAGCTCGTGTGCCTTCACACAGAGTTGTACAACTACCCCACGTGCCTCACAATAAACCCACGGCAGAACCATGATACAAAAATATCATTTGCACATATATGTGTTCCAGCTTTCTTTTTTCCACACCTCTCAAACATCATAAATCCCTGTTCTTGTAACTCCCCACCTTCCTCAGCCATCCTAACTCCAAACTCCTTTCTTCCTGTTCCTCTAGAACAAGGACTGATACTAAATCTCCATGTCAGAGCTCACAGGTTTGATAAAACCCAAGCAACGTGCACAAATGATGTGATTTTGCAGGAATATCCAGCTAAGAACCTCCTTGGTTCCCGCTCCTTGTCAGCCTGGAGCTGCCCCACCAGCCTGGAACCCTTTGTGCCTGCGAGGTGTGAGCCTCGCAGGCAGCCAGCGAGGCAGATGGCTGGGAAGTTCCCTGCCTTTTCTACAAAGAATTTATAAATTTAAGATTTTTTCAGCGCAACCCTGAGTGGCAAATTGCCGCTGTCTCCTATTGAACATGAGCGCTTTGCCTAAAAAGATGCCCTGTTTTTTTCTGTCCTGATGCTCGCTGTTAGTAAAAGGCCTTTTCCCTCAACCCTCCCTGACATTTCTGTTCTGATTCACCCTGTTTATACCCGAGCAAATGATACCGAAAGCTATAATTAGAAAGCAAGCGTTGAAACATTCCACAGGAGCACATTTGTTGCGTGTAGTAGCTGGGGGGACTCAGTGACACAAAATTGTGCTTCAGGTAAGCAAAAAAAGACAAAAACCTAATTATTTTCTGCTGGCATGGAGTGTTTTTGTGCTGCAGCAGAATTACCTCAGCTTGAGTGCAAAGATTACATCTAGTTAGTGATGTCTAAGTGCAGATCTTGCTCTTATGTAATTCTCTTTACCCTGGTAACTCCTCTCTCTCAGGCAGAGCGCCGGCTCCCATTAGGAGATTCATCCTCAGCTTATCCAGGAGCAGGGATGTACGTGCTCACCAGATGGTTATTTCTCACCAGCTGAACTTTGAATATGCAGAGCTCCCTACTCAACCAGCTCCTCAGACCCTGCTCTTGCCGTTGCTTTATCCTGTGTTTTCAGGAGCAAGGAAGGTTTGCAACACTTAGATAAAGGGCGAGGAATAGAAATGCACAAAAATCCAAAGGAAGCACAGGTTTTGGATTGAGAACAGGATGTTTTAAGTGGTTCACTGATTTGTTACCAGTTTTTCATCCTCTGAGTCAGCCTGGGCATTCACACCCAGTAAATCCCCTCCTTGTGGCTTCTTTTCTCACTTTCATTTGAATCATGAAAGTATTAAACTATAGCTAGAACACTATTCCCCCTATCCAGGCAAGGATGAAGTCAGAGGAGGCTTAATCACAGAACCTTAGAATGCCTTGGGTTGGAAGGGACATCAAAGAACATCCATGGAGCCAGCAAGAGACCCCTCACAGCTCTCCAAGTAGTCACAGTGTGTGGGGGTGATTGTTTCAGGGACCAAACAGCCTGGAAAGATAGAGAATAAACAAATCTAGCTTGGAAAAACTATGCAGAAATATGTCTAAAGTCTGTTCTGAGTTGTTACCTCCTCACTCTGAAGTGTATTTCAATAGCAAAAAGAAAAAGGTTCAAAGTGGGGAGCACTCGAGTCGAAAGCTTCCACTTTCTGATATTTTTCTTGCTTTCTCTCTGGTTCCACATGGAGCAGAGGAAGGGGGTGAAGGAGTAAATCCATCGAGATGGGGCTTTCCAGCTGAAGGGTTTGAGCCCTGTGATCGGGGAACCTTAGAAAATTTCCTCAGCTGGGCAGACCTTGTGTAGGTGAAGGGGTCTGTGGCCAACAGAAAGGCAGCACACGTGGAGAAAAACGGGAATCTGGGAGGCAATGGGGTGGCTGTATTCCAGCACTCAGTGTGGATCTGGAGACTCCATGAGGCTGCAGGAGCTGCCCGTCCCAGATGGTGAGCACAGCGTGGCTGCCGCCGCTCCGAGCATGCATCAGCAGGTCTGTCACAGCACAGGAATGCAGGGGGGAGGACAGAGAGGAGGAAAAGGGAGAGGGAACTGAGGAAAATGTGAGACAGGGTGTTAAAAACAAAGGGGAAAGAAAAATAGAACAGGAAAATGCAAAGAGCTCTTTGGATGCACTCTGAAAGTCATCAGGGACGACAGTGACAAGTCACAACGCAACTCTGAAAGGATGGAGCAGCCTGAGTCCCTTCAGGGGCATGCAAGACATTTGTGAGGGCTCGAGACAAAAATCCATTATAAAAATGGACTGAGATCCATAAACTGTACTGCTGCACAGAAATGTCAGGCCTAAATAGCCTGGATGGCTCTGCACAATGGCCACTGTCTCTCTCGCCCTCACCACTGACACTTTTAACAACCAACCACCAACCCCCTGGACCCCTCCAAAATGCTTCTGGCAGCAGAAAATGAAGTGTGGGGTCAGCACAACACTGACTCCTCCAACTCTGGCAACTGGGGCTGGAGGAGATGAAAATACCACATTATGTTGCCACTGGTTTTGATGCTGGGTTAGGCAGCCCCCTCCTCTGACTCCTGGCTTTTGTGAGCCCCCTGATGGCATCACCCCTCCCCAAACATCGTTTAAAAGCTGTAGATGCTAAACCCAGTGGCTGTGGAGCTGAGAGGCAAAAACTCAGACATTTTTCTGCTTTAGGAGAGCCCAGCACTTCCCCTGTGCAGCAAGGCAGTGTTATGGGGTGGCTTTAATATGGCCCAAATTCAAGCCAAAGCTGTTAGTGGTCGGCAAAAGTGAAAATGGGATTTATTTTAAATAAGGCTGTCCGGGAGCGCATGAGGCAACAGAGAAGGGACGTTCTGTGTCTGGTTTGCAGAACACAGTGCATCATGCCCGGCATAATCAGCACCAGCTAATCAGATTATTTGATGAGCCAGAGGGAGCAAAATCTATCTTTGAGTTGACGTAATCCACCAATAGACTGCTTAAGGACTCTGGATATTTTCATTCTGTGTCTCAGAAGCCTTTCCCTTACCCATTTATCGAGACTTATCCTTTTTATGAGCAAATCTGGGATTAAACACAGACGTCTCAAATAAAAACCAGAAAACAAACCAGGTAAGAGTGAGATTCCAACAGAGCAGTGCCAATTGCCACACTACTGGCTCAGCAGGATGGTGAAAGAATATCAGGGATACTTTAAAGCCATTAGTGGAGACTTTGAATGGTGACTGAGGAAGATAAGGAGTACACAAGTCTGGAATTAAAATGGGGGAAGGACATTTTTTTTGGAACATCATGAAATTTTGGATGAGATTTCTGTTTTAATTCAGGCCTGGCCTGATCCATAAATTCTTATTACTTTAATAAGATTTAATATATTTTAGAAGTGTGTTCTGTAAAAAATCTGTACCTTCTCTTAGCTTTCTTCATCACAAACAGGCAGTTTCAACAGCTGCATAAAAAGTAGCTTTCCATCTTTTCCTAATTTAATCTTGCAGAAAGCTGTCTAGCAGGGTACCTCATCATGCTTTGCCTTATTTACAGATACAATGAGGGGAACAGAAAAATAAATCATTTTCAAAACAGATTACTTTTCTGGAAGGACAGTTCTTTGATTGCTTTTATTCCTAACTTTAAAAGAAAATAATTTAGTAATTATAGCTTGAGGAACTATTGTTTACTTGTATCAGGACTCACAAAAGCTGCTGTGCCTGCCTTTCTTGTATGTTGTGTTAAAAAGATGGGTAGAAACAGAATAAAATAATTGCAACAGAACATTGCCTGGGATCACTGTCTCCCTCCCACTGCACAAAGAGATGCTGGAGCAAAGCTGAGACATTTACTGAGCAGCAGGAGGTCATTAGCTTGTTGTCAGCCCTCTCCCCATTGACAGCTTGACATGGCTGTCTGGTAGGTAAGCTGCATTGTAAACAGGCTTTTTGTAACACACATTTCTGCTCTCATATGAAAAATATGTTTGCTGTCTCCCAAATAATCCTTGCCACCCTGAGAAATTACAGATTTTGTGTTTCAGGAACTTGTTGCTTCAGTTTTCCAACCACACGTCTCAGCTGCATCTGAGTTTCTCTTGCCTAAGCCCTTTGAAAAAAATTTAAGCTTCAAAAGCTTCCACTTCTATGAGACAGCCAGCTCTGGAGCTGCCCGTGTCCAGGCACAGCTGTAAATTTACAGGGCTTTAACACCAAAGGACAATTTAGAGCATATCTTGGGGTTGCGTACAGCTGAAATTGCTTAAATATTACAGCGACTTAGATCTTCCGTAGAGGTCAGAGTGAGGACTGAGGATCAGAGAATTCGGGAGGATATTTAACTGAGGAGTAAACGATTGCTGCCATAAGCCAGCCAGATCCATGTGTAATCATTTGTCTGCACATCTCATTACTGCCCAAGCGCCACGGCAGCAGAGAGGCCGAGGCACTGACTTAGCTTTGCCCAATGCAATTCAGCTTAATCAATAAAACCAACTTTACAAAATTATGCAAAATGTTGAGCTCTTGCTGGAATAATTGGAAATTGGTGAAGCTGCTCGGTCTCAGGAAGGTCACGTTCCTCCACTGGAGGTGGAGGAACCTTTGAAATCCTTGGCCAGGAGGGATTCATGTCCTTTTCTTCCTGGATATGGCTTTCACATAGCCCCAAGACTCCCTCTGCCAAGTCAGCTTTTACAGTCCAGGGGCCTGGGCAGACACCAAAGACCCAGAGAGAAAGTCCAGATTTGGCCCTTTGCCCACAAGCCATATTTCATTGGTATAGAAAAATCACATTACATTGGTTATATTAGGAATGTTTATCACACAGCTGATCATAGAGTCACAGAATGGTTTGGGTTGGAAGGCACCTTAAAGATCATTTGTTTCAACCTTCTGGCATGGGCAGGGACACCTTCCACTGGACCAGGTTGCTCCAAGCCCCGTCCAACCTGATGTAGATGAGAGAAGCAGAAGGCTGTTCAAATGAATGGGGCTGATTACTTGCATCAAATTAGGGAGCTTATTTCTCAAATGGAGCCCAAACCTGTTTGGATTAGAGCTTTCCAACCACTCTGCAGAAGGAACAGAAGTTTTGCCATTTCATTTTGTTGCTGTTTCTCTTGTCTTGCCATCCTGGCTTTGAATTTTCGCTCTCTTTTTCCAAGTACGTGTCTTGCCCGATTTGCTTAATCTTCAAGAGTTTTCACAGTGTCCTCAGGGAAGAGGCCAAGTGAGCTGGGCTTCCCTCAGAGCACACAGCTCCAAAGCTGAACTGTGTTCATTTCTTGGCTGTCTTCCTCCCACATCAGAGAATATTCCAAATAAGGCCTCACTGGTGTTGCTCAGAATCAAAATAGCTCCATCTTATTTAGGTTTGATAACCCCTTGAGAAAAGTCCCTTGGACTTTGGCTTCCCCTTCGAGCTGTTGACTGCCTTGGCATATGGTCCTGTTAGATCTTCTCAGTTAAACACTGTTACATCACAACTCTGTCAGCTGTCAGTATTTTATTGTTTTTCTTGGAATGTTTGCTTCCTGTCCTAGACCTTCTGCCTCTGGAGTCAAGTGATTAAGTTAGAATCTGAGGTTTTATTTTCAAAGTAGATTTCTAATCCTCAAAGCAGCACAGAAAAGCATAAAAGATCAACTAAATATAAATAAAGGGTTCAGAAACTAAAACCAAAGACCAAAAAAGAACCACAAATATCGGTTCCTGAAACTCATTGTCTAAAAATATCATTCCAATGTTTTGGAACAAAACAAACCAGGTGGTTAATTTTTTTCCCAAAGTTTTTGACTGCCAGTTTCAGAGTGCAGAAGGCATTTCTGTTTGTGCCAGTCTAGGTCAATATCCCAGCTCAGTTCAGAGGGATGAGTAGATTTGCTCTCACCCAGAGCTCACTCAGGCCGAGTCCTTACATCTAAAACTAATCATGGACTTCCCGAAACATGCCAGGAAAAATAAGGAGTATTAGCATCTGTGTTCTGGGTGACATTTTGGGTAGATATGCCCTGTCTAGCTGATTTTCCTCATCTGGAAGAATACCTACATATTCCTTTTCTTTCCATACCCTCAGGCGTTGCAGTTGGATTCATGGCTGCAGCAGCCCATTCCAGAGGCGACTGTGCCAGAGCTGTGGCTACAATATTTTTTTGTACTCGTAGATGTTGCCTGCAGATTTACGGGGTTTTGGTGTTAAACGTGTATCAGATAATGCCACAGAATCACAGAGGAGCAGGCTGGAAGGGACATCAAGGGTCCTCTGGTCCAGCTTTTCTTGGCCAAAGCACAGTCTAGCCCTGATCTGCTCAGATCAGAGCCTTGTACCGCTGAGTCTGAATCCTCCAAGGATGGAGATCCCTTGGCTTCTCTGAGCCCCGTTCCAGGGTCTGACTGACCCTGGTTATTCTTTTCCTGATAAGCAGTCTGAGCTGGCACTGATTGTCTCCAAAACATGCACACTCTGCCTCTTTTCAAACCCAAATGAAGTTTAATTGGGTTGGTTTTCCTTGAGAGATAATGTGACTAGAGAGCATGAAGTCCCAAGTTTAGTGAGACTGTGTGAAATAAAAGAGATTATGGATTAGAAACACAAGCCATTAGCCTAGAACACCAAGAACACTTTTGGCTTCTTTTTCTGCCAGCCTAATACTGGAAGGACCATGACAAAAATAATTTAATTGATATTTCTCATCCAAGTTTATAGCTAGAGCCAATTAAAGCCTCTATTTCTTTTCTGCTTCCATTTTCAAAGTTCTAAAATATTTAATTCTACAAAAGAGGTAATGAAAGTAATGAAAACTACATAATGAAAACTTGCCAGAAAAAGAAAAATGTTATTTAAGACAAAAATTAGAACTATCACAGAATTTGAGGCTTTTGTAATTTATCCAGAAGCTCTGCAACTTGTTCTCCAAAGCTCTGTGGGATCTCCTAAAGTCTCTGGTGTCCAAGCCAGGGAGTGAGGCTGGTTCAGAGGTGAACCCTGAGTGATGGGGATGCCTCACTGTGACATGGGGCTCCTCCAGAGATGCCCTCCAGCAGCTCCAGGTTATCTCCTGGTCATCCTGGCAGACTGGCAGCACTTTTAGTGTAGCTCAGAAACCTGCTGGAACTCCTGAGCTTGTGCAAACCAGCTTGGTTTCAACACACCAGCGTTTACCACAACGTCTGCATTTTTGTAAGCTGTCCAGCCAGCAACATTTCCTATCTAAAAGGAAGAGTTTCACTTCTCATCCAGCATCCACCTCTCCAACAGCCACTTGCCTCAAGCTCTGAGCTGTGCTGTCTTCTAAAGGCAAGGAGAAAGCAACACCTGCAGCTCACCACGCTTGAACACATCTCGGAGCATTTCACTGCATCTGAACTAGGCTAAACAAGTCACCTCCCAGGCACACTGACCCCTCTGGGGAATACGAACACCCTAGTTCAGACTACACTCGCATTATGAAGACCTAATTTAGTCCTGATGTTTTGAGATGCACATGCAAGCTGCTTTTCACAAGGTCACCCCCAGCAGAGACAAGGAATTTTTTGTTATTAGCGTGAAGACCTTGAGTTTTGAAAAATGCTCTTGGTTTTCATCATCCTCTGCACATGCTGGTTTTTTCCAGCTTCCTTGCATCAAATGGTCAGTAGAAGAGGCTGTAATTTATGCAGCACTCCTGACAGTTATCTCAGGGGTTCTGTGCATGAACCACCTTCATTTTAAAAGCTCTTTTAAAATAAATGGTCTCAAAAACACTGTGCAGTTTTAAAACTGAAAAGACAAGGGAGTTTACATGGTATGGAGGGAAACCTGTGTTTGGTGAAAAATTAAAACATTTGGCCACAAAAATGATGACTAAGAGGACATGAAGAAAAAAAATGGTAAAACAATGTTAAAGGAAGATGTTTTGCTATTTAGACACATTCTCTCTCCTTGTATAGAAAATATTTTAAAGCTGAGTCCTGACCCTGTTTGTCCTCAAGTGTTAATACCAAGTGCTTAGACAGGAAAATGATGTCGATCTGCCAGTCGCTAATTGCCCTTCTTTGTGGTCCCCGTTTCCTTGGGTGCTCTGTTTCTCTCCATGGGCGTGACAACTCTTCCCACGCCAGAGGAAATATTTAGCCCCCATCTTCCTGTGGAGTAGCAATCTCCCTATTTCCATAACCTAAGCCTTCCCCACTGAGCAGCTGCAGTGTCTGCTTAGACTGTGGTGTATTTATTTTGTGGAGGTTTTTCTAAGTCCTGATCAAATTAGTTTGAGGGGAAAGATACTTACAACGTCCTAAAGAACAGCTGTTCCTGACAAATCAACCCCAGGAAACATTTGGTCTGTTTATCCTATGAATTGGCAGAACATGGGCTGCTGTATCCTGAAATATTCTATCATCTCCCGTTGAATAAATAGGGAACTGAACAGTTCCTAGCTACGGATCACAAATGGAAGTGGGAGGAAAGTAAACATCCAGTTTAGCTTTCACCTCAGTGCGTTGCTGGTTCCAGTTCACCTGAAGTTTCTCAATAATATCCGTAGGAAAATAGGCAAGTACCTAGTGGGGTTTTTCTTTTACCAGAGATCAATTTCTCTGAAGTGCTCACATCTTTCCTGTCTAAACTGATACATTCTAGATGGATAAAGACATCTATAAAAAAGGGAATTATTTTCCAACCTCTGCCTGTCCAGGGGCCAAAGAGAGCTGCGTGATGTTCAATCTTACATTCATACAGTGTGGCGTGAAAAAGAAATGTACAAGGGAACTCTATGGGGCTCAATCAGCCACTCCTCAGGCTGTTTTTCAACACTGTAACGTGGAAATCTTTCCCTTCAGTTAAAAAAAATACAAATATATGTATATATGTTTTATTTTGGCATGGTGACCTTGGGGGTTGTGGGTTTGGGGTTCGAAGGCTTTTTTCCTGTGGGATTTCTAATGATTTCTAATGGCAGCCAGGATTCCTGACTCCTGCATCCATGATTTTAGCTGCAGGCAGGGCAGCAAGGACGGGCCCTGCTCTGTCAATCTGGTAATGAACAGTAATGACAGACTCTAAGCTGTCATAAGAGGATATGACCAAGCCTTGTTTGGGAATGGAGAACTCAGCCACGTCTGGTGACAGCCAGGATGACCGGAGGGAAGGGACCTGCCCACAACAAAGAGCTTTTTGCCCTCTCATAAATAAAACTGGCCTCTCCACATGATGTTCCCAGCTCCTCCCCCCTCTCCAGCATCCCTTCTCTCTCCTGTTGCAGACCAGGTGGTCAAATCTGGATTAATTTTATTTTATTCTGAGCACGATGTTAATTCTGTGTTCTCACTAGACCACAGCTTGCGGGGGGGGAGGGAGAATTTTAATCCCAGTGAGATTTCCCACCCTTACGGATTCCCACATGGAGATTGCAGCAGCCTTTGTGCAGAAGTTGGAGCTCCTACAGGCTGTGGCATTTTGGGGAAGCAGTGGTGATGTACGAGCCCTGAAGGAGGAGCTTTCCTGCCCAGCCTGCCCTGGGACCAGGCTGAGCTCCTTCCCTGAGCAGCATCCCCACTTTTGTTTTGGAAGTCACACTAATTACAGAGCTACTGCCTTCCTCATTTAAGCAAGCAGTTAATCCCAATAATATTAAAATCCCAACACTATTAAAATCCCAACATTTCCAGCTTCCCTCAGGAACACTGAGTGGCTACTCATGGAGCAGGCTCACACCACGCTGCTGCTTCTGTGCTGACACTGGGCAAGTGACAAGCGCTGCACGGTCACCATAAATTCATATTTTGCTGCCCTCCTTCCCTCGGAGACAGGCCAGAGCAGCCTGGGACAGGATCTGTGCTCCTGCTTCCTCCTGTGACAAAGAAGGTGCCACAGGAGGGCACAAGGAAAGTGAGTCATTCCTGTGATCATTGATTAATTAGTGTCCTGCTGCTCCTCCGGGCAAACCAAACAGATTACAGAGTGCAAAATTGACGTAAACTAGTAGAAAACTCTGCTTATAAAGGAACTTGGGAAGACATTCAGTCCGAAACCTGCCAGAGCTCCAGACAGTGATCCAGCCTGCTCTCTTTCCAGGATGCTCTTGGGTGCTTGGATCCATTCTCCCTAATGAAGGTGGGGTTCCCAGATTAAAGGATGCACAGAAATTACTGTCCCTGATGAGATAAACGTTTCTGTCTCCAGCCTGGGTCTGACTAAACCACACTTTACCACTTCCCAGCAGGTGCTCCATGGCAATCGCCACATTGCCATCCCCAGGTTTCCAAGGAGCCAACCTCCACCTGCAGAGAACTGAGGGAATCAGGACAGAATCATTCCCATGATCAGGAGCCTCCAGGTTTGCAGAGACCACCTGGAACAGGGCACTCTGCTCTGTCCCACCTCCCTGTGCTCGAGAGCTGTGTCCCAGACAGACACAGGAGTGCTTTGCGAGAAAGCCACGAAGAAAAGCCAAATCTCATCTGGATTTGTGCACTTCCTTGTCTCTCAGCATTCCTTGCCTTGGACAGCAAAAGCAGCCTGTCAGAATATGGCCTTCCCTGGTGTTCCCTCTGTACCGCATCCCAGAGCCACCCCAGACCAAAAAACTCACCAGAAAAGGCAATATTACTAAAAAAAAGAAATCTTCCAATCTCTGGAAAGAGAAAAGAGAAATCTTCCAGTCCCTCTTCTCAGAGAAAAGCTGTCTGGAGGTGGGCTCAGCCAGAGGGTTCCTTCTGCCTGCCCTCCCAGTCTCTCCCAGCTTTTTGTGCCTCTCCCTGAAGCTGCTGGTGGGGGAGGCAGAGCAGAGCCAGCAAATGAGGCTCCCCAGAGCATGGGCTGCCTGCCAAGGAGCACTGCCAGGTGCTTGCTGTTTAAATTGCTTAATATATTGTATTAAACAGAGATCGATATCAGAATCATGGGCTCCAGCCCTGTCTTAGAGTGTGGTGAGCTTGTCCAGAGCACACAGCATCCCACCACAGCTGTGCCAGGCACAGTCAGGGATTCAGGGACCTGAGGCAGATCCTGTTGGTCATTCTCCACCTTATCCCAGCCAAAAGGCTGGAGGTGTTGAGAGTACAGAGAGTTACTGCTCCTAAACTGACCCTCTGCAAAGTCTGGGTGTGCTTTTTACTGACCTCAGCAGGGAAACAGGTAGGGCAGCCCTGTGACCTCCAGCTGCCTGATGATGGAAAAGACCTCAAACCTCAGAGAAGGGTGCAGAGCCCCAAACCCACCCCACCGAGGCTGTGGGAGGTTGAGTCACTTTGGGGCTGATGGATAAAGCCGCAAACTGTGCTGTCAGTCCCCGTAAAGGTGAGGTCTGTCACACTTCCAAGCGCTGCGGGCTCAGGTCCAGGCTCTAATGGCTTCATTGTTGTCGGGTTACAATGGGCTGTGATAAAATCTCCAGCTCTGCAGAACATTTCCTGGCAGGGATTCAGAGCAGCCAGCACACCTCGATTCCGAGCTGCAGCAGAGAACCCCATGGCCACCCACTGCCTCAGCATCCAGAGCACAGCTGCCAAATTCCTGTGGCATTTCCAGGTTGGCAGTAGCCACGCAGCACCAAGGATGGCAAAATCTGTTCATTAATAACTTGTCCTGGGCCTCTGAGTGGAGGATGATGTGCTGTGCTTGGTAAGTAAAGTGTATGAGGTCTCACAGCTACCCTGGTTTATTAATTTGCCTCGTTAATCTAATTTCCTACACTCTTTTGGGAAAGATTAAATGAATCATATGTGGGCATGAAAAATCAGTGCAAGGGGAAGAAATTAGGAGGTCTGGCACAAAAAAAAAAAAAAATGAAAGTCAAAATTCATTTTAAAAATATTGAATAAGTGTTTGTGGTGACCAGAAGCTAAAATAACAAATATTTGTTATAAGGAGGAAAATTCCCCTGTCCTCTGTAGGTAGGTGAGAAAACCTATGGAAACCCCATGCAGGACTGAAAATCAGCAGAATTTAAGGAGCTGTGTGAAGCTGGGAACCACGGATTGCTGAGGGGGTTCTGTGGCACACTCACATTTGTGCCTCTGTCCTTTTGTTTTCTCAAGTATAGATATAGCTTTGCAAGGAGAAAAACAAAATTACAACATGTGAAAAGCAAAATGCTCAAACAAACCTTGCGGGTAGGTCACCACAACCCCTGATAAGTCAGATGTGAGATAAATTTCCCTTGTTTACCCCATCAGTTATGTGTGTGCTCAAAGCCACACAATACCTCGATATTTTCTGGAAGTCAGATGGAGGGAGAAATGGTGCTTTCAGATTTTCAATAATAAAAATTTTCCAAAGTTGCATATTTTAGCAGAAACTCTCTGAAATAAGCTGGAAGCTGTTCTCTGATGAAGAGCTTAAAGACAGGTTCCAAGTCCAATTTACCTGATTTAGAGGTGGTTGAGACACTTGACAGAGAGTTGGGTTTCAGGATTTAACCCTTAACCACACAGAGGCTCTGGGAAGACCTGGAGCAGGGCAGGGTTTTAGGGATTCTCCCAACCAGGGGTTAACCTTTGCTTTGTGTAAACGGGAATTTCCAAAAACCTCATGCAGGACACGGGAGAATAAATTTATAGGCTGAGCCTCCCTATTTTCTTGCACAAAACAGGCTCTCTTTTAGCAGTTGTTATGTTTAGCTGTTTTGCATGACTGAGTTTCCATTCCCTAATGGCACATGATGTCCCAGCTTGGAACTGCCACCAGTGTGAGACTTTAAAAGGAGTGCTGTCTCCTAGACTTCAGAGATTTCAGATTATAGCTTGTCAGATAACTCCCACCCATGGTCCAAGTGGCATATCAGTAGTTTTTCTCCCTTTGCTCCAATGTAAACCCTCGGAACAACCCTCTGAAAAGCACCAGGTCCTGGACCGTCCCCACAGAAAACAACCCAAGACAAGGGTCAAGACCTGGTCCCACCTTCAGGATTTAATAATCCTTTCATCATTATGACACTTTAAAAGTTGTGAACTGTTTAGCTCACCTCATTTTCAGAAAGTTTCCAGCCCAGCTGAATATCTGCCTCATCTAAATGGAGCATCGCTGTCGTTTCTCACTCAAACATCTCAGAGGTCATGGACCATCTCAGCTCCTGCTGCAGAGTATCTAATACCTGAAAATGATTGAAGGGGACCTTTCTGAGACACTCCTTTATCATCTGGAAAGGTGTGGATGGGACGAAGCATTCCTCAGACCCCATATGCCAAAGCAGACTATAGAGGATTAAACGGCTCAGGTGACCAGCACAGTCCTGCAGGAACAGAGTGGGGACATGGGGACAATAAACACCCCATAAACCAGTGAAGGCTGCGGCTCCACGTTCCCCTGGCTGGCAGCTGGAATGATTGCCAGTATCAGCACAGGCCATGTGGCTTCCAGATCAGTGTCCAGCCCTGCCACTGCTCCCTGTGGTGTCCATGTCACCTGCCATCACCTCCCCAAAGCCTTCCTGCCACCCTGGCACCCTTCTGCTTCGCTCTCCCTTAGCTGTCCCATTTTCTCCCCCTAGCAATAAACCACATGTTTTTCCTGGAACATTTTTAAGGCATTTGCTTTGCAGAGATCAGCGTTTTCCCTGCATGAAGCCAGAAGCCTGTTAAGGGGTTGGCTGTGCCAGGCAGGAATGTGTTTATTCCCAGGTGGAACCGATGGGATCCACCATCCCCTGCCTCATTCTCGGTGTTTCTCTGCAGCTGCACCAAGCTGCAGCTTGAAACATGGGATCTGCCTGACTCTCCCAGCCTTCTGTGAGGGATTTTAATGTTTTCTTCTGGTTCCCTGCTGAAGCAGCAGTGGGCTGGATTGCTGCTCTGCCCAGTGAGGGGCAGGCGTGGTGCAAGGACTTGTTCAGACTGCCTGTGGAATTTGGAGACAGAGGGGATTGGTGAAGGGTCTCAGGGAGATGCCTGGGAACTAACACTGCCAAGCTCCCCAAAAAGGAGGTGGCCACCAGATGCCAAATTCTAATCCCCGTCCCATGGCAGCGACTCAGTGATGAGTTTTAGGGTAATTTGTTTTTCTCTCTGCTCTTACCCACATCAAGTGATAAATGATTCACTAACAGAGATCCCAAACTGGAGAATTTTAACAGCTTCAGCAGAAGATTCAGCCCTAAGTTTGCCTCCCCTGAACACACAGCAGTGGTCAGAAGGGTCATTTCACTGCACATCCATCGTGCTCGGGCAGCCGTGCATCCCCCTGCATCCACGCCTCCCTCTCCCTGTCCCTGCTCTCCCACTGCAATAATCAGACCTTTTCCAAAGACATTTACTAGCTCTTTCCCTGTTCAAAATCCTAAAATAGTTGTTAGGAGCTATTTAAAGCCCTTCACAGCCCGGCGCACCGCGGGTACAAACAAAACCCTTCTGGGTGAGCCCAGCCTGGCTGTTTATAAACAGGACACAAAAAGCTCAGTCACATTGCCCCGGGAAGCTCAGGGACTCCTGCTCATCAAGAACATGCCCGGAGCTTTGCGTGGCCAAGCTCATGGATCATGAACCTGCACTTTAATAGTCTGCCCTGGTCAGAGCCAGAGCAGGTTTGGGTAACCTGGGTCGCCCTGGCGACATTTCCAGCTTAATTGGTGAAAATGCTTCACGCACAGCCAGGCAGCAGCACCAGGGGAACGTGCATCCCACAGCAGCCTGCAGGGAAACAGCAATGCTGTTCCATGCAGCTGGTCGGGATCTGGAGAGGGAACCAGGCTTTGGATCTGGAGAGGGAACAGGAAAACACAGGTGTGGAAAACAAGCAAAGGGTCTGAGTGAGCCACGGAGGAATCCGGCTGTGACATGCAGTCGTTTACTCTGGAGTTCAACAGTAAAAGAGGCTGCAAAAACTTTTTCAGGTTGGAAGGGGAATTGGAAATGCAGGGAGTTTCTTGCCACAAGTACTCTACAGTGCACAAATGTCAGCAGACAGTCTTCCAAGTGGCTGTAAGGTCATTCCTATAAATAAATCATCCCGGCCCTGAGGAGCCTATGGAGCTTCCTGGGAAATATGCATCCTGGCAAATTGGATCTGAAAGAGGAGACAGGGAATGACTGCTCCTCTCAATGCTGCAGGAACGGAGAGTTTAGGCAGGACCAACAATAGCTCCTCCAGTTTTTCATCTCTCGGATGAATAATGCAGCCCCTCCCATGAGGGGATGGGCAGCGTGTTCCAACAAACTGACACCGAACACCAGTGGGGCCAGGGCTGCCTGTTCATCCACAGGATAAAAGCAGGGATGGATCCACTCCACAGGAGTTGTGTTTGCACACTCAGGTGTGCTGGGGTGGATCATCTCTGGGTCTTTAACCGGGTATCATCCAGTGCACACCTGCAGCTTGACCTGGATCCTTACCTGGATCCGTACCTGGAGCATTACACGATGGTGAGGAAGGAGAAAGGGCACTAAATTGCTGCCACCCAGCCCTGGGGCACACCCTGCAGATGAGCCATCTGTCTGCGTGGCTGAAGGACCAGCAAAGAGGCTGCTGCTTCTTTTTGCCACGTCTGGGAATTTATCTGCAAACCAAACTCGGGTACCCACGCAGGAGGTGCTGTCCAAGCCGCAGAAACACGTGACAAGTTCCACGGGACAAATCCCCCAGGGCTGCGTGGGCTGGGGTTGGCTGCATGGCACTGCTGAGAGTAAAAACCATCCCTGCAAAGGAAAATATAACATGTAGGCAATCATCTGATTATATGTTTTAGTACTTACGCAGCACAGAGCTTACTATAAACTCCTCTGCAAGCAGAACTTGGTGAGCTGAGGAGGGAAGGCACCAGGGCTGCTGCAGACATTGTGAGCCGTGCAGGGCTTGCATGTCTTGTAATCGACTTCCATGGCCATTCCACTAAAACTCCTCGCTGTTCTTCCAGGAAATAATTGGATTTCAAAAGAATAAACCGTAATTATTTTTTAAAGTACTATCACGCCATCCTTATCCCTAAAGCTTCCGCTGACCTCCAACAGCACAGATCAGATCCATGTAACACCCTTTAACCTCAACCCACTTTAAAATATTAATCCTCATGCATGGCACAGCATTATTATCCCCTTGCTGGGGCTGGGGAACACTTGGCAAGGAGATGGGATGAGCTGCTGGTGCTGCAGTGAGCAAGGGGAAAACAGGATGGGAGAAAGGATGTGCTGGGCAGAGCAAGGGGCTGGGGCAGTGCTGAGCTCACTGCTCAGCTCCCAGGGCAAATCCAGAGGGAGGGCACCACCCCAGTGCATGGGGAGCTCAGCAAACCCACTGCAAGACAGAAATAATACCTACTCTGTCTGGGGAAAACCAGTATGTGTGTTAAAATATTCCCATGGTAAAATTATCTGTGCCATTTTTGAGTTAACATTAAAAAAATAGCTACGTTGGAATGCAAAACGACCTCTGATTTTAATTGTTTTGCTTTGGAAAATAGAAGGGATGGAGAAGGTTTCCAAGTGAGAGAGAACTGCACTAAGAGGGAGAACATGTGCTTCATGATTTTTCATAAAGGATGAAAACTGTTGATTAACCTGAAAATATGGCAGGAAAGGTTCACTGCGGACTGAAAGGGCGTTTCTCTCAAAATGGTTTAAAATAGAGAATTTATGATCAATACCAGTTTAGATTCTCTAATGAGCTCAGCTGAAAATGGGTGGCAGACGCATTCCCATCCTACGGCAGCGGTAGATGGATGAACCAACCTCCTCCCTGCTTCCCACGTCTCATCAAACACTGCAAGCCAGAGATGTTGCCAGTAGCAACAATGAGCCTTTCACCTGTGTGAGGCTCTCTCCCCTTTGCCTGAGCTGTTCCTGGGCCCTGCTCACCAGAGGCTCTGGGCCTCGTGCTCTGTCCTTGGTTTTTCACCAGGTGTGAGGCTGGAGCTCCCTGGAACCCACGGGGCTGGCATGGACCTGGACAAGGTGTCAGGGCACTGCATTTCATGGAATCACAGGTTTGGGTTGGAAGGGACCTTAAAGACCATCTCATTCCACCCCCTGCCATGGGCAGGGACACCTTCCACTGTCCCAGGCTGCTCCAAGCCCCAGTGTCCAGCCTGGTCTTGGGCACTGCCAGGGATCCAGGGGCAGCCACAGCTTCTCTGGGCACCCTGTGCCAGGGCCTCCCCACCCTCCCAGGGAACAATTCCTTCCCAACATCCCATCTACCCCTCAGTGTGAAGCCATTCCTCCTTGTCCTGTCCCTCCAGGCCCTTGTCCCAAGTCCCTCTCCAGCTCTCCTGGAGCCCTTCCAGGTACTGAAAGGGGCTCCAAGTTTTCCCCAGAGCCTTTTGTTGTCTGGGCTGAACACCCCCATTGTGCTCAGCATGTCTCAGTAGGAGACGTACTGTGGTATTGGGCGTCCCAGTAAAGCCAAGGCCCTGATGTCAGGGCACAGGGAACCTACATGATCATCTACTCCACCTGCACTGGGATAGCATGGATCAGTCCATTAAAAATCAGGAACTCCGAGAAGAGACCGAGTGAAGCTGCCCAAGGACTCAGTAGCCCATCCATCCTTCTAGTCAGGAAATCAGAAAGTGCCAGGTCACACTCTGGGAACAAATCTCCATTTATCTTTCATCAGGCACAAGCCAAGTGATGTGGGGACCTTTCCTTGTCCCAGCAGCCGACCTTCAGTACTCGTGTCTCCAAACTGATCCCATCCCCTGGGCTTCCAGTACTTGTCGCTGCCACTGAGTGTTCCCTGAAGATTTTATTAAAATGTAGAAAACGACATGAAAACTGCAGCTGGCATTTTTTAGCAAATAAAGGACGTTAATAGCTTAAAACATATTTTTAAAACCCCTCATTCTTTTTTACGAGTGGGTTTTCACGAATGTGCTTTGCATGCTGCAGCCTCCCCCCGAGGGCAGGCAGCCAAAGCCTTGCTGCAGACAGCAGTTGTCAGGGCAGTCTCTGGCTGAGGTGGGGGGTAGGGTCACGCAATGCTTCGCAGATGGCAACCAGCACATCACGTTTCCCTGGCACATCAGCTGGCAGATGCTGCGCCGGGCTGGCAGCCACAGCAGCCACGGTGTGTCACAGTCCCACGGTGTGTCACGGTGTCCCATGGTGTGTCAGTGTCCCACGGTGTGTCACAGTCCCACGGTGTGTCACGGTGTCCCATGGTGTGTCAGTGTCCCACGGTGTGTCACGGTGTCCCACGGTGTGTCACGGTGTCCCACGGTGTGTCACAGTGTTCCATGGTGTGTCAGTGTCCCACGGTGTGTCAGTGTCCCACGGTGTGTCAGTGTCCCACAGTGTGTCACGGTGTCCCACGGTGTGTCACAGTGTTCCATGGTGTGTCAGTGTCCCACGGTGTGTCAGTGTCCCACGGTGTGTCAGTGTCCCACAGTGTGTCACGGTGTCCCACGGTGTGTCACAGTGTTCCATGGTGTGTCAGTGTCCCACGGTGTGTCAGTGTCCCACGGTGTGTCAGTGTCCCACAGTGTGTCACGGTGTCCCACGGTGTGTCACAGTGTTCCATGGTGTGTCAGTGTCCCACGGTGTGTCAGTGTCCCACGGTGTGTCAGTGTCCCACAGTGTGTCACGGTGTCCCACGGTGTGTCACAGTGTTCCATGGTGTGTCAGTGTCCCACGGTGTGTCAGTGTCCCACGGTGTGTCAGTGTCCCACAGTGTGTCACGGTGTCCCACGGTGTGTCACAGTGTTCCATGGTGTGTCAGTGTCCCACGGTGTGTCAGTGTCCCACGGTGTGTCAGTGTCCCACAGTGTGTCACGGTGTCCCACGGTGTGTCACAGTGT
>VZTE01003378.1:1057855-1214807 GCA_013397775.1 Eulacestoma nigropectus
GTGTGTCAGTGTCCCACGGTGTGTCACGGTGTCCCATGGTGTGTCAGTGTCCCACAGTGTGTCAGTGTCCCGCAGTGTCACAGTGTCCCACAGTGTCCCACGATGTGTCACAGTGTCCCATGGTGTTCCAGTGTCCCACGGTGTCTCACGGTGTCCCACAGTGTCCCACGGTGTCCATGGGCAGCTCTGTGCACCCTCCAGAGCCAGCATCCACCCAGCACCCACTGCTTCTCCTCCAGGACCTCCCCTGACATCCCAGCTCTCCGTCTCCCCTGCAATTCCATTACTGATGGAACCGTTCTGTGCCTTTCCTCTGCCCCCAGTGCAGCTCTTGCAAACACTGCTTGGTTTTCCTCAAGGTGTTATCCTTGCCTAAAACATCCTGAAATATGGATTCTGAAGGAATGATAAAAGTGCAGCTCTCCTCTTCCAGCAGCTGTAAAAATTTGTGCTTAACTTCAGTACTTCTGTGTTCTCTCACATTCCCCTGAAAAAAAACCAAACCTTTTTTTTTTTTGTTGTTATTCTGAATCCATTTTTGAAATGACAACTCTGAAAGACTTGAGTCAGTGCCTTTTGTAACTGCAACTGGAAAAAAAAAAAAGGGTAGATTAAATATCTGCAGAGAAGTTTGATGAAGCAAAAAGAGCCTCAGCACAATAGCAGGTGTCAGTCTGCACGAGTATTTCTGGAAAAGGGAAAAGCACAGGGTGTTTGAATCAGAGATGTTCTGATTATCATTCCCCCCCACAATGACTGTGCAGTTACAGCTAAGAATTATCCAAAGGTATTAAAAATGATCACTGCCAAAACCAGTAGAAATAAAGAAAATGTAAGGCAGAAGAGTGGGAGGGTACAGCTATGCTTGCTGCAGGTCCCCAGGAGGGAAGGTCCCAGCTGGGGAGGCTCTGGTTGCCCAGAGAAGCTGTGGCTGCCCCGTCTGATTTTGTAGTACCCTCACATCAAACCCAACCATCAAATGGCAAAATTAAATCACAACAATTGTACTTAATGACAAAGACATGAACAATGAAACAGAGAAAATGATATTCCAGCCAAGCAGAGAAGCCACGTGCTGTGAACTCGTGGTTACCAGGGACTCGACACGGAGCCATTCCCCTTGCTGAGAAGGGACTTCTCAGATGTGATTCCCAAGGGCCAGGATGAAACAAGCTGTGGTGGAGTTTCTAGGAGAACTAGAAAAAGGGAATCACTCAGCTTTCCATGCGATGCTGGGTATTACAGAGGTGGATTTCCAGGATGCAGGCTGTAACCTGGGCCAGCTTAAGCTCTGCCTCATCTGCCGGGGTCGCTCCAGCTACAAAGGGACTCACTGCAGGCCTGGGGTCTGGAAGCCCGTCTGGAGCCTGGGGGTTAATTCCACACCATCAACAAACATTTGGTTTTGCAATTACCCTTCCCACAACACTGAAGGCCAAGGCTGATTTTTAAACCTGGCAAAATCAAATCTTCTTCCTCAGGAACATCAGCGCAGAAGAAATGCCCAGGATAAGTCCTGTCCCCATCGATTGTAGACAGAGCATCCACACAAGCTGGAGAAATGATCCCTCACTGCTCGATATTTGTTTAGTGCTTCACCTGCTTTGAATTGCAAGTGCTTTGATAAATGAACTGAGAGGTTCCCCAGCTTCTCTGCTCCATGGGTGAACAGCTCAGCGGGAACTGCCAGAATTACGGGGTCATTTTTCACAGCAGCGCTCACTGACTCCCTGCTAAAGCCTCAGTGCCTTTTCCTGCTCCTTCATCCTTGCAAACTCCCTGCTCTTCCAGCAGCAAGGCACGGATACTTTATACATTTTTGGAGATGGGCTCAACAGGCAATGTTTGAATTTGGGTATAAAAGCTTGATTTAAGGATTTTTGTCCAAAATCAACAGCTCAGCAAGCAAACATTCCCTAGCAGCAACCTGTAGGAGAGCAGTTAAAAATAGGAATAGCAGCCGTGGGCTTCATGCATCCATCATAGGGAAAGGCACTGTGGTAGGTGTTGCTGGGTTAAGATCCCTTAAATGTGCCAAAGCCAACAATTCACCTGGATTTGGGCAATTCACAACCACATAAAAATGGCAGAGCAAGAGCAAATGCCCCTCAGGCACCCCCGCCGAGCAGCCAAGGGACTGACCAGGAACAGGTGAGAAACCTGCTGCTAAAGTAACAGCCTTAATCCCACCAAAATGCATGGATCAGGCATTTATAAGGATAACTGGCACATCCCTCACCCCACCCTACCAGCACTTCTCCAGTGGGATGAGGAGTGTGAGGGCTGTGGAACTCCAGGAGTGGGCACTCCCGGGAGCTCACTTGGTCCCTCTGCTCAGACTATCTCGTCATTCTCTCTTCAGGGATTTATTGTAGGGCACTTCAAAATCCAAGGCAGTATCTAGGATTGAAAGAGCCAGAGGTTTCCCTTGCTGGAGTGAGCAGGAGTGTTCTCCACCCTCTCTCTAATCCTGTTTGCACAGAGGAGGCAGTTCCCGTTGTGCAGCTGTGACACCGTGTTGGTGCAGCTGTCTCCAATTCCATACCATGTTCCCTGTTAAAAGGACTGCAGCACCCACCCGCCCTCAGGAGCGGGGACATCGCACTCCTCATGTTTTCTGGGGCTGCAAGAGGTCCGTCAGGGATGCAACCTGCAACGAGGGCTTCCCATGTCAGAGGAAAAGGAGGGACCTGCACAACAGCACCCGCTGAAACAAAGGTTCTCTTTCGGTGGGAATCAAGACTCCCACTTTGCATGGCTGCTTTTGCATGGCTGCTGCACTCATGGGAAGTTCAGCTCTCTGTTCTTCCAAGTGTCCAGGCTGTATTAAATTTAACATCCCTGAGTTAAGGGTTATTATTAGCAGGTGACAGCTTTAACGTGCCTAAAGTCAGCAAAGCGTTCTCCTTCCTGCACACCAAAACCCTGGATTATGCACTGACAGTGAGCCTTAAGGTCCCCTCCAAGCCAAATCATTCCATATTCTACGGTTCAAACCTCTCTACAGGTTTAAGATAACTTTGCTGAGCAGCAAGCAGTGCCTTCTGTGCTGCCTCTCAGCTGGGAACCCTGACTTGCTCAGGCTGAAAAGTTCCAGCCACAGCATTTGGGTGATATCATCCTGTTTAAAGGACTTTTTCCAGAAGTCTTGAGTATGAACATTTTATTTAAGATTACTCCATTTATGCCTAAAATTGGCTATTCCTTATTAATATTACAGACCATCAATGATCCCACTCACAGCTACAGCAGCCTCTCGCTCTTGAAAATGTGTTAAAAATCACAAACTGTCACCCAAAAAAATTGTTGGAACAATCCCCACGGTGGAGCCTTTTGAAGGGAAAACTTTTAGCAGTACTGTTTTTCCTCCTTTGGAAAAAAAGCCCCACTTGCCCAAAGCAAAATGTTGAGCAGGAAAATTAATTTGGTAAAAGTTAAAAAAAAAAAGTATTGCTTATAATGGAAGAATTTCAAAACACCTGTGTGTTTATTCTATCAGACTTGTCTCTTGTGGATTTTTAGGTTTCCCTTCCTAACACCTTCTCCAATAAAGCCAGAGGAAATAAATACATGGCACACAAATCCACCTGAGGGGAACAACCAACTCTTCTCTTTAAAACCAGGCGAGTACTGAGAGCCCTGGTGCCGGCAGAGCCCGGAGCAGGGCACAACAGGATCTCAGGAGAGCTGGAAATAATTAATGCAAAACCCTGCAGTGACCTGGAGTGCTGCAGAGCAGCAGCTTTCCCAGCCTTGGTGGCCTTGAGCTCCTTCTGCAGAGCTCAGCAGGCACCTCTCCCTAACAAGCCTGGAAAAGGCAATAAGGTGTTTTGTTTTCTCTGGACGGTGCCAAGGGAAAAGACAAGGATGTGCAAGTTACCATCTTGTTTAAAGGTCAGAAAGGGAAAAAACCCTACTTTCCTAGGTGGAAAAACCTCCTGGATTTCCACTGGCACACAGCCTACTGCTGGATTTACTCCTGACCCACCCACACCACGAGCTGATGGGATTGTGATGATCCCTTCTTTCCCAAAGGTAACTCTTACTGGATCTGGCTGACCTGCTTTGACATCTCTCTTCATCTGCAGGACTTGCCCTGGGAAGCTGAACCTGAAATTCTCTCAGAATAAGGAGAATGATCTCCCAGGCTGGAGCGCCTGTAAAGTGAGGTCTCCTGAACCTCTGCTCTTCCTGCCTTTGAAGCCTCTCTGCTTCCACCAGTGGGAGTAACACCGGCCATTCCCAGAGAGGAATCCAGATATTTTTGTTCACAGCAATCTCCTTTTTTTCTTCTTTTAGGAACTTCAGCCAAGATGCTGCTTCGCAATAAAAGGTTATTTATAGGTAAGACTGAAGAGCAAGAAAACCCAGGAGTCAAAGTTTGAACATTCTTGCACTTGGTTCCGTGAGGTGTGACAGGTGTAGCAGTGAGAGCTCTGCAGGAGCCCCCCAGGGGGACAAACGGGAATCTGAGCCACAGGATATTCCTGTCACTGTCCTGACCACAGGCTGGGACAGCTCATAGCATCCCAGAATGGTTTGGACTGGGAGGGACCTTAAATCCCATCCAGTGCCACCCCCTGCCATGGGCAGGGACACCTTCCACTGTCCCAGGCTGCTCCAAGCCCCAGTGTCCAGCCTGGCCTTGGGCACTGCCAGGGATCCAGGGGCAGCCACAGCTTCTCTGGGCACCCTGTGCCAGGGCCTGCCCACCCTCCCAGGGAACAATTCCTTCCCAATATCCCATCCAACCCTGCCCTCCTTCAGCTTAAAGCCATTCCCTGTGTCCTGTCCCTCCATGCCCTTGTCCAAAGCCCCTCTCCAGCTGTCTTGGAGCCCCTTCAGGCACTGAAGATGTCCAAGTACTTACCAATTTACTAATGAAACTCTAATTAAACTTCTCTTTTCTTCCTGAACCCATAAGCTACAGAAGAGAGCACTATAAAGGTACATGCAAATGCCCCCCACAAATCTAACATGACAGAGAAATGCGTGTGTGAAACCACAGCAATTGGAGAGAAAAGAGAAAGCCAGAGACCAACATCTTTCAAGCTGATCCACGGACTGCTCAGAGGCAGAACCATGGAAGAACCAAGCAAAGCAAGTGTGTCATCAAAAAAACCTTAGAATAAACCTTGCAGCACCAAAAAAAAGGCAAGTTTCAGACTGATTCTCGTTACAGTCAGTGTACTCAGAAGCATCTTTCCACTTAACAGGAGTTTTATCAGTTTGCTTATCTTATCTTGATGCTACACCAACAGTAACAGCTTCTCTTTACATCTTAACCCAGGACATGTCAGAGGCAGGGAAATGTCCCCAGAGATGTGGGACATGAACTCCAAACCTGCACAGTCATGAGTATGCCAAAATTAACAATGCTCACACGTCTTTCTGCCAACACGTTCCATCCCATAAGCAAAGAGAGGACTTGGAGACTCCCAGAGTGTCAATCCAAGCTAATTTCAGAAATATTTGATGATGCTTCCTTTTGTAAGCATATGTGATAGTTCCAATTCATTGAGGCTTCCCATATGGTGCATCCCTGTTCTTCTTGCTGTCAACAGAGGGGGAATCAGAGTAAATTTGGAAATAAAGGACACAGCGATTCAGGTTTCTCACAACCACCCAGAAAATACTTCATTGTACCAGGAAAACTCCAGGATTTGGAACTGAAGGGCACAGAAGCCAATTTTCAGTAGCTTTTCCTCACTGCTGCCTCCCAGTTAGTGAGAGGACACAGACACAGGCCCTGCTCCTGGGAATCACCTGGAAACCTGGTGTTCCACAGGTGTGCACCTCCACAATTTAGGATTAAAGCTGCTCCCTGTTGCCTTCTGACGGATCACAACCCAACATCGTTGTTTTTAACAGGACTGTTGTGAAAACTGCAAAGTCTAAGCAGGTCTATTTTTGCCAGAATATTACCTGAATTTAAAAAAAAAAAATATTAATAAAGCCACACCCTTTGTTCTTATGAGTCAGCAGTTATGGTGAATGAAAATACCTGCAGGTGGCACTGGCTGGAGGGTACCATGACACACCTGTTCCACCTACACAGTGCATGGAAAACCGAGCAGAACTTTTAGTATTTTTTGTTAAATAACCCCAGAATTCAAGAACCTTGTATAAACATAAGCACGTGTCAGGCATGGAACACTCCCTGTGCCACATCCCCTCAGTCCCACAAACAGAGCGGCCTGAACAAACCACTTCTGAGCTGCACTTCTGCTTCCCAGTGAGCTCTTCCAGCAACGTGGAACCTGACAAGTATTAAAACCTATGTTAGGATTAAATAAGATTTTATTGTCACATTGAACTGCTTTGTCAGAGATGTACATTTTGCAGGTTTCTGTGCAGAATAAAAACAAAGACGGTGGCTGCCAACCTGTCAATTCTGATTCCAGCACTGACACGTTCACACCTG
Source organism: Eulacestoma nigropectus (assembly GCA_013397775.1). Classification (NCBI taxonomy): domain Eukaryota; kingdom Metazoa; phylum Chordata; class Aves; order Passeriformes; genus Eulacestoma; species Eulacestoma nigropectus. Next base: position 1,064,280 of record VZTE01003378.1, read on the forward strand.
AGCCACGGCTGCTCACAGGTGGGGACTCCACAGCAAGGTCTCTGTTCCAGGGATTGCAACACTCCAAGACAAAAATCCATCCAGTTAAGGCTAATGAGAACAATGTAAAATAGTTAAATCCAGAGCACTAGATGTTTAAAGGTGGGAACACTGCGTAGAAGAGCGGCAATTTTAATATCTAATTTTTCCCAAAGTTATTTTGCTTAATTTAGTACAGGTAAGGAGAGGGTAATGAACAGACTTTTGCCTATGGATATGATCCAAAAGACTAAAATTTCAGTGTGTAAATTTGAGATATTTAACATTTTTAAGCAACTGCTTTGCTGTTCTGGGTGTAAACCAAAGAAGTGGCTATTGACACCTCAAAGTGATAAATGCTGCAGATAACCTCATCTTAAAATGTGTATTTTCTCATTTACACATCAGGGATAAAATCCAATAATACAAACTTCTTAGTGGCACAATTTCACATATTTTGGGCAACGTTAGCATACAAGCAGTATTTAAATAAAAGTAAGTGCATCCAAACATGAAATTCTCTAAATATACCACACTTCATTTATCCCAAACGGCAGTTTTCTGGCAAGAGCTGTAATTCAAATTAAAATAGTCATTTACATGTTTCAACCAGAGGAAAAGAGGTAATAAACCCAGGGGACTCTCCAAACAATCTTCTCCTAGCCTATCCCCTATTTATTACATAAAATAACTCATCTAGAAGCGTAAATCCAATACTCAGATGCAAATAAAATGCAAGAAGCAGTCTCTGATGTTTGTAATTTGCAGACTCCAAAGTCCAATCATGATGGAATTTACTACTTCTGGCGGTCATTTACTCCTGTATGTGCACTTCATATTTATGCTAAAAGAACACATGAGACAATAAATGAGGCTAGTGTGGTGTAAAGTCATCGTAAACCCAGTGAAACCAGAATAATTCTATTTATGACATTCATCTGGATGATTTACCAGGCATCCCACCCCCCTCAACACCCTTTACAGAAAAAAAGGCAACCATCAGTTGGAAGTGAGACACATTCTGCTAGCAAAAAAGGGTGAACCAAACCCCTCCTCTGATGAGGGCATGCCCACAGAAGGAGGTTGACCACATCTTTTCCAATCAGGCTTCTCAGAATTATCAAAATTTCTTTGCTTGCAAAGGCCAATTTGGCTTACCATAGAAAGCTATTTTGAAGGCGGCTGATATATTTATTCCCTTTCAAAAATTAAAATTCAAGGCATGATAGTGCAAGAGGTAAGTTTTGATTTGAGAACATTATCTGTAGACTAACTGTGCTTAGTTACTACATCCCAATTTATTGTCTTAAAGAAAATATGGCAACAAAAGCTACAAGATCTCTATAAATTTCATTTTGCCTAAATTTACCAGTACATCCATGAACCTCATCAGTATTAGTACAACTTGATTATCCTAATGATTCCATTATAAAACTTGCAAAATGTATCACAAGGTGAATAAGCCATCTAGTGCAAGTCTTCTACATTTTGTGTGCACAGTAATCCTGTGTAGTTCATTTCCTCCGGGTTAAATCCCCAAAATCTCTCGGTAACAATTATGAAAAAACAGTGTCATGTGGTTTTTTTTTTTTGTTTTCCCCCCTATCAAATCTGAGAAGTTTGAGTGTTCCTGGAATCACCATCGGGATGTGCTGAAGGTCGTGACTCCCTTGTCTGTGAGTATTCACTGTCAGAGGACTCTGTGGGTTCAAGCAAATTCTCATAATCACTGTCTTCTGATTCGTCACCATTGTCAGCGAGCGCTCTTTGGGAAGATGGCATGGATGCTCCATTGCCAGAATATTTCAATCCTGCAGTTGTGGAAACGTAACTGGAAGAACCGACTGCCTGAGGCCGAGGCATGAAGACGCTGCTCTCCAGGAGCCCGGGGCTGACAGAACTGTCTTGAGTGGTTGCGTTGAAATCCGAGTAGGGCGGGGGAGGATCGGAGACGTCGGAATCTTCAAGTGTGCAGCCTTCCACAGCAAACCCAGTGTAGGACATTCGTGGAACAAACATGGGTTCCAAGTTATCTGTTGGCATTTGCCTGCTTAAAATTGCCTGCTGCATTCCTACAAAGCAAAGAACAGGGGGTACTTAATGATTTCTTGGCAACGTGCTCCACATACCCGAGCTGTGACCACCCTGCCTGTCCTCTCTCCTTTCTTTCTGCCTGTCAGCCAATGTTCATCCCTGGCACTGCTTTCCAACTCCAGCACTGGATCCTGTCCTCTCAGTTTGCTCTACTCATCTTTGATACTTCTGATTTTAGGCTTATAGAGTCATCAATACACCATCCCTGACCATCACATCACATCTTGCTTAACACTGCATCCTGCTCTTTGAGCGTGACAAACTTCCCTAAATTTAGCAGTACAGCCATGAAGCTCATCAGGATCAGCACAGCTCAATTATCCCAGTGATCCCATTTCAAACCCAAAATGAGTCAGAAAGCAAATAAACTATCCAAGTGCAAGCGTGCTACACTTTCATGTGCACAGTCATCCTGTACAGATCATTTCCTCCAGTTCAAGCTCCCAAAAAACACAGCTACAGGATGTTTCCACAGCCTGTTGCTGTTTCCACATCATCTTTTCTCTGTATTTTTCAGTTCCTTCTCACATCAAAAAGCACCTGAGTTAGGGCTCAACCTGCCTGCTCCTCTCCACCTCTGTCTTACTCAGTAAAACTCAACTCAGTTTTCATCCATGATAATTGATATTTGATGTTACATCTTAAAAATATCACGTTGTACTTTCTCTTCCAATGCCCCTTGTGCTTGGGGACAATCTCATAACACCTCCAAAGAGGTCACCATGTCTTATTCCCTCAAATTATTATTTTAAAAACTGCACTCACATTAAAAACCTAAATGATGGAATTATAGCTGCGAGTGTAGCAGGGTATCAGAATTGGAATGTGAAAGTCATCTTAAATGAGCTGATTTGGAAAATAATTTCAGGAAGACGTGCACAGGAATAATGAACTGCAAAAGCTGCAAAATGAGGAACACTTGCATGCTTCTGCAGAAAAGAAACTTGATTTATGTAAACTATAAATATCAATATGCATGAGATGTACTCGGCTGTGGAGATGCAGGTATGTATCATTTCACTGTAGTTGTTAAAAATACAACTGGAATATATCTAATTTTGAACACCACAGTATAAAAAATAGGAGTATAAAACGGTACAAAACTGGAGAAACTCTACAAAAAAAAGAGGCTCATCAGAGATCTAAAAATCATGACCTAAGAGGAAAGGCTGGAATAACTGGGATCAGTAGGGAAGACTGAGGAAACCATTTTATTCTTAAATGTGCCTAATAGGCTGCTGCAGAAAGGTAAGTTAGAGTACTGTACACCAGACACAAGGAAAGACTTCCTGGCAGGAAGTTTTGTTAAGCTCTGGGAGAGACTGAGGTTTCTGACTGGTTCCTGGGGGGTTGTTAATCAACAAACCTGCCAGAACTGACACTGGGATGTGTAAGGTGATGGACACGATGGGATCAGCTCTATTTACTGTAACACCCTATTTCCGGAGAAACCCCAAATGGAGGGTGAAGAGTTCCTTTAACCAAGTCAGTGAGATCTCTCTTGGGAATAAAAAGAGCACCTTCCCTCAAGTGGCTACGTAACAGCACTCCATTTCTGGGCCACAATAGGAGGACTGCAGTGGGAGATTTCCTGGCACCTGGGAGGTGCACAGCACTCACCAAAGCCTGGAACATCCTGCTACATGTACAGAACTATTTTAGTGATCTGGCAACTAAAGTCTCAACTGCCTTTTATGCTGGAGTGTGTAAGTCATAACCTGTTAACCCAACGTTTGTAAGAACACCAAGCTCTCACACAACACTCCCGCAGGAATTGGAATCAAACGCTCCCTTTCCCTCACTAAAACCAAGGAACTTCTCCCAGCATTGAGCAAGTGAGGGAACAGAAGGCCAGATTCAGTAATTAACTACTCACATCTAAAAATACTGCAGAGCTCCACGCTGCATGTTTTCTTGTTTCAGCCCTCTCACATGATTATCTGCTCTGGCACGAATTCTCAGTCCAGCATTTGCATCTCCGTGGTAGTACCCAGAGTTGAGCACTGACTGCTCTTCCTCCTCCTCCTCCTCCTCCCCCAGCTTTTCCCATCTGTGCTGGGATCAGCTCCAGTCACACTAAATACCCACCTCTGCTTCCCCATAGTAGCAGTTCCCTGCCTACTTCATCTACAGCCAAGCAGGAAACAGCAGTGACTCATTTACTTCCACCTCTTAAATGGTCCTGGGCTAATCCCAGCTCTGTTGCCTTATCTTTGAGGTTCGGAGAACGAAGAACTTGGGCTGACAGATCAAACTGCTCTCAAATGCTCATGTGATAACAGTACCTTGCTGCCTGGAGAAAATTAAAATACCAGTCATAGCAGCAGCAGGCCCATTGCAGTTTAGGGTGTTCATCCACCTAAACCATCTTTTTGTCAGACGTAACACGATACAGAAATAATGAAAAACACCCTGTAGCTAAAATGACAAAATTTCATTACTTGCTTATCATTTCAAAACATGGGTAAAAAGGGGCAGTGTTTGCTGAAATATGTAATTGGCTTATGAATTATTTAGGTTTTAATCTTACTTCCCCATTTGCTTATTCTCTGCCTCTACTCTCTATCTTCAGTCTTCCCTTGCACTCACAAATTCAATTAGATCAGCAATGCCTTTTTGGAAAGAACCAAATGCTTCACAAGACTTCTCTACTGCTAACCAAAGTCTCCTGAGGCCACACTCAGTTTTTAGGAAGGAGGGACAGTGTGGCAACCAGCCAAACCTGCTCACACAGCAAGTCTCACCGACTCAGGAAATTATGGAGCAGCAAAATAAGATCAACAACACCTACAAAGATTTACTTCAACATTGAAAAGTGGTATTTCAGTGCTAAACATCTTTACCACTAAGGCAGCAAATAAGAGTGGGAATAAAGCCTTTATAAAACCATGGATAGCTCCTGGCCTGTGAGCACAGTACCCTGTTTCTTTCCTTCAAAAGGAATCTCTCCAGTGTTTAGCCTTTTTCCACTTTTATTTTCCTACAACTGATCTTCTCCTGTGTTATTTCCAGAACTGACTTGCTCATTCTTTCTTTACAGTGTTGTCTCTCCTGCGTTTTAAGCTTGCTAACACTGGATGACTCCAGCAGAAATACCTGCAACACAAACTTTCACAGCTCAGGTGTCAGTCAAGATAAATCCATCATATTGCCCTTCCCAATGGGATGGTTTTTCCTCATGAGTTATTAGCAATACAACAATTACTTTAACTCCACAAAACCTTTTCTCCTCACAGCACCTGCTTCTGAAAAAAGAAAAAAAGGTAATTAAAGGGCAACTTACTTATTTCTTGCTCTTTTTCATTCTTCTTTTGTGCGATTTGCCTTTTTAACTTGTTTACATCAGCTTGAAAAGATTCAACAACGCGTTCACTTTTTTCTACATCTATACATACTGCCTGGGAGAAAAACATAACATATGCTAAGATTGGGCAAAAATATAGGAAATAGTTTCAGGACAACATTAATAAAGCTACTACCAGACAAGAAACCATTGAAGCACAAAACTAAAAGCAGGATTTAACTGTAGCAGAGATATTCAACCTCAAGATTGTTTTCTTTACTGCTGTTGCTGTGTTATAGGAAAAGCATTTCCAAATAATTCCTCATGACAGAAGATTTGTAAAAAGATCCAAAGTTGGTTAGTGTCCCATCCCTGGAAGTGCTGAGGATGGACAGGGTTTGCAGCAACCTGGGATAGTGGAAGATGTCTCTGCCCATGGCAAGGGGTGGAATGGGATGAGCTTTAAGGTCCCTTCCCATCCAAACCATGCAGTGATTCTATGAAATTAAGTATTGGTCATGATCATTAACCATGAACAGTTATGAAGAGAACATTTCCAGGGATGGTGACTCCACCACTGTCCTGGGCAGCCTGTTCCAATGCCTGTCAGCCGTCTCAGTGAAAAAATGGTTCCTACTCTCCAATCTAAACCTCCCCTGGTACAGCTTGAGGTGGTTTCCTCTCCTCCTGTCACTTGTTACCTGGGAGAAGAGAGCAACAATGTCTCCCCTCAGCCTCCTTTTCTCCAGGCTAAAGAACCTCAATTCCATTTTTCCAGCCAGTAATTGAAACAACAGCAGGAGCTCTTGGATAGCCCTGCTCTTGGCAAGACCAGCATTACAGAATAATTACCTAATGGATACATTTCTGCAGATAAATTTTCCTATTCCCTGAAGCTGCCATGGAAGTGTCTGCCTTACCCAGCTTCCACAGGAGGTTGGAAGCAGCAAGGTCTCAGTGAGAAAGAGCAGCTCCCCCGTGTGCAGGCAGGAGCAGGGGATGGTTGGAGGGATACCCCTTGTTCCCTGGTCCAGGAGCCAACCAGCAGAGCTGAGCTGGAGCAGAGACACGAATCCCCCCCGGGCAGATGCAAAGGGAAAGCCTGGGAACAAGCTGTGACTCCGGCACAATTAGCAGATGTGTGAGTTCCCGGGGCAGCACAGCTCCACTGCTCTTCACACAGGACAAGCTGTGAGCTGACAAGCTCACAATGAGCAGAGCTGACACTCGAGGCATTTTCAGATGCTTTGGCACATTTGGAGCAGGATTCACTCATGCTCCACACAAAACGTTCACAAGTTTTAACTAACAGATGGAGCTCTGCTCATGCTCCATATCCAGAGCCAGGAGTCATTTATAAACCTCTGCAAATCCCTACAGCCTTCAGCAGGGCTTCTCTTCTTCCCTGCAAACCCTTAAAAATGACTAACACCTCCCATAAATCACTAAGTATTAAATCATTTACTTGCAAAATATTTGTTGGTGATATTCGTACCAACCACTTTCACAGAAGCCACTGCAAATGCTCACATTAAAAAGAAACTGAAACATTTAAATTCAGACTTATTTTCATACAGTTCCTGATAATTGTTAATGAGCTCTAAAAATCTCCATCTCCTCTACTCCTGCTTTAACCAAAGGATGAATAAAAGATGCCACACAGATACAGACCAACATGGAGTAAAGGATGTTACCTGTACTTTTTCCTGAAGTGCATTATAAACCTGATATATAGCCCTGATGTCCTTCATCACTCCATCTTTGTCAAAAAAATCAGTACTAAAAATGAAAGCAAAGCAGAAATCATTAGTGAGAAAAGACAATACAGGTTTCCAGCTCATGCTGTCTTTGAATTCCTGTTAAGCAGTCTATCACCGTATTTTAAAAATGCATTTTATTGCTAAATATCCTATTTTAGCAATAGTACATTGCTAAAAATGTACCATACTGTCATAAACCAAAATTTGGACAGCAGCATATTCAATACCAAAATTCCTTCTGGAACAATAAAGTCTCATGTGAATGAGATTAAACTTGTGCCAAAATCTTTACGCTTGTATAATTTCATTGTTAACAGCCAGAAAAGCTACTTTGAATTTATGGCATTTAATTGAAAATACTTATGAAAAACAACAAGACTTCAATGCTTCTGAGGCAGAGTTCAAGTTTTAAACCAAGCCTGCACACAGAATTCCTTGGGGAGGTGGGTGGTGGGTGGAAATCAAGTCAAGAGCTTCCAGCCAGAAGGGCCCCAGCATGGACTGGCCACACCAACTCTGCTTTTCTGAAGAGTGCACCAAGTTCCCTTGGTTCTTCTAAAAGATCCAATTCTAAGCAGGAAAAAAGCACACTGGGAACTGATCACTGTCCCCCAGAACTGGGTTTTGGCTGCTCAACATGCACATTTGTAGAATTCTCTGGGAGGTACAGAGTGCAGAGCTTGATGACTACTTCATTTAAAAAGGAAAAGTCCTTACCCGTGTTCCTTAATAACTTTGGCATAATTCTGAGAAGTATTTGGCACTGAAGAAACTTTGTATTCCTGTTGACTAGTGTTGCCTAGATTAGGAATAGTAAGTGACACCCTTTGATTATACCTGCAGAGAAAGTTCAGAAAGCATTCTTAATTCATTTGAAAAAGATTCTTTACAAAAGCCTTGATATTATCCCATCCCTCTGCTGATCAGAATTCATCTAATTTTAAAGCTTCTGCATTAGGTTTGTTATAAAAGTTGTTGAATATTACAAGTTCTGTTCAAAATAAATGCAGGATCAAAACCTCCCTTAGTATAGGGGCCATCTCCACACCTCTTAGAACCTTTGAAATGTGCAAACTACCAGAGGTACATTCAGATCCACTATAAGAAACATGGTAGGGACATCTGATGTCTCTTAAAACGGATTTTTTTTGTCTGATGATTTAGAGACTGAAAAGAATTCTTGCTCACCCTAATTTTAATTTTTAAATTATTTGCACAAAAAACCCCAAACCTGTCTTCACTAACAAGCACCCCAAGACATCACTGGACAAACACAAAGCCTTCTTTAAGTGCAATTGCACAAACTCCTAAATAGTTTAAAGAAAAGCAGTAAGAAGCAGAAGAAGAATGAGGATTGGTTCACTGACAGAATCTGCTTACCTTCGGTTTGGTCTAAAAAGCACATATTCTAAAGCATGTGTTGAGTTATTTGCAGTGGAAATGAAGCTGAAGAGAAGGAAGACGAGATCAGGCACTCCAAGGATGTGTGTCAGCTGTTTATGAATGATGTGCTCTCTATATGACATCTGCTGCTGAGTGTTTCTCCTAAATCTGTACCATCCAATAACGTTCTGTAATCAAAGTACATCAGAAAAAACCCAAAGTGTTACCTGAGAGACACAGATTTACCTTCTGAGAATTAAGGGGCTAAAACTGTGGTATCACCATTACCCAAAAGCTTTAGGACAATGAAACAAAGTGAATTCCTAGAGACTCGAGTTTGAGAGGATCAATACAGCCCTACACTTTTGGAGACCTACACTGAAATCCTTTGCATTTCTTCAGGGAAATTAGACATTGTCCCCAGTTTATTCAAAGCACCACAAATCCAACAACTTCTGTACAGGATAAGCCCTGGATCAAAACAAACCATCAGATTTGTGAAGGAAAGTATTTATTCTGGTTAACTAACTTCCTTTTTTTCATTTGTTTTCCAAACCCACTCTTCCTAATGCCTACAAGAGGAGGAAAAGATAGAAAACTTACTTTTCTTCGGTCTTTAAGAATCCTGTCCAAGCTCTCCTCATTAACTTTGCCTGCATAGTCATAAAAGCTTGAACAAAAAGGAAGAGAGAAAGGTAGGTACACAGTTTAAACACACATATTACACATAAAGTAAATAATTTATACTTTGAGTGTTCTACAGGTAGATGGCATTCTGGACAATACAAAGCAACTTCCAGAGCCTTACTTTTACCTATAGAAATGCACTGTGCAGTTTTGTTTTGACCAGCATTCTGTAAAACCCTGCTTTGATAATCAGAAGCCTACCAGCTTAGAAGAAATGAAAGCAGGGCCATTTTACATGCAACTCCAAATCAATTTCTTGAGCTCCAATCTTGCAATTACACTCACATGGTTGGACCCCTGAAGCCAAAAGAGTCAGCAATAATTCAAAATACCGTGGTCTTTCCATATGGTTCTGCTTCCACAGCTGAACCCAAACCCCGACATGTCGTTATTTTGTGGACACGACAGATTTAAGAATTTATAAATCTACCTATGCAGACAGGTTTAGAAATTCAAGTAGATCACAGTGCATGACAAAAGGAAAAACATTTGAAAGTAGATTCCTCCTTGGTCTCTTTCAAGACCTGGTATAACTAACATCTAAAGCAGTGCAGGAAAATGCACTGGTTTAGGGGTCTATGATCTCAGTTTTTGGGGGAGTGGGGTGAAAAACCATCAAATCCTGAGCTCAGTGCTTGGCTGGTAAATAAAAATGGAAATAGCATTTGCTTCAAGGTCTAAGTTGTTGCGAAAACTCAGACTACAACTAATGACAAATTTGAGACACTATGTCATATTTGCACAATCCTTTCAATTCATGTTTGCAATATTTATTTGTAAACCTGGTAAGCGGTGGATATCCAATTCTTTCTGTGCTTTATAGGAACAACCAACAGCATGCTCTGGTCCTGATAAAAAGTGTATGAGCTGTGAGAGTTCCTGGTGCTGTGCAGTGAATGAATTCATCAGCTTTCCTGAGGAGCAGCACGCAGTGAGATCCTGCCTGCTCCCCTTCCTCCATCAGCTCTGGCACTAACAACCAATTCCTTGCCTGGGGGAAGCAGGGAACGTGATCCGTTTGGATATGTGCTGCACAAAGCATCCCTGGGATCCAGGAGGAGCTGACCAGACACTGGGATATTATCTCCATGTGTGGAGTCTGCAGCATTTCAATCACCGGGTTAAGAGTACCCTCTCTGTAATTATCAGCCAGCAAGTGACTGACTGCAGCTTTTCTCTTTAATGCACCCAGTGTCAATCATAATGTCTAAGCTACTGTGTCTTCTTAATTGGCTGGAAATCTCTCAAGACAAGAGGAGATTAATTGGGAAGTCCTTCTCAAAAGGAATTCTAGACAGCGCTTTAGAAGCCATCACTGTGTAACAAGTGAAGACTATAGAGAAAATCTACATGTAAATAGATGGAAGCTGTTAAATAGAATATATTAGCCCCATATTTAATTTAAATTCTGCAGTTCAGGAGATCAGAAGGCAAAAATAACTAGAAAACTGAAAATTTTACAATAATTAGTTGGTGCAGGTTGGTACCACTGATTACAAACCAACTTGTTAATTCAGCAAGCTACCAGGGTTAGGGCACACAGGGGATGCTGTGACCCACCAGGCCCAGGCAGAGCCAGCCTAAGACTACAATAATTTAAATTGATTTTGACATACATCCTCATCATCAGAGTGCTATGAGCTGACCTGACTGCTGCTCTACCTCCAGCAGCTACACAAGATGGAAATCCAAGGAGATAAGAGAAATAAACCCCTTCCAAGCTACTAATAAAACTGTAAACTCCTACTTTGATTGTCATGGCTGGTGCCCTTTCCCTTTGTTTCTGTAAAACCATCAGATGAGCAAACATTGGTAGGGACATTTGAAATGCTAATATATTGCAGGGAGCTCCCTATTTTTATATTCTGCAGCCATCACAGCAAGACAACGAAAAAAGCTTACCTAAAGAGTTTTGAACAAGGCTCGTGGTTATGGATTTCTGCAACAACAAACAAACAAACAAAAAGTGACGTATGTCCAACTGCTCCAGGCAAAGAGAAATTACAGTGGCATATCTTGCATGAACTTTCCACATCAGAGCTACTGAGCAAGAAAACGTTTGTGTCAGACCACACACTGCCCTAAATGTCTCAACAACACTTGGTGACACAGCACCAAACCCAGAAAACTGCCTTCTCTTTATAATTTCTCATTTTACAAAGAGAAATATGTTAATAAGCAAGGCATACACTTGCTCAGATACAGAGAGATTTATCTGAGCCTCAAATACACACTTTTGATACTATTTTATAGTTGCAAACACCTCACAAAGGCATTTCTGACTTTTGTTTTCTTTTTGCTACACCTTTCCACAACAGCTTACTTGCATTCATATACATTGTTTATTACAGCAGTAATGAATAAAAAAAGGGATGGAGAAGGGAAGCACTGAAATATTATACATTGAAGTGTTTAAAGAGGCAAGGCAAACAGAATCTCTAATGAGAATAGGGGTTAAAAGCAGTATGAAAACATTTAGCTGTCCTTTATAATTCTTTTATATGAAATATTAAAAAGTCAGGGCAGTGTTTTTTCATTGAAAAGGTTGTAAAAAATGCTAAGATGCTTATTTAATCAGCAAAGGTTGTAACATGTCAGCAATCTCAGAGAAGAGTGAGAAAAGAGTAAAAATCCAATTCACACTCTTTGGAACACCAAGCATGACTGATTTTTTCAGGGGCTTGGAGCAACCTGGGACAGTGGAAGGTGTCCCTGCCCATGGCAGGGGTGGAACAAGATGAGTTTTAAGGTCCCTTCCAACCCAAACCAAGCTGGGATTCTGTGATGACATAGCACAAATATTTCCAGCTCCTCCACCAGAACCCCACTGGAGTGTTTAGCAATAAACGCCCTGCAGTGACTCACCACCTGCTGCTCTGGCAGCCACGGGCTGCTCAGGGCTGCCATCTCAGCAGAGGCACCAGAGGATGGATCACAATTCCCAAGAACAGCAGACAGCACACATTCACATCTCAGCACGTTTGGTGTCTATCAAAACAAGGCCCTGAGCACCCATTCCAGGCACACTGCCTGAGAAACTGCACATTCTCACTGGCAAGAACTCCTCAGGATGCTGCTGTTGGAGTTACTGACTCCCTTTACTTGATATAAAATTGTATCAACTCTAATATTTTCACAGCATCATGAGGGAATCTGTGGAAACAATCTGCTAACAAAGCCTGTAAGTACAATTATTCCAGCTTAGACCAATTCCTTCCAGCAAACCCATTGACTGCAACAGCATTCTTGATTCTTGGGTGATGATGTTACTACACAGACCTTGTGTTTTGAGAAACAGGAAGCAAGAAGCCTCCTGCTCAGACCACACGAAGGAGCCAACATTCTAAATTTAAGGTTTACACATTGACTTATTTTTATATATATATCTAGTACACATACTGTGTACACACATATATTTAAACATCACCACTAAGGAGACACAGAAGAAGATTAAAACTCATCTGTGACAATAGTGCCACAAAACTGTCAATCTCATGAGCTGAAATGGGAGTCCAAGAGTTAATTTTGATGAATAAATATTGAAGTAAAAATGGCAAACAAAAAGAAATATCCAGAAGGTCTCCAGGAGTGGGTAATCTCCATTTTCATAAAGTCACTGTAACCAATAATGTGACAGAGGGGCAATGTAAAAAGGGGGCAATTTTTAACACCACAAACACTTGGTTTAGGAAACCAGGCCGAGGCTGCAGGTGGTGACATCACTGCCAACAACAACCAAGATCAGTGACCACTGAAAAGCAAGGTCTAATTTAAAAACCTAAAAGTGACTGGCTCTGTCAGTTTTGTCTGAACACACAGAGCAACACTCTGATAGTGATTGTATGCAAACACAAAAAATGCTATGCCTTTATTTTCTGTAACATAGCTCATAACTGATACTTCACAGTCAATTTACCACCCATGTTCTCTTAGGAATAACCAGCACAGGAAACTACTCAACCTTCTGGAGTCCAGAGCACAAAACCATCCCCACTGCAAGGTGGGATATCTCTTGAGATGTAACTCGGTACCACTCCACATGTTCACAGATCACCTGTTCTGTGTCAGAATAACATCTGAGAGACAACCCAGAGCTGCTGGTGTTTCCACTGAGCTTTATGCACACCCTGCTTTGTTACCTGGGACCACATTCACAAAGCCAGGTATGGGCATGCTTGGATTTCTAAGAAGGTTTAGATATATTTGAACAGCTGGTTATACATCCAGAAACAAAAAGGCAGCTTCTTTCAGGGCTTTCCTATTTTCTATAAACCAAACATGCAACAGCTTCTCACTCATGCCTAAAAAAATCTCCTTCAACCAACACCCAACAGCAAGATCTTTGATCCTCATGCCCTTTTCACAACAGATCAGCTCTACAGAACTTGTGCTCATCAACAAATTGTCTGACAGATATTCCTTGTCCAGCCCTGCTGTGGCAGCTTATGATGTCACCAGCTCCCAGCCATCCCTCCAGACCTGCTACTGAAAATCTGCCCCTTTCAGTATCAGCAAATCAAGCAATGAATTACTTTTATTTTGAGCACATGCTGTATTTAAGCAACTGTATCAAGCAGGAAACTCCCCACAGTAATTTCTCCATCATGGAATGCAGATAAATGTCTTCAATAAATGATCTTTCCTCCACAAAAGGAGGTGCATAAAACCCCTGTAACTTGCAAAGATTTGTTTCCTTTCCTCACATCTCAACCACAAGCACACAGATACTGTGGCAAATGTGATCCTGAAAGCCTGACACACCCTGTGATGGTCTCACAAGGGAAGGAACTCTTAATGAAACCTGAAAACTTGAAACCTGAGTAGTGCCTATTTCAGAACATCTCCAAGTTGCATCACTTACCTATCACTTGTAGAAATTCAGTGTTGCTGATCTGTGAATCACTAATGCTAAAAGTCTCTTCTTGCCTCACCTCTCCCAGCAGAAATCCTTCCTGCAATTTTAAAAGGAAAAAAAATATATTAAAAACAGGAAAAAATCCACTATATGCAGTCATTTACTGTAACTTCCTTAGCTTCAAACTGAAACAAAGATGAAGTTTGGAAGACACATCTGAGCTGCAGTGGGTACAAACTGCCCTGAGGTTTTACCAAAGCTGATTTTCTGCTTTGCCAACATTCTTTTACAACACTACAGGGATGGGTTATCCAAAAGTAATATTCTACACACAACTTACACGAGGCAAACACATCACAAAGGGGAGAGCTCTGCCCCAGCCCCAGCTGCTGGGGGAAAAGAAAGAGGCCTGAGCACGATGCTGCTCTGCTCCAGCAAAGCCAAGGGACGAGGAGTTTAAACCTGCAGAGACTTACACAAATTTTAATGTGGAGACTGGGCTGGACCCTGAACAACACCAGGGATTGCAAAACCCAGAAGGCAATTTAAAAGTAAGGTAATTTTAAGGTAAATCAATTTATTCTCCGTCCCTACCCAAAATGAGGAACGAGACTGAGCTGGAATCAGGAGGTTTTGGCACCAGGTGCAGAGAAAAAAGAGCAAGCTCAGGCTAAAAACGTGCCAACAAAACCGAGGGATTCGGCAACACCCCGGCTCTGCACTGCGCCCGTGGTCAGTCGCAGCTGCTGGAAAGCCGCTCACGGAGCTTTTACAGGAGCGTTTTCCACCCACAACCCGTGTCCTGCGGGAGCCCCACCCCACGGGGAGCACCCCGGGCACCCCACATCCCGCCCGGGCACCCAACATCCCGAGGAACAGCCCTGACACCCCACATCCCACATCCCGAGAGGAGCAGCGCAGGCACCCCACATCCCGGGGGGAGCATCCTGGGGACCCCACATCCCGCTCCGACACCCCACATCCCGGGGGGAGCATCCTGGGGACCCCACACTCCGGGAGAAGCACCCCGGGCACCTCACAGCCCAGGGAGCAGCCGGGACACCCCACACCCTACCCGGGAGGGAGCAACCCGGGCACCCCATATCCCAGGCACCCCGCGGAGCATCCCGAGCACCCCACATGCTGGACACCCCACATGCCGCGGGGAGCCGCCCGGACGCCCCACATCCCGCCCTGCAGTGTCCGTCTGGGGCCGCCCCCGCCCGCTCTGACCCGCGGCCGGGCCCCACCGGCGGCGGCGCGGCCTGGCAGCCCCGCAGCGCAGCCGCCGGCCAGGGTGCAGCGTGAGGGAGCCCCGCAAGCCCGGGGCGGCGGCGGGGGGCACGTACGTGGTCGGCGCTGCTGTTGGCGCTGCAGTAGCACACGGAGCTGAAGGTGTAGCCGGAGATGGACGCCGCCATGACGGACACACCGCCGCCGCCGCCGCCAGGGCGCACGCGCGCCGGACGCACGCCCGCTTCCGGCGGCGCCGCGGGGCATCATGGGGAGTGTAGTCCCGGGGGGAAGCGGGGTACCCGCGTGGGAAGGGTGGGGAACTGGGAGCGACACCTTGGACCCCTGAGTTTGGAACAGACCTCCGAGCCCATCGAGCCCAACCTCTGACCGATCGCCACCTTGCCACCCAGCCCAAAGCACTGAGTGACACGGCCAGTGCTTCCTTGCACACCTCCAGGGGTGGGGACTCCACCACTACCCTGGGCAGCCCCTTCCAACCTTTAACACCCTTTTCTGTGAAGAAATTCCTTCTGATGTCCAACCCGAGCCTCCCCTGGCCCAGCCTGAGGCCGTTCCCTCTCCTCCTGTCCCTGTTCCCTGGGAGCAGAGCCCGACCCCCCCCGGCTGCCCCCTCCTGACAGGGAATTGTGCAGAGCCACAAGGTCCCCCCTGAGCCTCCTTTTCTCCAGCCTGAGCCCCTTTCCCAGCTCCCTCAGCCGCTCCTGGGGCTCCAGACCCTCAATGTCCTTCTTGTCGCGAGGAACATCGATGCGCTGGAGCTTGTCCAGAGGAGGCCACGAAGGTGACGAGGGAGATGGAGCCCCTCTGCTCTGGCACAGGCTGGGAGAGCTGGGGGTGCTCTCCTGGAGAGGAGAAGGCTCCCGGGGGACCTCAGAGCCCCTTCCAGGGCCTCAAGGGGCTCCAGGAGAGCTGGAGAGGGACTGGGGATAGGGGCGGGAGGGACAGGACACAGGGAATGGCTTCCACTGCCAGAGGGCAGGGCTGGATGGGATACTGGGGAGGAATCCAGTGGTTCTATGACACACACACGGAGCCGTGCAGGAAGGCAACTGTGCAGCAGAGCTGTTTATTAAAACACCTTGCAATAAACCTCGTAACAGCAATAACGTCTGTGACATTTGCAGCGAGTAAAGACTGAAAAGAATAAACAGTTATTTTAAATATTGCGCTGATTTTCATGGACTCGCGGAACAGTTTGCGCTGGAAGGGACCTTAAAGACCATTTACTTACAACCCCTGCCATGGCCAGGGACACCTTGCACAGACCGGGTCGCTCCCAGCCTCACCCAACCCGGCCCTGGACACTCCCAGGACGGGATTTTAGGTGGCCGCAGCGATCAGAACCGCGGGGACTCGAGAACACCGCAGGTTTCGGACAGGGCCGTGCCCCCCTCACGCCCGGATCACCGAGCCCGGGTCCTCCCGCTCGGGAGCGGCCGCGGCCGCTCCGCCCGCAGCGCTCGCTGGTTCCGGGGCGGGCCGGGCATGGCGCTGGCCGGGGACGAGCCCTTCAGCCCCTCGGTGCTGGGCACCAGGGAGCAGTGAGTGCCGGGGCACGGGGTGGGCACCGGGTGTGCCCCCGGGGCGGGCACGGGCGGGACGGGGCGCGGAGCCACCCGCTCCGGGGGAGGTGGCCCTGCCCACGGCACGGGGAGTGAAGAGGAGTGGTCCTGAAGGTCCCTCCCAACACAAACCCGCCTCTGGTTTATGTATTATTTATTTATTGGGAGGATCTGCCGTTCTGTAAAGTGGCACTGGTACACAGGACAGAGCCTTCTCACCCTTTTAAAGAATCACGGAGTGGTTTGGGTTGGAAGGGACCTTAAATCCCATCTCATTCCACCCTCTGCCATGGGCAGGGACACCTTCCCCTATCCCAGGCTGCTCCAAGCCCCAGTGTCCAGCCTGGCCTGGGACACTGCCAGGGATCCAGGGGCAGCCACAGCTTCTCTGGGCACCCTGTGCCAGGGCCTCCCCTCCCTCCCAGGGAACAATTCCTTCCCAATATCCCATCCAGCCCTGCCCTCTGGCACTGGGAAGCCATTCCCTGTGTCCTGTCCCTCCATGCCTTGTCCCCAGTCCCTCTCCAGCTCTCCTGGAGCCCCTTTAGGCACTGGAAGGGATTCTAAGGTCTCCCTGGAGCCTTCTCTTCTCCAGGCGAACACCCCCAGCTCTCCCAGCCTGGCTCCAGCCTCTGGAGCATCTCCAGGCCTTCTCTGGACTCTGTCCCACATGTTCATGTTCTCCCTATGCTGAGGACCAGTTCCTCACCACCCACACAGTCAATTTCTTCCAAATATCTAGCCTAAATCTATCTTTCCATTTTTCTTCCCGTCCTTCTTTAATCTAAATATTTCCCAGTGATAATTATGATATCCTCTCCTTTCTTCCCCCCCGACTCCAGCTGGGATGCTGCGTACGAAAGGGAACTGCAAACTTTTCAAGACATTGGAGATACCGGGGAAATCTGGTAAATACAATAACTCCTGCAGGGTGTTTCTGTTGTTTCTTTACCATAAAAGACATTGCAAAACCACAGCCAGCAATTCCATGGGTTGGTGACAAAATGATGGGGAGTTTTACCATTGAAACCAGCAGTTCCTCTCTTGCCCAATTTCACAGTGCAGATTGCTCAGCTGCACTTGGACAAGTGTCATTACACAGAAATTGAGCTGGTAATTGAGGTGTGTGTTACTGACAAGTTTGCTTTTTATCCCTGAGCTCAGGTTTAACTACACAAGTTGCCCTTGCTGCTGCGTTTTTTAATATATGGATGTTTTCACCTCCCAGAGTTGGTGTTTCAGTGAATTTTAAGGCTGTGTGATTAATTTTCATCTGAACAAAGCAAACATGGAATATGAGCTATGGCAGTTGTTCCTTCAGTAACAGTAAAGAGGGGCCTTGCAAAAGCTGGAGAGAGTGAGTGATGAAATAAACTTGCTGTACCTTTTGTACATTTTTTTCTGGTTTAATTACCTGAGCCCTTGTTTTTTCCAGGTTTGGAGAGGAAAGCATGGTGCGCATAATCAGGTGGTTGGAAAAGCACAAGATCCCCCCTGACAGCTCTGTGCTTGACATTGGGACTGGGAACGGTGTTTTACTGGTTGAATTGGTTGGTATTTTGCAAAGTTTGTGTATTTTTTATACAGAATCAGAGCAGTTTAAACACAGTTCTCACAAGTGGCAGTGGTAATCATGGGGAGCTGTAATCTGTGTG
Organism: Eulacestoma nigropectus; assembly: GCA_013397775.1. Classification (NCBI taxonomy): domain Eukaryota; kingdom Metazoa; phylum Chordata; class Aves; order Passeriformes; genus Eulacestoma; species Eulacestoma nigropectus. Next base: position 1,082,834 of record VZTE01003378.1, read on the forward strand.
AAACACAAAAAGTGTCAGTACTTCAGGCTTCAAATTTTGAAGTATTTCTCTAAATCAGTCAGCCTGAGAATCCCTTGTTTTAACTTTACCTTCCTGTTTCCCCACCTTTAAAATTGCATTTCTTCCCATCGTGTAAACTCCCCCAGATAAGGGGATTAAGTTGACTAATTCACAAAGTACTCACATGTGCAAAACCAGACCCCTTCTCTGCACTCAGTTCTGATAATAACATTCCTAATTGATGTAAAAAGTAGGTAAAACCAAGGGCTTTTAGGTAAATGATGTAAAAAATTGTTAACACTTCTTTTAAAGAAGTGTCCGTTTCTGTCAGGGTGGGAAATCTGATCAGGTGTGTTCTGAAGTGTGATGATGTTGTTGTGCAGAAGATGTTTAGAAGATGTTCTAGATGTGTTAGAAGATGTTCTAGTATTTTTTTTTTTCCTATTTTTGATTGGGTTTTTTTTGGTGTAATACTGCAGGGGAGCTGGTAAAGAAAGGGGCTGTCACACTGTCACAGCATCTGTTCTGCATTCCCCCTTGGCTCCTTTAGTTCCTGTAGGAATTGGAAGGCCTGGAAGCCAAAGTCAGGTTTGGACTGGAATTCATTTTAGCAAGGACTTTGATTTTAAAAGACTTTAAAGCCTTTGTGGGCACTGGCTGCTTCACCACAGCACAGGAGAATTTATGTCATCAAAAGCAGAAATGGCTCATCTCGCTAAGAGAAATTAGCCTGATAATGGTGATTGTTGAGTGCAATGATAGCTCCATCATGGCTGAAATACCCAACAGAAAATTCTTACTTGTAAGACTTCAATTTTATACTGACTCCACTTACAAATGGGAAACTGATTTTTCACACTATAATGGGAAAATGACAGCCTGATAGCTTTTAAAAACTTTTAAACTGCTGTGAGAGCACCCTCTTCCCTTACATTAAGCACCTCACAGCACTGTGGTTGCTTTCATAGGAAATTTTCAGTCCAGTTCCCTCTTGAAAAGTTGCTTCAAATATTACATTGTTTATTTTTGCTAAATAATTCAGGATCTTGCTTAGCTGATGTAAAAGGAATTTTTTGTGTGTTAGTGCAAGGCTTGGAAATCAAGTTGGAATTCTTTTGGCAGCTACTGTAGGACTGTCCTGCCACTGAAGGTGGACTCCATCACGGGATAGAAATGGCAATACTGGAAAAAACTCAGTCACAGAGGACTTTAGTAGCACCTCTCTGCAAGGGAACTACTTGAGGGTACATAAGTATCGCATAAGTGGGACCCCTTGCTGGTTTTTTATAGGCTGTGGTCCTACCCTTGTGAACTTCAGGGATCTGGTAGCCTGGATTTGTGGTGTAATTCTCTTGCCTTCCAAAAATTCCAGCTCTTCTGAGGAAACCTTGCTGCCACAGAAAGCTCTGGCCCCCTCTTATTTTTATGAGTAGTGTGGGAGCCACCAATACTGAAGAACTTCTCTGAAGTGGAAGGTGTTCACCCAGGTGGGGGTGTCAGCCCCAGACACAGGGCAGAGCTGATAATGTCCCAAACTCCCTTCTGCTCTTCAGTCTGCTCCTTCAAGAAGCAGCAGCAGAGTGCTGTAAATACCAGCTCCAGGGCAGTCCAGCTGCAGGGTGCAGCGTGGTGACGTTTGGCACAAGAGGGAAGGATCCCTTCCTGTCACAGTCAGGCCCTACAGGTTCTGCAGCATTTGATGTTGTTTATCTCTAAACCTTCCTTCTCTGCCCCTGAGACTAGAGGAGTGAATGGGAACTCCCTGAAGTGACTCAGGCCTTTCCTTTGCAAACAGAGGAGCTGTTGTGGGAACTACTCCTCCACCCCCAAGCCTTCAGCACAGGCATCTGAGGAAGCCTGCTTTGCTCTGAGGAGGAACGTGGGCAGGAGCCTGAGCAATAAATGTTCTCCATCCCATGCAAACAACAGTGTCTTTGTGTTCAGCTGCAATTAGCCCTCGGTTCAGAACAGCTGGTTAGCACCGAGCTCAGGCCTGAGGGGCTGCTGCAAGGAGGAAGGACAGTTGTGGAAACTCCTCATCGTTTTCCTGGCTGTTGAGGTGTCAGCCTCTGGAACAAGCAGACATGCAGCTGGTTGCTTAACACCACTTCAGTCCATGTGTTTTTCCAAACCCCAGCCTCCTCCCTGTCTCTGCTGTGACAGCCTGCAGCTGGCCAGAGAATCAGAGCTCTTCCATCAGGTTTGGATCTTGCCAGACCCAATGACACATGGAGTACCCTGAGCTTTTATCTTCTACCCCGAGCTGGTCCCTCCAGCTCCTACCTCAGAGAGGATGTGTGTCCCTGCTCCCCTGCCACGTGCCCAGCTCCAGCTGATGCCAGGAGCCCACCTGCTTTGCCAAAGGGTTGCTGGGATCTCACTGAGTTCCCTAAGCTGAGTTATCCTTATCTGCAACAAACTTAGATTAACAAAGTCTCTGTGTGCTGTTATATGTCATGCATAACCTGCCTGAAAATTGCTGATACAAACACCTGGCAACATGCAAATAATTGTATTTGAATAGGCATTAGCATGAATAATTAGAAAAATGTATGCTTTTGCAGTGGATTTCTGGACTAGTGCAATGTATTACATCTTTTGGCTCTTAAAATTTGGGTTATAAACCAAATAATTGCTCAATCTCCAATGTTACACGTCAGGGAGGTTTTTTTCCTTATTTTGAAGCATCTGGCATTGTCACGTGCCTTCATCACTGAAAATTCCTGGTTTCTAAGTCACTTTTGGTGCAGATAAGAGAGCCTGTTCCCCTCCAGGGTGTTACTTTTCACAGTTGTGCTCAGTTTTCCACTTGACATAAACCAGCTTTCAATCACCACTTCTTTTGGTGAGGTGTTTAGGCAGAATTATTTCAGCTCACTCAGCTGTTTAGCTCTTGTAATGATAACAGATATAAAAATGAGTAAAAGGTGGGTTGGGTTTTTTTCCTGTTATTAAGAGGAGGAGAGATGAAATGGATTATAGCTAGGGAATGTACTGGCTGGAGAAAAACAATTGCTAGCACACTGATTAAGATTCTCTGCGTCTGTCTAGGCAAAGTCTGGCTACATGAATCTCACAGGGATTGATTACTCACCTTCTGCAATACAGCTTTCAGAAAAAGTAAGAGAGAAAGAAGGGATGTCTAACATTAAATTAAAGGTAAGTCTTGAGAGAAAGGTAATTGAGGAAATAGAAAGCAATTGAGCCCAAGATTAAACGAGCTAATTGATATTCAGATGTACTCAGTGTATGAAATGAATGATGTCTTTTGACATTCATTTGTGAGGGAACTCTAGCCAAATAAATCTATTTACGGGAAGATTTTTGGTGTTCATTTGTGTTTTGTTGTAACAGTCATTAGGGCTAACAAGATTTCCCTGCTCGGAACAGGGAGCAGAGTAGTGGTTCACTACTACTCTGTAAGCTCTGTATTTTAGCTGCTACATTCTGAATTTCAGACTTGAGGTAGAGGAAGAAATCCCTAAGTGATAGAATCCCTACCAGTAGCTGAACAGCAGGAAGTTTGAGAGGCCTTGCTGGAGCAGGGGTAGGAACAGATGACCTCCAAAGGTCCCTTCCAGCCTCAGCCACGCTGTGATTCTGTGGCTGCCTGTCACCCTGAGCTCTCTGCTGTGCTGTTCTACCCTCCTGCTCCTTACCTGTGTGATGTCTCTGCTCCTGGGTGTCGGCTGTGAAATCTCTTTGTGGCAGGCTCTGTCTGTTCTTCTGCATTCGTGCAGTGCCTGGCACATGGCAGGGATCAAAGTACAAATAATGATTTAAAGAATGAGCTTCAAGTGTGTTAGTTTGAGCTTTAGCTTACAGCAAATACATCATCACACAATGTGTAGAGAAGAAAGAAGCTGCCATGGCACTGAGTTACCCTTCCCTGAGCACGCCCATTGTCAGGATTGAAGCTTTGTATCCTAAAGTCTTGCTTTGCATTAAAGATTCAGAAGCTGCCGAGTGGAAGATTGTTCTCACAGCTGCAGACTTCTGGTTTAGGTAGAAGACTTCCTGGCACCCTCAGCTGAGCTGTCAGGCTTTGACATTTGCATTGACAAGGGGACTTTTGATGCCATAAGCCTCGACCCCAGCGACGCGGTGGGGAAGCGGAAGCTGTACGTGGGATCCCTGCGCAGGGTCTTGAAACCAGAGGGCTTTTTCCTCATCACCTCTTGCAACTGGACCAAGGAGGAGCTGCTGAACGAGTTCAGAGAAGGTAAGCAGCTGAACAGAGCCCTCTGCCAACGTGGGGTTGCTGAAGGAAGGGATGAGTGAATTTTAATGTGTGTGTTAGCATATTGACTTTCCCAGATCAGGATTAGAGGAGGTAAAGTGATTATAAATGCTCCAGCCTGTCTTCCCTCTGTTTTCCTCGGGAATTACAGCTCCTGTGTTTGCCAGTGCCAAGGCAGGACAGGTTTCCTGACACTTAGGGGGTTGGGAATTTCAGTCTAATTACCCTGGGAAAGTGTGTGTGGCTGGCTGATACTTTTTGGGTCTTTGATTTCTAGACCCAGTTCACCCTTCCAGTGCTCGGAAATTGGGGTAACATTGTTACCCCTGCTTAGGGGAACTGGCAAGTTCCTTTTATATCACTTCCCCAGCTGCCCTTTTGATCCATCTAGGAGTTTTTTTTACATGCCAGTCAGCTCCTGAATCTCATGCCTGAGATTTGAAACTCGGTGTGGATCTGAAACAACCATCCCTTCTGGGGAACCGAAATTACTGGCAAGTTCTCATCTTTTTCTGCCATTAATTTGTGCAAGTCAGCCAGCTAAGATTTTTATTATCCATGGAAGAGTTTCAGCTGTATAAAGCCGTGGTGCAGTGTAACAATACAGTCCTATAAACTCACAGATTAACTGACTTGCAAGTTTTCCAGACGAATAAAGAATGGTTTGCAAAGGGTTATCCAAGAGGCGAATAAAACGACTTCCTTGTAATAAAAGCATTTCAATTTCTGTCTGGCAGGATTTGAAATTCTGGAGGAGCTGCCAACACCCAAGTTTTGCTTTGGAGGAAGAATTGGAAACAGTGTAACAGCATTGGTTTTCCAAAGGAAAAAAGTGAGGCCATCCATCTTGGACAAATTAGATTAGATGAAAAAAGTCTGAACTTTAAACCTGACAGAAAAACCTCAGACACGTGTGTAAATAAATGCTTTTTGAGTGCACACTAAAATACTATGTATGGAGCTCTAAGGGACTATAAAACATTGCCCTAGAAACATTTCAGCTTTGCATAATTTGCCCATAAATTTTGTCCTTGCTACAACCTCACTTGTTCTAGGGAAGCTGCAAGTTTGTAAGAGAGAAGGAAATCAGATGTGCTAAATACAGAGACCAATATAACTGAATGATATTTGTGTTTGAAACATAAAGATTATCTGATATTTAATTTTTGTGCTGGTAAGCAGTGACCATTAGAGGTAAAGGTATTCTACAAAGCAAAAATCTCATTTCTCTGTTGTGCAGTGGAATAGGGAACAAGCTTTTGCAATGTAAGTGCTGGATCTTTAATTTTTTTTCTTAGGTGAACATGAAGGTAGCTGTTAAGGAGGGAAATGAATACAAAAACCAGAGCACTTTCAAAAAAAAGGAGCAGTTGGTACTTTAAATTCAGATTTCTCAGACTTAGCATAATTGTGTCTCCTCTGAAGTAGCTCAGCTCTTTTCCCACAGAGGGAGTGTTTTTAAGTCTCCTGTGCCTGAGTGTGTTCATGCCTTGTCAGTTCCTTTCCCTGATCTCATGAATACATAAAGGTGTGATGTTGCAGCCTCTGGTGTGTGACATATGCCTCCTTCATTATTAACCTGCTATATATTAATGTCTTTGGAGCCACAATGACCAGAAGTTTTCCAGGGAATTTCTCAGGATGGATTTTAGCTGCATAAATCCAAAAGAATTCAAAGCATTAACTATCCATTCCTTGTTCCTTTTTTTTCTTTTTTTTTAAATATCTTTTTAATTTCTGTGTGCAATCCTTTTGCTCAATTTCATTGCCTTCATTTCTTCTGTTTTGTAATCTCAGAATATTGCTGTTGCTTGAAAGGCAGGAAAATGAGATTTCTTCATGCCTTGACAAAGACATTTGCAGGTGACAATAAACTTGTTCTTTCCGACATCAAGGAGGCCCTCTTAGGCAATCAGGTTTTGTTTCACAGGCAAGGTCATGTTTGCTTATCAGGGAATTGCTTCTCCTACTTTCCACGCTTCTCCTCTTTCCCAGGGCCCAGGAGATCCTTAAGGGTCAATAAATACTTCCAGTCCTTTCCCAGGACAGGGATCAAGGCATTATTTTGAGCAGTGATGAGTCCTCCCTCTGTGATCCATCTGTTGATGTCCTCAAGGTAGTAATTCTACTCCTACATCTTTTTGCAAAATGAAAGATATTCAATTGGGACAATGGTTTATCAGCAGTGCTGAAAAACTTTAGTCCCAGGATAATTCTTTGCATATTTGGTCAGACTTGGGTTCTAACCTGAGTGCCAAAACCAAGGACTTGTGACCATTTGGGTAACTGTTGTAGTCGTGTGTTCTGCCTCTGCCCAGCAGCCAGCTGGAATGCTAGGAAACGTAACTGGGAATCCAGACTGAGGATTTTTTTTAGGACAGTGGTACAAAGGATTCAAAGTACACTGCTGATAACAGCCTCAGTAAAAAGCCTGTGACATTTTTGGCATCAGGTAGAGTTAATACAAGGAAATTTTAATTGTCGAGGACTCTGGCAGGATGTGTTTCGGGCATCTGTTTTATTCCCATCTGTAATTTTTGCTAATGAAGGCATGATGTGTGTTTAATCGTGGAATGAAAATAAAATCAGGGCTGGCATGGATTTTCTTTTAATCAATTAGTTGGAATTTAACCATAGATTCCCACTCCACAAGATATGTAAGGTTCAGAGCAAGGATTGTTTTCTCCTCTTCACAGAACTGATTATTATTAGTTTTTGTTCTCTGGGTAGTACTTTTATACAATTTATAAAGCTAAAAAATAAGCTTCTTAAAATTGCTTGAAAATAAGGATTTCTGCATCTGATGTGTAGTTTGCATATCCCTTCAGTCCTAAGCACTTCCAGGTGTCACTGGAGAGCAGAAAAATGCTTGTAAAACATGTTTTAGGAGCTTTATTTTAAGGCAACAGTAACCAAAGGCTTACTGTTTAAAATCTGCTCTGTTGGAAACCTGGTATTTTCTGGATAATGGAGTCTAGGTAGCTGCTCAAATACTGGCTTAGGCAGTGGGGTTTTTTATGGCTACTAGGATTTGGAGATGACTTGTCAAAATTGTCCTTGATTTGGGCAGTTCATCTTGGCGGGAGGTTCTTGATGGTGTGATCTCTAAATGTTGATGCATTTCAGTGAAAAAAACTGTTAGAAAAAGAGGCAGAGGAATAAGCAGTGATTTAGGAGGAGCAAGTCTTTGCTGGAAGTTGGGGGAGTGCTGCACCGTAGTTCCTGGAGGCTGGAATCTTGATGACTACACGGTTGTGTGACCCTTGGTTCCAGCTGCAACGCCAGGCTAAATGCAGGAGAATAAACGCAGCATTTGAAACACGTTTTACTCCTATTGTTTTCCTATCTGAAAACTCTGCCTGTGATTTCACTGTCAAATATGAGGTCTGTGGGTAGTAAAATTAACATCTTCCATGGATCCCAGAGGTGGTTGAGCCCACAGGCTGTTCCTGCAGGACCGAGTTTAGGCTGGATGATGCTGCGGAGCTGGCAAACCTTCCTGGAGTGGTTTTGCATAGAACGTGGGCAGAACAGAAAGGGTTTGTGTTCCCTCATCCATTGACAGCATGCTGAAGGATGAAATTCTCTCAGGACTGACCTTTTATTCCTGGAAGATTGAGGGTGGCTTTTAGTGCCTAAGCCCAAACGAAGCACCTCCACCAACATCTGTGCTTGGCGCAGCTCAAACCTGGCTCCCGATATCTGCTATTGCCAAGAAAACTGTGCTTGGGGATTCTCTTTTGAGGCATTTACTGGGAGAGGTCACTGAATTCATTGCAGGGTTTGTGCTCCTGAAAGAGCTTGGAGGATTTTACACTGGAATTTTATGGGGCTTATCACAGGACTGAACTGTCAGGATGATATATCTGAGAGAGGTGAACAAGCGATATTAATGAAATAATTATTGATTTGAGATGTCTGTTCTAGGAGAGTTTCTACACATGGGACTCTGCTAGAGTGTGAGGTAAATGGGTTCTCAAGACAAAAAGCTTTTGCTCTTTCAGCATCGCAGTACTTTCTTGAAATAAGTACTCCTATGCCCATTTTTAAATGAATTAAAAAGTGAGAAATACCAGACATGAAAATCATGGCGCAACTGAATGAACACAGAAAATTCGAAAGGGGAGATAATGTTTCCTTACTCCTTGACTTCCCTTTTGGTGACCAGCTTGTTATCTACAAGAGAGGAATGTTCATTTGATGGTCGTTAAGGAGCAGGAATAGTCACAGAGTCCCGGAATGATTTGGGTTGGAATGGACTTTAAAGAGCATCTCATTCCAATTCCCTGCCATGGGCAGGGACACCTTCCACTAGACCAAGTTACTCCAAACCCTCCCCAACCTGGCCTGCTGTACTGTCCATAGGCTGTTTTTTAAAGGTTGATTTTTCTTTTTTGAAGGCTTAGAAGATACGGAATTAATATTCTGTTCTTGAAACTCAGTGTAATTTTGTGGTGTAACACGAAGAATTTCTGGGAGCTACGATTTTTTTTTAAGAGCTGTTGGGTTACATCAGCAACACCAACAGAATTATGGCAGCTGCTTCTCCAGACAGGGCCAGCAGTGATGCAGCATGTGATTACAGACTCTTTGGCCCATCAGGAGAATATTCCTGCAAATCGTTATTGAGAGCATCAGGCTGAAATAACTGCATTATGGGCTCACCTTCTTCAATTCAAACCCAGTGTTGCAACACCATTCCTGAAATCTGGGAATAGCCAGCTGCCTTGATTGTATCACAAGGATTTGGGGTATTTAACAGCTATAGCAGAAGGATAGTCAGGTTGGTTTTTTTTTTTTTACTTTATAGTTTTCCAACCAATTTTAGAAAGGAACTTTTGATATTTGGATTTTTAAACCTGCAGTTGCTGTTTACAGCAGAGCTCATTATACCTGGGTGAAGAAGTGCATGTCCCACCACGCAGATCTCAGGTGTGATTCCCTGGAGAGCAAACAACATTCTCTCATATCATTTGTATTGAAATTATTTCAGTTTTGCACTGGCTGTGAAAACCGTGAGCCCAAAGAGTCAAATGAATGGGCAAATGAGGGGATGAACTGAAATCCTTCACTTAGAAGGACTGGGATTGTACCCAGGAGTGCAGGGTGAAGCCAGGTGTGCAGGGCACAGCAAACAGATACCTGTGAAGCTACAAAGCTGAGCTGAGACAGCCTCTTTGGAGTTATTTTTATGTAAGGATGAGTTCTTGAATAGCTTTTCTGGTACATTAGGCACAGCATGCTTCTCTTCATCGCTGACAGTGGCTTCCATGTATTTCCACATTCCAGGAATGCACTGGCAGCACTGTAGCCATTGTGAGGAAAATCTGCCTGTACATATACTCTGCTATGTCTGTTCTGCTGTGAGCCAGGGTGCCTGGTATAAGACTGCCAAATTTTATGTTGTTTCATACCAGACAAAATCTTAAAAGTGTGGTATTTAGCAACATACAGCAAAATTTTCAGTGTTTTGGCACAGGGATTTGCTTTCCTGATCTTGGCATGCCAGAGGTGGAGAACATGGCTTGCTGCAACACTAACTGCTTTATTTTATAGGCCCTCCAAGCATTTTAACGTATCGAATCATCTGTAAAATACGTGGAGAGCACAAAGAAAGTAATTGGGCCAGGGCTTTGCAAAGCTGTAAGGAGATCTGCCTTTGAATTCCTGTTGCTTGCTGCCTTTTCTGGGATAAGAGGAGGGGGAGGCTGCCCTGCACAGCGTTACCTGCTCCGTGGCTGAATGGGTGGTGCACGGCTCTATCCCATGCCTTGGCTGCAAGTAGGTTGAGCATGACCTAACCCTTGTGGTGGCAGCTAAATTGAGGAGCAATTAATGGCTACCAAGGGCTTTCAGTGAAAGGAGATGAGGTGTTATAGCCTCCAGACAAAGGAGGGAAAGGAAAGCTGTCGTGTTTTTTTTAACACAAATAAGGGAAAAGCCAACCTGCGGCTTAATTTCCATTTGTTAGGTAACAGTATCGCTTGAAATGAGCCCATTTCTGCGTTACTGGAAATTAAACTGAGTGCTGTCAGGCAAACCAGCTGCTGCCAGGTAACATATAAATTCTGGGTAATCACAAGTGCATGAGCCCGTGCTGGAGAACCAGAGCTAACAGAGCTCAGTGAGGGAACAGACACAAACCTCAGCACAGTCACTGCAGCAGCCAGGTATCCATGGACAGTGTCATGTGTCAAGGAGAAGTGGGGAGAGTGTGCATGTATTGAGAAATTTCAACTGTTGATAGGGTTGAGAACTGAAATCTGAGCAGAAGGATCTTTCACCCTAATTTTCAGTAGTAATTAGCCTCTCTGGCTGCTGCCCTACCCTAGGGCTTCTCAGCTCTATGGGTGCTGCACTGCTGCTTATCCAGTGTAGGGTGATGCTTTAGGGCATGTCTGCAGCTGCCTCGGGCTTTGTGGATGATGAACAAATAACTCTGGGCTTATCTTAAGCCAGTTCAGGCCCAAAGGTGGCTGACAAAGTGATAAGCACATTCAGGCGAGAGAAAGGCTCACATATGCATTTCATGGCCTATTTATTTTATCCACCAATGTTTCCGTTGCTCCCAGTCTGGGGCACCCAGATCAGATGTCACGCCCTCTGCCAAGGCAGGGAGGGAGGCAGCAAACACAAAGCTGTTGCGTGTGTGCAGCAAATGGCCTGTGACATAATAAAGGGATTTTTAAGTTTGGTGGAAATCCCATCGTATGCCGAACGTAGTCAGAACTACACTCCTCATTACAACCCTCTGCAGAGCAGTGCTTCACCTGTTATGGACATCTGTGATTCAGGTACTTTCTGACCCAGAGCACACTGATCACATTACAGAGGTGTGCTCATTCCCTGGGCATGAAATACTTGTTAAAAGTACTTCTGCTTGCTTTTATTAAGATTTTGTGAAATTGAGGATTTCCTCTGAATCTGGAGGGTGGCTCTGAAGCCAGTCTCCATTTTGTGCTCTTGGAGACCTTTGGTGGAGCCAAGATGTCCCTGTGAGTACGTGGTACCCAGCACAGCTGGGTGACTGGGACATCATCCTGTGGCTGGGACATCAGCCTGTGACTGGGACACTGACTCTCTGGCCCTGGGCAAGTCCCTTACCTCTGTTCCTTGCCTGGCAGGAGAGGCAGAAGGATAAACCCATAAACAACTGGGATGGCTCAGGTGCTCAGAAGAACAGTGCAGAGCTGTAGGTCATTGTGAAAGGGACACGCTTCTGAAAGTATTGGTGACCGTGGTGCATATGACTCGAATAACAACAAACTGAAGCAGACAGCGAAGCGTTGGAAAGGCTACATGGAAAGAAGGCTGTAACTGCAGCCAAATCCTGTGCACTGGATTTAAGGAAATGCTGTCTATCCACAGGGCTTAGCACTGCTACATCAACAGGTCTTAATGGCTTGGACCCCAGAATGGCTTCAGAAGGACTGTGGGGATCATTAGATTTTTTTCCTATCCATGGTTTCCATCCCCATCAGGAAGGCTCCTAGTCAGTGGGTAGCAAAGGCACAGCCACCTGAGACAAAAACACAAATCAGCTCACAAATGAACAGAATTAATTTTCTGTCCACAAAGACTAAACTCTCACAGCCAGTTCTTTAAAGCTTGAAAGTTATTTCTGTTTTTTCCCCCTTCTGACAAAGGGAAAAAGCACTGTCCGGAACAGAGACCTATGGGCAGCCAGTTATTTAAACAACATTACTGAAAATACTGTTTGTGGAAAACAGGTTTGTGCTTCAGCAACAGGCTTTCATACGTGCTGGGAATTCTCCACAGCCAGCTCATCTGTTGGGAAGCACAGAGGATGAGAGGCAGAAAATGCTGGGTTTGGAGTGAGCTGCAGAAGCAGACAGAAAACAACTTTCTGCTTGAGTCTTGGAGCCCAAGGCTGCCACGGGAATGGATTCAATTATGCTCTGAGCTTTATTGCTGAAATATTCCACTGGGAAACCATAAAAAAACATTTTCAGACTTGATTCCCGAAGTTCTGGAAAAGGAGTTAGCAAGTGTTTTATTGCTACCAGTCTCAACACGTGATAAGAAAAGCAAATACTGAGTGGGATGAAGGAACATGATGCAAAAGCCCCTTCACATCATCAAACCCTTCTCCCTGTTCATCACCCACTCCAACTGGCCACTCCTGCTTAATGTTATGTGTACTGAGCACGGAGCCACTTTTGTTGAGATCAGCCCTCACTGTGTTGGTGGGAGCTGTTCCATTGTCAAATATCCGCCCGCTACTTCTGCTTGCTCCCCTCTTACTTCTTCATTGCATTAAATACTAACTGGTAATTCTTCCTTGACAGTAATTTGTTGTCCTGGGCTGTGCAGGACACCCCGAGCACTGCTGAGTTCACAGCCAGAGCTTCCCTTGCCATCCGTGCCCTTACTTGTCCCTCACTTGTCCCTGCACGCCATCCCCAGCACCGTGCTCGGCCATCCAGCCGGGCGGATGAAATTCAGCCCCAGATTCATTCCTGATGACATCTGTGTTGTCTGCTCGCATATGTTTAAGATTAATGTTTAGGCTCTGTTTTGTAATGAGTCCTAAATCTTCCTTTTAGCTGTCATGTAGTTTCCTTGTTCGCTCGTTACGCTCGCTCTCGGAAGGAGCCCGCGTGCTGTGCGCGGTGCAGCCTGGGCGGATGGAAAATGTCACTGTGAGAGCACAGTGCTGCTAAAGGCCATTCCCACGTGCAGCCAAGCAGATGTGCCTCTCAATACTGCAGAGCACCCATGGGGCCTTCCTAAACGGGCTTCAAGGAACTGGAGAGGGACTTGGGACAAGGGACTGGAGTGACAGGACAAGGGAGAATGGATTCAAACTGACAGAGGGCAGGGTTAGATGGGATATTGGGCAGGAATTGTTCCCTGTGAGGGTGGAGAGGCCCTGGCACAGGGTGCCCAGAGAAGCCGTGGCTGCCCCTGGATCCCTGGAAGTGTCCAAGGCCAGGTTGGACAGGGTTTGGAGCAGCCTGGGACAGTGGAAGGTGTCCACGCCAATTGCAGGGGTGTGGAACTACATGATCTTTTAAAGGTCCTTTCCAACCCAAACCAGTCAATGATTCTATGAAAAATGGAGAAAATTAAGGAGTGGGATTTTTATCCACCGGTCGGTGCAGGGACACATGGTGTCCATCCGTGATGTGCCAAAACTTGGGCGCTAGTTCTTCTCGCGGGGACCTTTCAATGAGCTGCTGATGGAGTCCAGTTCTCCTGCTCTTCCCCGGGCCGGCCGTGCCACCAGGAGTCACTCTCGGCCTCCGAACGGGCCGCGGAGCCCCACGCGAGCCGCACCCGCAGCATCCCGGGCTGCGGGGCCGTGTGCGGGCGCTGATGCCACGGCAGCGCTGCCTGCACCAGCCCGCGGCTCCCCGTCGGGCAGCGCCTCATCGCTGCCCGAAGCCCCCTTTTTTATTATTTTTGGACCTTTTCCCCCTACACACTCTCTTTCTGGCGATGTTTAACCCGGGGATGCCCGCTCGGGCGGCAGCCGGGGGTCTCCCCCGCCTCCCCTCGCAGCGAGCGCTCCGGTGCGCGGATCCCCGGGGCGGGCGCTCCGCAGGTGCGGGCCGGGCTCTGCCCGCGCTGGCTCCGCTCAGGAAGTGACAAGCGCATTTCCTCCTCCTCCTCCTCCTCCTTCTCCTCCTCCCACCAAATCAGTGCCAGATGCTGCTGCTCTTTTGGTAATGTTTTGAAAGGACTTTTCACTGGANGGGCCGCGCCGCCGCCACCGCGGGAAGCGCTCGGTAAGCGATGCCCGGAGCGCAGCGGGGCCCTGCCGCCCCGGGGGGTGCCGGGGGGGAGCGGACAAAGGGCGGCGGTGCGCCCTGCCCGGGGACGGGGCGGCACGGAGGGGATGGGGTAGGAGGGTGGTACCCCCCGACGCCACCGCATCCCCGCGGAGCGGGCTGGGGATGTCCGCCTTTGTGCCGTCGGGTCTCACCCCGCCCCGGTGTGAGCGGGGGGCACCGCGGAGGAGCCGCCTGGGCGGCCGGAGGGAGCGTGGAGCCGTGGGATGTGTGTCCGGAGCGGCGGGGGGGGCGGGATGCTGAGCCCGACCTGCGGGGATGGGCGGCTCTCCGGAGTTTGGCGAGCGGGCAGCGAGCGGTCCTCGCCCGCTCGGAGTCCTCTGCCTTTGCCACTGGAATTATTTCCTGCGAAAGGATCAACACGTGCTTTCCTTTCTCCGGGCCGAGAGTGCTGCTCAAGGGGGCTGAGACTCGGGTGCCGTCGGGCTCGCTGCAAAACTCCCCGGCTTCGGGGTCTCACGGGGGGCTGCAGCCCGGGGCAGCTGTGGCTGCGCATCCCCGCAGAGATGCTCTCCAGCTCACCCAGGGCCAGCGCACGCTTCCCACCGTGCCGTGCCTCGGATTTCACTCCTGGCACGTGTGAGGTAGCTCAGGGCAGCAAGAGAAGGGGAACAGGCCGGTCCCTGGGGGGGTCTCCAGCACCCGACGCTGCTGCGATGGGACACGGCAGCTCCTTGCTGTGTGAAGTGCCCTGGCAGTGGGGTTGTCCTAGAAAGCCTGCAAGTCTTGTTTCTCCGTTCAGTGACGTCAGGTTGATCAGGTTCTAAGGTACGTGAAGGTTTCACGTACAGCCGTACTCAGAGATTTCACGAATAAGGGGCTTTTCCTCCGTAATTTTAATTTACTTCACACAGAGAGAGTTTGCAACAGCGCGGTGCCTGTCACTGAGTTGTGCCGCTGCCTCTCGGTGCCGTGCGGTCTCCACAGACGCTGGTGTACCTTGGCAGCTCATCCCCTCCTTAGGAAATCCTCTGGAGTGAAAAGTAAGCGTAATTTGTTATGAAATAGGCTGATAGACGAAACTTCAGTTGGCGATTGAAACCAGATGTGCATATTTTCCTTTTGAATCCTCAAGCAATAATAAAAGTCTGTTTTGACAGATTAAAAACTACTTGCAAATTGCAGAGGTAGCAGTGTCTTTCGATAATCCAGTAAAAACACGGAGGGCTGTGAGCATCTCTGCCCAGTGTCGGGTATCTCTGAGCACAGGAGATGCTGCTGCCATCACAAAGCCCAGATTCCCTTGGCCTGCCTCTGTCATGGGCAGAAATATTTACCAGGGCTTGGCTGAGGGCTGGAAAAAGAAATAAGAAACCCCAAAACAGTGTAGATAATGTTTCCAGAGAAAATATTTGGGGTGGGTCATGAAACAGATTAATTAGAGTGATAGTAAAAAACCTGAATTTCAGAGCGGTTTGCTCTGTCCTTACCTGTCATGGCTCGGTGCGGGTTCTGATTTATTCCTTCATTTTTGAAAGTCCTCTGGAGCCTGAGGATGCTTGTGGTGGTGGGTGTGTCACACCCAGCTCTGGCACGGCCGGGCTCAGCGGGGCAGGATTAGGGCTGGAGGCACTTTTACCGGGAGAAGCACTCAGCCTCCCCGCTTTCAAAAGTGGGGGGGAAAACCCAGCCAAAACAACCTGCCGTGGAACTGCTTCCTTCTCTCCACTTCAGAGGGAAGGACACCCTGCCAAGCACGGCCACGTGGAGCCCGGCCACGCGTGCTGGAGGGTTCGCAGCCGAATCCCTGGCTCCAGACTTTTTCACTGCCAGCTTCAACCCAGAGGAGGGAGGGAAACTTCTGCGACTCCTAACTCTGCACAGGGCCAAGGTGTCCAGGAACCACATTGGTTATAGAAAGCAGATGGCCTTTTGCTGTGAATGCAAAACTTCGCATAGAAAATCTGTGCCAATCAGTTCAGTAGATAATTGATTTGTGTGAGTGAGATCCAGATTTTTGTATATGGAGATCAAGCAGAGTGTGGGACAGAGCCAGCACCAATGTAGGTTAATTTTCAGCCATGGATACCTGCATAAATAAATACATGTGCATAAATATGCACACATGCAAATAGGCAAACATATACCAATATAAAGCCCCAAATCTGCTTTGGTTAATTATATGCAATAATATTTTTTTTTGTGGTACAAAGGCTTGTTTCACTTTCAGCAAAAGTATAGGCAGAACAAGATACACCACTTTTTGCCAAAACACCTGTGTTTGTGTGCAGAACTGACACCATGGGCTGTGTCCTGATGGGGTGGGGAGGGGAGTGAGCTTTATCCCATTTGTCTGTTTATTATTGCTGATTGATTTCTGATTTCTCAAATGGCAGCTGCGTGGTTTGAGACTCTTCTTCTTTTTTTCTTTCTTTCTTAAGATGTTGAGTAGCGTTTTCAATTTCTTGGTCAGGACAGAGGTGGTTTGCACTTGCTGTGTAAAATCTCAGATGGAAAAGGGGACACCCCAAGCTGAAAGGGTGATTTTGGTTTTGTTCCCTTCCCCCTCCCATGTCACGTGGTTTGTCAAATGATGTTGCTGGGAAATAGCCCTAATGAACATTAATCTGTGGCAGGGCAGACTTTGGACGAATGGGCTGGGGTGGGGCAAGGTGCCAGAGATGCTCGTAGCTGTTTGGAGAGCTCAGCCTGGCGGGGTCGAGTCTCCTTCTCACATCCCAGGGGAGGGAGAGGGCACGCAGAGCCTTTGTGACAGAGCTGCACTCACCAAAACTCTCTCCTAGAGTGGAAATACCTTCAGAAAGACAAGTTTTATTCCCGTGGCCATGAGGGACCAGGGCAGCAGAGGAGCCGGGAGGTTGCTCCTCTGCAGCTCCTCAAGCAAGCGCTCTTCTTGGCTGACGTTTTCTGCTCCTTTCTCTCCCAAAACGGGGAGGAGGAGGAAGAGGAAGCAAGCCTGCTTACTCGGGGAAACAGAACTAAAAAAAAAAAGCAGGTCTGCCTAGCAGCAGAGGGCCATGACTGCCGTGGGTCTCACATGCCCGGTGCGGTGGTGGAGCGGGCGGTGGGAGCCACGGTTCCCATTGCAGGGGTCTCTGCGGGACTGGGCAAAAATATCACCAAAACAACAGCTCCTCCAGCACGTCTGCTCCTCAGAGAGCTATAAATAAACTAATCGGGCGAAGAGGAGGGAATTTTCCACCATGCTACTCCTCTGTGCCTGCCAGCCAGCCGGGTCATGAAGCCTATGGGCTGCTCCCCCCTGGGGAAGCCCCTGTCCCCGATCCCCAGCATGGCACGGGATGAGTGCCACCACTTGCTTTAGGGATGAGACCTTCTGCGAATTCCTTGAAAGCAGTCAGGACACGGGCAGACCTGAGCCCTGGAGCTCTGGTTCTGCCCACGAGTCTCCCTACGAGCGGTGGCCGTGTTGCAATTGTGAAAAAGGACTTCTCCAAGGTCACACTCCGCGCCCGCAGTTGCAGCCTGGCTGCCCGCGACCCAGCTATTTCTGTAGAGCAGCAGTGCAGAACGTGGCTCTGCTGCAGGGAACTGGAGAGAGCAGATCCACAGGCAGTTTTGTTTTTCCAAACTTTTCTGAGTTGGCTGCCTTTAGACAGACGAAAATTCCCAAGCAAGAGCCTGTTTCTGAAACCTCGCTGGGATGGTGCGTCTCAGCGCAGGCTGTGGATGTGTGAGACTTTAGTCATCAATGGGAATTGAAAATTAAGAAGTGTGGTGATGCAGTTAATTCCTAGCCAGAATTTCTCCTGGCTTCAGGTGGTTTATCCATGAGTTTTGTAGCCTGTGGCGTTGGGTATGTGTGATATTGCATCTTATGCATCTGACATATGCTATGTGAGATAAATAAGATTTGATACGTTAGAAGTTTCTTTGAAATGCAGGGAGGAGTAAACTGCATTAGACTGACCTGGAGGAGCAGCACCAAACCCTGTGTGAAGCGTGGCTGCTCCCAGCACTGCAGGCTGTGGGTCCCTGCTTGGATGGGTGGGAAGTACCAGGCGAGTTTGGCTCAGTAATCACTTCATTTGAGTAACATTTTAAGAACTGGTTGAGTGAGTGCAAAAAATCTGTTCTGGTGCATTGAGTTTCTGTACCTCCCCCCCCTAAAAGTGTACCCAAGGGAGACCTGGTCATGGTTTTTGCTTTTAGAGGATTAAATATAGCAGCATCATTGGTGTCACTCCTCTGTAGTCCATTTGAAGCATCCCTTGGGCTACATCATTCCCTGTATTTGTGGCTCCTGGCCATAGCTTTTGCTTTCAGCAGCCAGGGCTCAGGGCTGGCTGTGCGGTAGGTACGGGGCCGTGGTGAAAGAGGAGTTTGACTTCGCGGCCGTTTCGTGCTCACATATCCTTACGTCTCCTAGGGTTTGTGAAAAATGGGATCTGGCAAGCTTTGATCTGGCAGCTGGAAAACCTGCTCTCCCTCTCTCTGCTCAAAAGCAGCCCCTGAAAGGAAGGACCAGGAGTCCTTTGGACGGCTGAGGAGAAGCAGAGCTTGGGGAGGTGTTGGTGCAGAACGATGTGGCTGCCGAGGTGCATCAGTGACTGGCTTTGGTCTCGGTGACTGGTCTGGACCAGGGGGTCAAGAGACTCACTCCTTATCCTGCTCCTAAATCCAAGGGGATGAGTTAAAGTGAGTTAGTCACTTGCATTTAAGGTATTTTTTTTTGTCCTTTACCCCATGACGACTCTTGCAACGACCCCCGACGAGCCTTCGTGCCCCTCTGCCCCAGCTGTACGAGTGCCATCATCGCTATTCTGCACCACTGGGAAATGTTAATTACAAGGAAAAGGAATTAATGCAGACAACTGGTCTTCTCTGGTTAGGACAGCCTGGCAGCACAGTTAGGCCAGGTGGAGCTGGCCATTTCTCGTTTCAAGTGATGTGGGAACGTCACAATAACTGATTTTTGTGTTTCTGTGCTTGCCTTAACCTTACTGAGAACAGCCTTCTGGTGTGCTAGGCAATAGTTGTCAATGCTGTGAAATTATTTCAAGTGTATATATTATTATCCCTGTTACCGTGTGCTTTGGGGGTTTTTTTGTCCCAGCTGTTAAAAATGAATATTGTATATTTTTGAAAGGACAAGTTTCAATACTATGAGCTAGGTGCCAAAAGCTACAATTGTGTGCCAAAGCTGAAGAGCCATTATAATTATAAAAATACAGAAAGCATTAAAAATAGCCACTTTTGGTTTTGTAGCCTCAGAGAAACAGGTTGCCCAGAGAAGCTGTGGCTGCCCCATCCCTGGAAATGTTCAAGGCCAGGTTGGATGGGGCTTGGAGCAACTTGGGATAGTGGAAGGTGTCCCTACCCATGGCAGGGGGTGGAACGAGATGCTCTTTAAAGTTCCTTCCAATCCAGGCCCTTCTGGGATTATTGGACCATCAGTTGTGTTACAAATGAAATGCAGTGCAATGGATGGTACTTCTCAGAGTGAAAGCATGGTGGTTAACGAAGATGTTCATTGCCAAAACGTAAATGTTTCATTTAGAAACTCTCACCCGCGTTTTCGGCTGCGCGTGGTTTGTGTTGTTGGTAGAAATTCCTTTTCCCGTGGAGGTTTCAGATGTACGTATTTGAAACTTAATTTAAGGAAGAAGTTCCAGCTCTGCAGTGTGATGGATTTTCCTGCCGATGCCCTCCCCGTGCCTGTCTTGTGAACCCCACGATGCACCATAAAGGTGGCAGCTTCAAGAGGAGCTGGACAAGAGCCAGGCCAGCCTGTGGAGGAGCTGCTCTGTCAGTCCACCCTCCTGATCCCTGCACATCCCACCCTGGGACATGGGGGCTGCTGGGCACAGGGTGCAACAGCTCACTCGGGGTGTAGGGCAGCGAGCCAGGAGAGCCCTGCTCCTGGGACTGCTCCATGTGTCACCATTTTTAGTAATTTTCTGAATTCTTGCTGGAGGATGGACTTGATGATCTTAAAGGTCTTTTCTAACCTAACGATTCTATGATTTGGTGTCTTTTAGAAAGGCCCCCAGTGCAGAGATGAAGCTGTAGCACTGGCTGAGAGCCCCCCGCAGTCGTTTGTGGTGCTGCAGTTTATTGCAATGGTTATTGTCCGTGTTGTTCAGGAAGAAATTGCACTTTGCCCTTGCTCTGGATCTGCGTGGCTCCAGCCTCCTGCCGTGCTGGGAGGTGTCCCACTGCTGGTCTGCTCCCTCTGAGGGACCTGCTCCAATTCTTCTGCCCCCTCTGAGGCAGCCAGGTCATCCTCAGCAGTCACAACTCCATGTACCCCCAGCCTTGCACTGTACCTGTGTCTTCAAGCGCCCCAGTTACTCCTGGAGTCTCCTGCAGACCTTGGTCAGAGGTGGGAGGAGGCTCCAGGTGCCTGCAAAGGTCATGGAGTGCAAAGCACAGAGGCTCTACCATCCCTTCTTCTCCTGGAGACTCCAAATGTATCCAGCCCGTGGACTGATCCCTGCATGCCTGGGTAACCTACTGCACCATGCAGGAGCCAGGGAACATGCCCCTGCCTTTGAGGTGAGTGGCTTTTAAGCAATTTAGTTTCTTAAGGTGTATCTTAACATCTCTGTAACCAGCTGTGCTGGTTGCTTCTCTCTGCTCTGTGTTACCGAGCTGTTCTCTGTATTCAGCGCTTTGCTGGCCTCGAGTCACTCACACAGCGCTGGTTCTCCTGTTTCCTTCCCGACCACTGCCAGAAATACTGATGGCATAGGGTGACAGTGTAGTTTCTCTTGCAGCCAGTGTCACCAGTCACTTGCAGGTCTGTTTGAGATGTGCCAGTCAAGTGTTATCAGCAGCTGTCATCCACTCCTGTGCACTTTAATGAGGTGTGTTACACCAGCGCTCCCTTCCGCCTACACAAAGACTTCAGGTGAGGAGAGAGCTCTTTCCTTGGCGTTGTAATCGTGATTCCTGACTCCCTGACCTTGCACTGAAACCAGAGCCTTGCTGGGCTCGAGGTCTCACCCACCACATTTACCAGGCTGGCTCGTGCCCATCCTCGGGGACCATCGGTGGTGATGGCTCAGAAGACTTTTTGGCATGATCTTATAAAATTGAAGGCGTAAATTTATTTGGAGCTGTTGTTTAAGAAGGGTCTGTATTTAGTGCCTGCTGTTTAATATCACACCAGGTTACTCCTGACAAATGTGACTGTGTCGTTTTCCTTTCTGCTTAGGACAGTAATGTTTGTATTGTCTATTTCTTCCTTTTCTGCAGCCTGACTAATGTTTCCACCATTCTTTCTGTTGTTGTCAGCGGGACTTCTTGTTGTCCTTACTATCTACAAGAACCCCTGTCTCTTGTTCTCCAACAGAACCTGACGTTTAACTGGCAGTCTCATTCATTTAAGGTGTTGGCATTATTTTAGGGACTCCATAATGGTTTACAAATTCCGGGATTCATTAATTCCTTCGCTCATTAGGGTTGCAAGTTGATACATGTTTTTTCCATGTGATGAAGGTGGACGTTTTTGCTGCCCTATTTATCCTGGGCAATCATTCATGTTTGTGCACTGACAAAATACCTGGCGTGATTCCCTTCCTGGCAGCTCTGGGGCTGGGATGGGATGCAGCATTTAGGTCAGTTCTCCTCGGGATGCCGTTTCAGGAGTGGGCTTTGTGGTTCACACCACGCTGGTGCTGGGGCCAACCCCTCTGTCCCTTGGGCTTCCCCTTTCCGTGGCACAGAGGAATCTCTTTCTCTCCTGATTTTCACCTGTGGCGTGAGAGAAAGAGGGATATGTGAAGACTATCCAGAGATGGAGGCCTATGGGGTGGAAAATGCAGATTTTAAATTTCTTTTTCCTCTTTATTACTGCATGTTCACGCTGTCATAAATGAGCTCGAGGAACGCAGGGCAGGACTGTGTTCCTGCCAGCCCAAATAAAACCAGGGGCTGTTTGCATTCCCACTTACTTTTTTAAAGTTTTCCTCACCTCCGAGACGGGCTGCAAAATCTGGGCTTTTATGGCTGCCAGGCTACAGTGGAGCTCATCCTGCCTTACTCCATGGGAATCAGGGCCATCTCCAGGGACAAAGCATCCCAAATCTGGGAAAATTGTCCTCCGTGGGCATTACTTCTCCGGCTGGGCAATCCCCTGGCGGGGTACCTTGCTTTGGGGTGGTGGTACCTCGAGCTTGCTGGAGCTGTTCCCCATGGGAAGCATCTCACTGCTGGCCCTCAGGGATCCCCTGAAGGAGCCAAACCTGCAGAAGGTTTGGGCTCTACGTGCTGCTGACACCTCGCAGGAGCCGGGAGTGTGTTACAGCAACAGATTCCGTATTATTCCAGCCCTGCAAGCGTCTCCCTGCGATATTAAAAACGCCAGCTAAAAGCCAAGTCCAAACTCTCAATGAATGACTCCGTGGAAATGCTGTCGGGCACGTTTCAGTGCTGCTTTGGCTTTGATTTAGACGGGTAAACACCGTGAGTGGGTGTTTGCTTTGACTTTTCCCTCGTAGCGAAAGACTTCCTTTGAGGGAAGGCGAAGCCTCCAGTGCTGTTCCCCATCACAGCATCAGCCCAGTCTGCCTGTGGCTGGGTGTTGGCAGTGCCTTCACCGCACGCCTGGGCCTCGTGCTGCCCAGCAGCAGCGGGAACCCCCAGGATCAGGGATGCCCCGTGCCCAGGGCTCTGCCTACAGGTAGGAATAACCCTGGCAGAGCCTGGTTTCTCCATCTGGGTGCGGCACGGTCATCCCAGCTGGGATGATGCTGCAGGAAGGACATCCTTGGCTTTTGTAGGCATCTCCCCCTGCTTGTCCCACGCTCTGCTCTGTTCCCCTTGAAGCTTCCCAAAATCACCTCTGGCTTTGGCTGCACCAGGAGGGCTCTGACATCAGAGACAGCCTTTGCCACGTGGTGGGTGGTCTCTGGGGGAGGCAGGGTGGGTGCAGCCCGTCCTCTCCTTGCCCTGCTGCACCAGGAAGAGCCACCCTCTGCTCCCCACACGTTCCCCCATCTCCAGCAGAGCTATCAAACCCGGCTCCTTGGCAGCCCCTGCACGTAGGAACCGTCTTCTGGTAACAGATTGTTGTGTATTTAATGAACCCGAGGAAAACAAGACACGTGAAAGCTGCGGGGCAATGCGAGTTTGCCGTTCAGTCTGCCAGCTTCACGCTAATTCAGACGACTCACAGATGTTTGGCTGCTTGTTCACTAAAGAGATTTATGGAAGATGCAGGGCTCGGGAATTTACGGAGAGACGGAGGTGGCAGTGTGGGCAAAGGTTTCCTGGCCCCGGAGGGCTCCTTCCCTCCCTCCACTGTGCCTTCCCCTTGCCGGTGTTGATGGCAACGGACGGGCAAACAGCAGGGAAAAGTGCCTTTCGGTCACTAGGAGGATTAATAAAGGCTCCAGGTTCGTCTTTCAGCAGCCCAGGAGCTCTTTGAAAGCCATGTCTCAGCTGAGGAATGAACCCCCAGAGCCTGCCCAAGAGCCAAAGTACTTTGGTCTAATGCAAACGGTGTGCAGGTGACAGCAGGCACGTGTGTCACCCTGTGTGGGCATGGAGACGGTCCACTGAAAGCATCTGAAATTCCTGTAATGCTGCCTGCTGAGTTCAGGGAGATAACTTCAATTTTTGGAAGGTTCTAGGTGATCATTTTGCTGGGCTTCACATGAGGGTTCTGAAATCTTGTGGTATTTATCCATAAAGGGGAGGTGGTAGAAGATAATGTGGAGCCTGGCAGTTGATCCATACATCCAGTATTTTCCTGCTCTAAATCCAGGCATGTCCATAAGGGCTGTCAGC
Source organism: Eulacestoma nigropectus (assembly GCA_013397775.1). Taxonomy (NCBI): domain Eukaryota; kingdom Metazoa; phylum Chordata; class Aves; order Passeriformes; genus Eulacestoma; species Eulacestoma nigropectus. The sequence continues at coordinate 1,106,606 of VZTE01003378.1, forward strand.
CTCTACCTGTTCTCCATCTCAGCCTCAGAGAAGGGGGAAATCTGACTTGCAAGCAGCATCCAAATTGGCTCTGACAGCGATGATGCTGTTGTGGCTCTTGGCAAGTGTTCCCCAATTACACAGGGAGATGTCCCAGATTTTGCTCCTGCTTCATCTGGGTGGATTTTTGGTGGTCACCGATGAGCAGCAGCGTTACGGTCGGTGCTGCAGTGCTGAGTTTGCTTTGCATCTCCAGGATTTGCTTCTCACAGGGATCCTGAGAGCTCTGGAGCCAGCAAGGAAGCCTGGGCTGGCTGAGAACCCCCACTAACTGAGGGTGGTGAGGCTCTGGCACAGGTTGCTCAGAAAAGCTGTGGCTGCCCCATCCTTGGAAGCGTCCAAGGCCAGGTTAGACAGGGCTTGGAGCAACCTGGACACATGGAATGAGATGAGATGAGTTTTAAGGTCCCTTCCATCCCAAACCAGTCAGTGATTCTAACCCTGAGAGCGTTATTATGTGTCTGTAAGCAGATGGATGTTGTTTCGTGGAGACAGGTATTCCGAGGGGTTCATGTGCTATTTAAAGCTGTTTATGTTTGAGAAGTGAGTCAGTAAAAGCAGTGTGGTGGGGCCATTTACCGTCTCCAGCTCACACATCTCAGGCTGTATATGGGAAAAGAATATAAGGAAGAAACAAGAATTGGTTTTTTGTGTCTGTTTACTAGAGCAGCATGCTCTGAGTGGTAATTAAAAGTAAACCCAGACCCTGCTGCCTTGTTCAGCATCCCTAGTTGCTGAGATTAAGCAGCCAAAGCAATTCTCGATTCAGCAATTCCTCAGCTTTTGGGAGCGTGGCCAACACTCACAGTGTCTCACAGACCACTGCAAATTCTTGTAATAAATCTCACAACTGGGGCGGTGGGGGAAACCCACAGAAAGGTGAGATGGTTTGTTGGGCCAGCAGGCTGGACTGCTGCTGCTGCTTCAGCTGCTCTTCTCCAGAGACAACTCTTGGTCCAGTATTTCCATTCTTCCATGGAAATACTACTCAAAGGTAGAAGCAGTCCTGTAATGGGTGGAATAGGCAACGATTACAGGTTTGCTCAAAGAGAACGTGTCATTTCTGTGGTCATTGGGACTGGGATCATGCTGTAGGCTCCTCTGCATGGCCCACACTTCCAGGGATGGGGCAGCCACAACTTCTCTGGGTAACCTGTGCCGGGGTCTCACCACCCTCACAGGGAAGAATTTTTTCCTATTATCTAATCCAAACCTACTCTCTTTCAGTTTGCAGCCATTCCCCCTTGTCCTGTCACTTCCCACGGCTCCTCGCTTGCACCTCTCTCTTGCTGGTCGCTGTTTTGCAATGACTAATTTTGCTTTCTTCTTTTCCTTTTCAGTTGCCAGGGAGGAAAAGGCAAAGTCACTGCCAGCACCATTTCCTTCGAGCTAAAGATGTTGAGAGAAAGCACCTCTGCCCCTGCCCTGTCCTTTCAGTCCTTCCGCTGCTGGTGTGTACAGGACTCATTCCCCTGCCACTCCTACTCCCTAAGAGCACGGGGGCAATAAACCTTTTACTCAAGTAGATGGTGTGTAATTTTCCTTAATTCCTCTTATTCCTTTCTTTTAAGAGCTTGCCTGCAGTTGAGGTTCAGCCCAAGCACATAGATCTGGGTTTGAGCTTGGACTTCAGGCTCTCCCTGGAGACCAGGGGTTTTTGGAGATGTGGTTTGGGGCTTGGAGTGCTGGGGACCCTCTGCCTTGTGTGACTTTGGTGTCAGGCTGAGGCAGTACCCAGGCACGTGGAGCAAGGGGTTGGATTGAAATAACAGTTTCATTTGCTCAGTAATTCATTTATGGTTGTGGGCAGGAGCATGGTGTGTCTGTTGTTCCTGGTAGGAGGGTTAATCTCAGGCTCCATGGGCCAGGTTGCACCCGGCCATCCACGGTGGCTGCACGTGGCATTTTTGGTTCCTAACGTGGCCCCGTGGGATGGCTGCTGTCATGGGAGCTCCTTCTGGCTGTGGATTCATTAGCATGGCTGTAGGTGTCAGCTCCCTGCAGGCTGTCCTGCACTGGCAGGACGAGTGAGTGCTGCCTGTGCTGGTGAGAACTTGTGTTCCTGTGTGAAGCTGTTGGTCAGAAGCACTGGGGTGATGTGGTTCTTGAAGCTGTGCAGACCTAGGGAGCCATGCTCACCTCAGACACTGCTTCCCCTTTGCTGTGTTACGTGCAGGCAAGTCCTGACTTACTAATTAGTGCTAAAAGTGTGTCTTTGTATTGTTAGCCCTGGAAAAGTCTAGTCTGGATGCAAGCAGGAGGCAGAGGAAGACATTTCCTTGTTCCTTTTCTTTGGCTAGTAGTCTCTGAGTACCTGGAGCATGGGGCAGCACAAATCTTTGCCAGGCAGGAGCTGGGCAGGAGGGGAACTCCGTGTGGGAGCCATGGTGTCCTGGATGGTGTTTGCCCTTCCAGCAGCTGGGGAAGGCCCTGTGGAGCAGGAGGCACTGACTGCAGGCTCAGGGTGAGATGGGCAGGGCTGCAGCCTTTCTCCTGCCAAGGCTGGGCAGCCTGGGGCAGCTCTTTCCTCCTGACAGTGTCCCAGGGGACAATCCTGAAGCGGCTGCCTCCGTGGAAATTTTGTCCCTTGAAAGTCACATGCACTGACTCATGATCCTGTTTACCCAGGACTAGTCCACGGGGCATTTTCAGAGTGTAAAGATTTCCTCTTGGGCCCTGAATGGCATCTTTCACGATTATTGGAGGTTTTTACCCCATAAATAAATTCGGTATTCACTAATGACATAGAATAGTGCTCAAGCAAGGGGTACAAACTGCCCAGAGCTGAGCCCACTCAGCCCTGCTGCAGAAGGCAAATTATTGCCTGAGTGAGGAAATAAACCCAGACTTAGCTACATGTAAATGATGGACTTCATGGGTTTTTTCCAAATTCATAACGCAATAAATCAAGAAATTGGAGATGTACTCCTTGGCATTGTCCAAAGCCCTGAGGGTGAGACAGGATGTGCAATGAGGAGATTCATTGTAGCCCCAAATCACTTCTAAGGAGTGGAAGGATGGGGGGAGAGGCATGATTTTTAGTTTGGGTGAATATCACCGTGTTGTGCTCGCAGAAAGCCTTAAACCCCACAATTTTCAATTACAGTCACCAATTTTGGCTATTTCCCCAAATTTTTGCAGGCCCCTGTGGGGTTTGGGAGGGGATGACCAGCTGTGCTGTGCCTGGTCCCCACAGCGGTGTGACTGCACGGAGAAATCAAGATGTGCATAATGGGGGGAATTTGTTTCACTGGTGGGAGTGGGAGGGTGGTGAAGCCCTAGAATCATGCTCAGAGTTTGGCCCAGAGGGATTAGGTTTGGTCCTTCAGACATGTGGGTCTAACCTGCATTGAATAAACCCCGGAAATCACAGTGGCTTCTTGCTCAGCCATTTTCTTCAAGCACAGCACAGGGAATGGTGCTGGGGCAGGGGTAGGGAGTGGGGTCCTGCTTGGGTCATGGCTTCCTCACTGGAGGCTTTGATCAAAAATTCAGCAGGGGCGAGTGATTTATATTCTGAGAGAATTCGCACTGTTCTGCTCGCAAGGTGTATCAGTATGCAAAATGCAGCTCCAGCTCCTCGTTCCCGTGTGCCCTTTCCACTGTAAATAGGTTTTGTGTCAGTGTGTGTGTCTGGAGATGGATTATTGAGCTGGACAGGGGTTGAATGTTTCCTGTGCAGAGGGTGGAGATCCCACAGCAAGTGGAAATCTGTGTGATGCTGGGCCTCAGTCGTCTTCAGGAGGAGCATTTCTGGGGGTCAGACCATGGAATCAGGGAGTTGGTAAGGTTGGAAAACACCTCTAAGATCATGGAGTCCAACTGTTTCCCCAGCATGGGCAAGGCCACCACTAGCCCATGTCCCCAAGTGCCACATCCACAGGGCTTTGAAATCCCTCCAAGGTCGGGGACTCCAGGCTTGGTTACCCTTTCTGTGAGGAAGCTTTTCACAGTGTGCATGAGGATGTGATACTGGTCACTGTTCAGGCTCCCTCCAGCCATGGCAGGGCATCTGACAGAGAGTTTGCTGAATCCTGAGGTCTTTTCCTTGCAGTTCAGTGTAGCAGGTGAACAGGGCATGGCTGTGAGTGGTGCTTGTGGTAACACCAGTTGTGGGCTGGGGAATGGGACCTCCCTGCAGGGCAGGGCTGTTTGTCCCCCATGAGCAGCTCTAGGGCTGTGCTTGTGCCTTGTAAGGAGCATAATTGCTCCCCAGCATTATCTTTGAAGCCCATGGATGAGAGTTGGATCATTTGACTTAATTTTTTCCAAGCCCAACACTCCATGGCTGCGACACTGTCTGGAAAGCAGCTCTGAGACAAACCTCTTCCCACCTCTGCTGCTGCAAAGATCACACGAGGCTTCTGCTTGGTCTGTGTTTTGAACCATGTAAAAAGCAGGGTTTGCTAAAATTTGGGGGTCTCTGTGCACTAGAGCTTCTTGTGGGCGCTTCATACAGCTCAGGAGGTTGTGTCAATCCCAGTGGCCACGGCTCGAGCCTAAACTTAGCCTTGACATCATGATGAAGACAGTTCCTTTATCTGATTGTAAATGAGGAAATACATTTCTTAAAGGAATTAATGGTCCCTGAAGAGTATCTTTTTATTAGCGTGTGTGTGTGTGTGTGTGAAAGCGTCCAGTCTATAAATACACAGTGGTTTCCTCCTCAGCATCAATAGGGTCCATCCCGGCTCTGCAGTTTGTGTCCCAAGGCACTTGTTTGCATGGAGAGGATGTGGCAGGGCAGGACCGTGCGTCAGGAGCCCTGTGAGGCAGGATGGGGAGCCAGAGATCACATTTCACTGGAAAGTTTCCCTTTTTACTGCAGTTTCTCCATGGGGATGGTTCCAAAACCCAACCAAGCAGTGGTTAAAATTGCTGATACCTGCAAGTGCTCCTCGGCCCCGACCTTGAAGGGTGATGGTGGTGGTGGTGGTGGCTGCCAGCTTGCCAGCAGTTTGCTGTGTTGCCTGTCATTAGGGCTGTGTTAATTGCAGGGGATGCAGAGGAGCAGGGAGAGGGGAGGTGTGATGCTGTCTGCTGCATCCCGGCCGGCCGGGGCAGGGAGCCTCTGCCTGGACTTGCTGCTGCTCCTGCCCGGGTGTGTACCCGAGTCTGCTGCTGCAGCAGTAACCATCACCTTAGGGAAGGGTAGTTATTCCTGAGGAAATCATACCTGGCCAACGAGGAGCTGTGGTCACAAATTACCTGTCATTTTGACGCTCTGAAATGTTTACTTTTCTATTTGACAGTTTTCGTTTGGTCACTGGGTTGCCCAGAGGTTTGTGATGAAGGTACCAGTAAACTGTAAATTATGAGTCCGCTGATACCCCATAGAAAGCTGGAGACTGTGCCAGGCGCCCTTGGGAACAGTAAATCTTCGGAAAAAGTATTGATTCCCAATCTTGGCTTTGCACTCTGGATGAACTTTGTCCTCATAAAATAATAGAAGGTGATTTTTCTTTACCAGCCAGCTGGCCTTTAAATGAGCTACTCTTAACACCACTGCAAGCTCTAATCCAAGTAAACACGGACAGGATGATTTAGGAGCTGGGAAGAGCAGCCATATCAGTTCGGAATAAGGGTTAATACTTAGTGGAATAGTCTCATCTATTGTCCCTAAATATCACAATGGGCTTTGACTGGATGGTACAAGATGAGTGTTTCGTGCTCTTTGGATTGTGCAAATGGTGGGTTTGGTTCTTTGCATTAACTGCACAGCAGCAAAATAACGAAACAGGATTAGGGGAGTGATTTGGGGAAAACGCTGATTTCGGTAATCAGATTTGAGTTGCAATCTGTCTGCTTTACAAGGGAATAAGTCTGTTGGGGAGGATGCCAGGAGCTGAGGCAGGGCTCATGGTCAGGGCTGGGCAGTGCTCTACGAGCATGGCTTGCAGTTTGTGTTTGAAGAGCCTCCTTGCTGTCCAGCCTTAGCTTTTCTTACCTAAAACTACCGAAAAAATAGGTAAGGATCAAGAGGCATGGTGTGGCCCTGTCTCTCCTTCCTTGCAGGCAACTCTTTGCCTTGTTTTTCTTTCCCTAAAGGGCTCTTCATAGATTGGGAATCATGGAGTAACTGGGGTGGGATAGGGGCATCCAGGGGATTTCACAGCCTTAATGATGCTGGAGAGGCTTTTTCTGCTGGACATCTGCTCCCAGCTGGTCTGAGGGCAAGGGCTTCTGTGAGATCAACCCTGGAGCTTTAATGAACTCTTCTTTCAATGTCATGGTATCTTCAATATAGGGGATGTGAGTCCCCTGTTCAAATGGAGAATTCAGAGGAAACTTTATTAATTCGTTTGAGATACTTGTGTCCCTGTGGATCACCTTGTGTACCTTGTGTGCTTCCCACAGCTCCTGTGAGTGCCCCATCCTGTGAAACACCTCTGTGCTGATGGGGAGCAGAGGGACACCAACAGTGCTTAATATCCTGAAATAAACACTCCCCTCAAGCAGCCACCATCAGGGTGTTTTTTGGGCAGCGCTTGCCCCTTGCCCAGTGCATCCACCCTCCAGACAAATCCCCTAAAGCTGTTTCTCTCTCTCTCTCTGTGCAGGGAGCTTTCCCCGCTCCGAGGCTGTCCCTGCATATCCCCCGAGGAGCCGGCAGGGCCCAGCCTCTCCTGAGGGAACATGGACTGAAAGAGGAGCTTTGCCAGCCCCCAGCTGCCAGCACCCTTTGCCTGGACCCTGATGGACTCCGAGGCAGGACTGCATTACCATGGTGATGATCTTAACCAAAACTCGGGAAAACAAAGGTGCTGACTCCGTAACATGCAGGACTGAGCTGGTAAGCTTTGTGAAATCTCTGTTCAAAACTGTTTTACTGCCAAGAACATTGCTGTAGCTTTGTAATAAGGGTTTTCTGTCCTGCAGGGATGGATCTTTAGATGGTTTGTAGCACTGATTTCTACCAAGCTGCATTAATATCCAAGGAGCAGGAGATTTGTAAATGATTGGAGTGCTGTGGCTTTTGCATATGTGGATTTCAGTAAGCACCCAACGGGATAAACAGTGCAAAAAAATCAAATCAATGCTGTGAATAACACAGGTGAGAAGTTGCTTCACCGACAGCGAACAGATGCTCATCATTAATAGGAGGATGAGCAAGTGGGAAGCAGGGTTAGGTGGGAGATGGTGAAGGGCAGTGCTGTGATACTTACACTGGGAGCCTGTAGAGGTGCAAATCTGCTGAGTGAGCAGGCAACAACAAAAAAAACAAGTGAGGGGCAGCAAGCAGACTAAAGGATGCTCTGAGGGGCGAGTGTACCTGTGGTAGGGGCAAACAAGGGGCAACATTGTCTGGAGGCAGGGTCAGAGCAAATGAGGAAGAGGTGCAGGGTGATGGAGAGCCATCAGAGCAAGGCTGGTGGTGGACATTGTCCCTCTGTGCTCCTGGAGAGATGGGCATGGTCTGAGAAGAAACTCGACCGAAAGGCAGGGCACACTGAGAGTCTCAGATAAGGGCGTGCAGGAACACAGCAGGAAGCATCTGGCAGGATGAGCCATAAATGGGCATTCTGAACATAAAATAAATATAAATGCCTGAGTTTGCTGAGGATGACAGACTGCCCAGCTGGGCTTCCCAGGCAGAGAGCGCAGTGTGCCGGGGTGAAGGCAGGCTGCCCTGGCAGTGAACGGCGGAGGAGAAGGTGAGCAAGCCAGAGGCAGTGGAAAATCCTGCCTTAAAAGGGTGAAATTTGGGAAGGATATTGATACTTTAGAAGAATATCCTTGCTGCAGTGTTAGCTCCTGCTGGGAAGGCAGCATCTCCCGTGGCTGCTGCTCGGGGTGGGAAGGGGGGAGCCTGAACCTCTGACACTGGCTGTGCCCTGGGAAGTGTGTGGGGCAGGTGAAGGGGAGCTGGCTGCAGAGAGGCAGATGAGAGTAATTTCTTCTGCTCCTAAGAGAAGGGCTGGGTGCTCAAGGTGTCTGATGGCACGTGGCAGAGATGCAGAGCTGTAACACAAAACTTTGCCCTCGTGTGTTTGCGAGTGCTTCCCGCAGCTCTGGGGCTGAGTCAAGAGTGCAGGGATAGTCCTGGGTACACAAGGTGAATTGATGGGTTGCCTGGGCTGTTGAATTGGGGCAGAAAATCACAAGAAGGCTGATCCACTAGAGAAACCAAGAGGTTTTCTGTTGACTTCATGAGGAAGGCCAGAAAGCGAAACCCAAAGGGAATGAATGTCTGAGCACTGGGGCAGTATCACCTGCCGACAGCCAATGGGCTCGTTTGGTTCAGCTCTCAATTTGGTATAAAGACAAAATTCTTACCAAATGGTAATTATACTCGATATGGGACATAGGTCAGATTCCTCTCCCTCCTGCATTTGCACACAGTGTCTGCTCTCTGGGGCTGGCACACAGATGTGCCCTGGCACAGCCCCTGCCTTCTCTGGGGCTTGTCCCAATTCCATCTTTGTTCCACTTTGGCTGCTCCGTGGAGACAGCTGCCTGTCCTCTCTGCCTCCTGATTAATTCTACTGATGCATCATAAGGTGGAGCTTGACAGATGGAGATATCCTTACTTCGCCTAGAAAAGTGGCACATGCTCCAAAGGTGACTGACCCTTCTTTAACCTTCTCCACATCTACACCCCAGAGTTGTTTTATGCCTACCTATCCATCTATATTCAGTATTTCCAGCATTCTGTGTATGAAGTGGGTTTCTTTATTGGATTGCTCAGGTGCCATCATTTGGTACATTATTATTATTATTATTATTATTACTATTATTATCCCCTGGATCCCTGACTGACGATGCTGGCACAGAGAGGCTGTGGCTGCCCCTGGATCCCTGGAAGTGTCCAAGGCCAGGTTGGACGGGGCTTGGAGCAACCTGGGATAGTGGAAGGTGTCCCTGCCCAGGTGGAACTCGATGACTTTAAGGTCCTTTCCAACCCAAGCCATTCTGAGATTCCATAGTTATGTGAGCAGGCAGCAGGTAAAGCATGGATCAGGAGGGAAGGTGTGAGTGCAGTGGCCTAATGCCAGAGAAAACACAATTATGGCAGTGCAGATGAACGTGGAGGCTGTGCTGGTGCTTCCCTCAGATGATGTAAAGCCTCAGTCAGATGGGATGGTGTTGCCATGATAGACACTTCAGAAGCCAGAATATGGATATTTTTAGGGATAATAAAGGAACAATTAGTATGAAAGTGTGTTTTTGCAGGCATAGCTGAAATGGCATGCAGCTGTGGGTAGCATATTGATTTATTATATGTGAACCCATCCATGCTCATTTTTAGAAGTCTGATGGTGTTTCTTAAGCTGTCGAGAGGAAAATTCTTGGAAAAAAAGGAGTGTAAAAAGCAACCAGGATTATTTTGTACCCGTACAGTGGCATTTCTCCCTATTTTTAGTGCAAATCAGCACAATCTGAGCGCAGACGCCCCAGAAGTGCTGAGGTGAGGACACCTTGCCTTAGAAACACATTATATGCTGAAAAAAGCTAAATGGCTGCTTTGTACCTAGATGGAGAGGCCTTAATGGGCTTGGATGAGGTTCAAGATACCACTTCTGCTGCTTTCTTGCCCAATCCAGGATTACCACTGAATTGCAGCTCCCATTTTAGTTTCTCCAGAGTTTTGGGTCCTGGGGGATGGGGACCTCTCTGCAGCTCTTCCCTGAGGTAAGGACTGGCTGCAGAACCCTTGGTCTGCAGGCTCAGGCCTTGACAAGGACTCTGCACGGCGTTTAATTAGAGTTGATTTCACGGAGGAAAGGTGACTGGGTGTGTCCCCTGGTCCCTGCCGGAGCGGGGCCGTGGAAGGCTCCCCTGCGCGCCGGGGGCAGCGCGGCTTTGCCCAGGCTGGAGGCAGGGTGGTGTCTGGTGCCCAGGTCGAGTCTGCGAGAAGTGAATAGTTTTTCTGGTTGTTTGCAGCACACTCCAAAGATGAGTCAAGGACCTACCCTCTTCTCTTGTGGCGTGATGGGTGAGTAACAGAAACTTCTCTCTGTGTTTGCACCACCTCCGCTCCCGCTTCCTCGTGGCAATGGGCGGGAAGATGTCCTGACTTTTGGATGTCTCCAAAACCACTCCCCTGCAGACTCTGGGGTGGGTCCCCACAGCAGGGGCACCCACCCCACCACGCCTGTGCCACTCTCCTCCCCAGAGGTGGCTGTCGTGCCCTGTTGCCATTGCTGAGTGACTTGCTTATCTCTTTTCCCCTCCCCTTTGATACATCTGCTTATTTTTAGAGTTACTCTTACAGTTCAGATTATAAACGTTTGGGGTCTGAGGCTGTGTCTGAGTATCCAGCCCATTGCTGCGGTTCTTGACTGTTGGCATGATGCAAGCAGTAAATAACAGCATTATCACTAAGATGTTCTACCACCTGGCACAAGACAGACCTCAAACAATAAGGAAAACATCTAATTTTTGACGTTGACAGTAACCATGCTATAAGATGTTTGAAACCTTTTACGTCAGAGCTTGCTATCAATTTTTGTGCTGAACAGCCAACAAAATGGATGGAGGATTGGTGCCTTGGCCAATGATCCTGAAAAACTGAGAGTGCCAGAGGATGTGCTGTCGTGTTGTGCTCTTTGGCGTTCGTAGCGGGGAGCCACTCACTGGGAGAGGCCTCAAAACCCAATTAAAATTGTAGGTCAAGTCTGAGCCAAGCTCCTTGCTGTGAAAGCCAATCCTTCACAGACAAAGAGGCTGCCCCTCTTCTTCATGGACACGACTCTCATTAGCGTTAATGAGAGCCGGGCACATGCTCTGACAGGAGATGTCTCCCAAGCTCTCCGATAGCTCCAGTCATTGGGGGTGTGGGGAGATGGAGAGCATTTGTGGGTTTTTTCAGATGAAAATCACAAGCTTCAAAGTCAAGAAGGGATAGAGACAGCCCGTTCCCTCTCTCCTGCCTTTCAAACATGAGTGAGGAACAAAGAACCCAAATCAGACGGTTTTGTCTTGCACTGTGGCACTGGCAAGCTCTTCAGCAGAGTCTCTGCCTAATTGAGAGGCAGCTTGTCTTTAAGAGCTTTTACAAAGCCTTCTGCGTTTTTGTAGCGCTGCTGTGCTGGTCTTCATGGCTGCCAAATTATCCTCCTTCTGGGGGAGCTGAATGTCACCCCCTTGACCTTGGCTTGCCCTGTGGTGGTCTCTGTCGGGCCTGGTCAAGAGAAGCCCATCCTTCCCTCGTGTGGAGGGCATTGCTTGGCTTGGGTTTCATTTTAGGCATCTTTCCCTGAGCGTTCTTCTTGATGTCCCCAGATGTGGGCCACGATCACAGACTAATCCGGTATGAAAACTTGCTTGACTTTTTAAAATAAGTTACTGCTGAAATGCAAAACTGGGGGAATATTTCAGGTCAAAGGGCCAAGGGCCTGTTGGTGGAAAGCACTGAGATAAATAAACACAATGAAGTTTGGACTGGCAGCACAGACAATGTGAGACAAAGACTCACAGTCCTTTGTATGTTGGAGGTATGGAGGGAAGTTGGCTGATTTTTCTGGGGTTTGAGACAGAAGAGGATCTTAGAAAAGAGTCTTCCTGATGCCTTTGGGGCAAGGGCAGCTTTGGGCAGGAAGGCAGCTCGTTTTTGGCCAGGAAGGCAGCTTGTTTCTGGACCCCGTGGCCATGGGGCAGCAGGGGAGAGGGAAGCCCAGCCTCTGCCAGGGAGAGCATCATCCAAACCCTGGAGCTTTCCTCAAAAGGTACTAAACACTGCAGGAATCTGAAAATGGATTATAGATTGTAACCAAGCTCAATATATTGAGTAAACATTATTAAAGACTTGATATATTGGATGATGCATGGTTAGGTCCAATTCTCAAGGTGACCTAAATAATCTTTTGGTTTTTAGATTTGTAAGATATTTCTGCCAGTGAAATGATAATATTACTAAAAAGATTGGGTTTTATCTTTATATAGCCCTTTGCCTGGAGGAAGATTAAAGGTGAAATGCCTAAAACTATAAATTCAACAACTTCTGCTTTCCCTTCTCCTTGATGGGTCCTTGAAACAACCAGGAGTGTAAGAATTGTCCTGTTGATGTATAGTTTGGGGCTTTTTTCCTTCTTTTTTTCCCTTTTCCTTCCTCAGCAGTCTCCATGGCAGGTCGTCAGTGAAAATATCAGTGACTGTGATGGAAAAAGTGGTGTATTAGAAAGTTGGTGCATTCGGGTGGTGAGGGCCTGGCACAGGTTGCCCAGAGCAGATGTGGCTGCCCTATCCCTGGAAATGTTCAAGATCAGGTTGGATGGGTCTTGGAGCAACCTGTGATGGTGGAAGGTGTCCCTGCCCATGTCTTTTCCTATCCACCCAAAGACAGAAAAATTCCAGTACAGGAAGTCAAAAGTAACAGAATCCCAGAATGGTTTGGATTGGAAGGGACATTAAAACCCATCTCGTTCCACCTCCTGCCATGGCTGGGACACCTTCCACTGTCCCAGGTTGCTCCAAGCCCTGTCCAACCTGACTTAGAAAGAGAAGCTCAGTGGGTGTGTGCTGACAGCCGTGACCTCCTGTTTTCCATGTAAGCAAGAAATTATCTCTGAGGGAAACTGCAGGCAGGGTTTTATTGAGGCTGTGACAAGGTGCTTGCACATGCAGGATCCCAGTCCTGGCCCTGATTGTGAAAGGGAGGAGGAGGAGGAGGATGGCTTTGAGCCCATCGGGGACTGAGCCCGCACTCGTCCTCTGGGAAGTGCACTTTCCAAAGCAGCCATCATTTCCTTTTTCTCTCGGAGGGGTCTCTCAGAGTTTGTCCTCCTAGAGCCCTGCAGCAGAGCAGGGTGAGGGATGGAGCCCACAGGTCAGCTTGTCTGTCCTTTGGCACTCTCACGTCACTCCTCCACCACGTTTGGCAATGCCATCATTCCGAGCGTGCCGGGGCAGGGTTGCAGCCTTGGGCTCACTGTTGCACAGCTCTTTCTTGGAAGTGGCTTTTCACCATCCCTGGGTGACAGAGGAAAGCCAAGAAACCAGGAGAAAAGCCAGCTCGTGGAATCATTAAGGTTGGAAAAGACCTCCAAGATCACTGAATCCAACCTTGAACCCCTTCATGGGGATGATGGCTCTTGACTGCATCCTGAAAGCACCTGCCAGGCTTGTGTGCCTCCTCTTTCTGAACCAGGGTTTTCTGGGATTTTGGGGTTTTTTTGGGAAGGCCATCAGTGCAGAGCATCTTGGTGCACATTCAAACACAGTCACCCTGCAAAGAGAAGAAGCTGCACAGGGAATTCTGGTGAGGTGCAGCTGGAGCAGGGACACCGCTCCAGAGGATCCCATTGAAGAGCTGGGCATGTTTCACTGTCGAGGTCAGGGATTTCCCTGCCCCATGCAGGCTGTTGGCACGAGGAGCCCACAGGTGTGTTTAATCTCCAGAGCAAATTTTGGGGCTGTTGTTTTCATTTCGTGGTGAAGCACAGCTCTGCCCATCGTATTTTCATCTTATTTCTGCACTAGGAAGGCTCCCTGGCATTGCCATCAGCTAATTACAACCATTAAATGTGTTCCACACTTAGAAATTATCTCCTGAACATAAATAGGGGGCAGTGGAAAATGCAGGCTGCCTTTTCCCCTGGGCACAGGGACTGTGAGACCAAAATTCAACTTGAACAACACGTAAAAAAAAGGGAATTGGATGCGCACCTGTGCACAGACAAATGTTTGGGTTAGGTTCCAAACAGAATTTATCTGCCAAAAAGGATAAGAAAAATTGATTGAAACCCCTAATTGCTTTACAAGTTGCCATAATAAATTATGTATTAATGTAAATTATTTCATGGGAAAAGAACGCAGAGGAAACTTGAGCAGAAGGATCATGCATTATGTATAAAAAGGAACTGTAAAAATATTATAGCAGCACATTTGTGTCGCTGTAGTTAAAGTTGTGTCAGCGTTTTGGTTTTACACCCTTCTCTGTGGTTATGAGTGGTCATTAAAATTTACTCCGTGTCACCAGAGGAGCACAGCAGTCGTTTAAAAAGCCTGGGGCCATCACGGAGCTGCAGAGTGCCTGACGTGTCCCTGCGCTGCTCCCGCAAATCCTGGAGCTCAGCGTTTGGAAACCTGGCTGTGATGCTCTGAGGGTGGATCCTGTTCTCCGTGGGGCTGTGCAAAGCTCTCAAGGAGGGAGGACAGCACCCACCTCCCCAGTTTTGGGGTGTGACTCCAGCCCACGAGCACCACGAGGGTTCGTTTGATGCAGCGAAGGTTTTTCGAGAGAACAGCTGGGTTTTGTTAAGGTGTCAGAGTTTATTTTTGCAATTTCAAGTCAGAATCCAGAAGCAAGATGCTATTTCATCCAGGCCGAGAAGGACCTGCTTAAGCAGGGCAACAGCTCCTCTGGCTGCACTTAACACTGTGCTCTGGTTGTCCCTTTGTTTTCCAGTAGGCAAAGGAGAGTTTTCCAGCCAGGCAGCTCACTTGCAGACCGAGGGGTTCTCGTGGTGGGTTTTATCCTGGAACAAATTGCTGCCTCAGGGTGAACCAGGCTGAGGTTTGTAATTTAAGAAAATTAATACATGTTTAACTGCAGCAGAATTAATGGCTCCAGTGCAATTATCGTTATCAACATGTGCAGGATGGGAATCTTAGTCTTCAAAAATTGAGCAGAAAACCAGCAGCTTTTCCTCAAGAAGGCTTTCCAGAGTTCTTTAATTACACCCTCGGCCCTTATACTACTCCATTTTCAATTTTTTTTCAGGGCAACCTGTTTTCTGTTTGTACTGAAAACGCATTTTCTGGGCTACCTGGTATTTTGGGACTGGTCAGTGATGGCTGAGGGCTCGGAGGGGCCAGGTTTTGCCAGCTCACATTGTGCAAAGGGAAAAGCAAATAAGCCCAAGCTGGGGCTGGGGATAGTGGTGCTTTTACCATTTTCTTTGCCAGGTTTGGAAGATTTATAGCTGTTTGTGCTGAAGCAGGGGTGAAAGAGGAAGGTGTCCCATATCCTCCTCACCAAGGCCTTTTGTACAGTCTCCGGCCAGAGGATCGTGGCAGCTTGCCATGAAAAATCGGCTTCTATTTCTGTTTCTTTTGTCTGCTGACCTGACCCAAGAAATCTCTCTGCTGGCAGCGCTGTACAGAGGAAAAATAATAAAGATCTAAACATAGATGGAGTTGTCTAGCGCAGATTTCTCACTTTTCATTGTGTTTATTGAAATGAGGAGAGCAACAGTTGAAATGCCGTGCGGTTATTGCGGGCAGAGCCAGGCTCTTTGTGGCTGGAGCTGTTGTGGCAGCAGCTGGAGGCAGGGAGAAATGGGAAAATCGGCCAAGAGTGGTGCAAGGGGCCCCAAATCTGACCTCCTGACTTGAAACCTTAGTCGGAAGCGTTCTGCACCGTCGCACCTTCCCTACCAGGCTGGTACCTGCAGCTGCGGGCTGGGCATGGCTTTTAATTCATCCTCCAGTTGCCTGAGTGGAAATACCCAAAAAGCCCCCCAAAATACCGCATGGTTTAGATACAATCATGTGAAACTTGGCAGCGACGGTTCTCCAGCACGGCCGGGCTCTGTTTGCAGCAGCCAACGACAAAAACAGGCACCGGTGAGAGGCTGTTGCCTGATGACTTTTTTCCACTGCAGCAGCCGGCGGGGTTGTCCTGCCATGGTCTTCCTGCTGAGCGTTGAAGGTGTATCTGCAGTGAGCCCCGTCCTGTGCAGGGCAGCCCAGCCTGGAGGGTCCTTTGCTTTCTTCTTCTGTTGTCAGTGGGATGTGTGCGGGAATGAGATCATCCTCCTTCAGCCTCTCTTCGGATGTGGCTACCGGTGGGAAGCTGGGGAAGGGTCTGGAGCACAAGTCTCATGAGAACAGCTGAGGGAGCTGGGGGGCTCAGCCTGGAGAAAAGGTGGCTCAGGGGGCACCTTCTCACTCTCCACAGCTCCCTGACTGGAGGGTGCAGCCAGGTGGGGGTGTCCTTCCAGGTAAAAAAGTAATCAAACAAGAGGAAAGAGCCTCAGGTTGCACCAAGGGAGGTTTAGATTGGATTTTAGGGAAAATTTCTTCATGGAAAGGGCTGTCCAGCCCTGGCACAGCAGCCTTAGGGCAGTGGTGGTGTCTCCATCCCCAGAGGGATTTAAAAGCCGTGTGGATGTGGCCCTTGGGGAAAATGGGTTAGTGGTGGCCGTGGCAGTGCTGGGTTAATGGTTGGACATGATGATCCTAGAGGGCCTTTCTAACTCAATGATCCTGTGATTCTATGTTTTTTAAATTCAGCTGTGAATTCAGGCAATTATCAGTTGTGGAGCCCAGGACAAACCGCACACATCTGAGACATGATTTAGCACAGAGATAACCAATAGCCACAGCATTTTATACCGCTGAATTCCCCTTAGCTAGTGCAACCTGGAATATTCAGAGGCATGTTTTTATCTTCTTCTAGCAGTTTTGCTCCTGCTGGGACTGTCACTTTGTCTCTCTCTCCATCTACACCACACAACCCGCTCTGCTGGCAGTTCGGGAAACCGTATTCCGAGAGTTAATTAATTTGCACTGGAAAACGTCCCATATGCTACTCTTTTTGTTTATGGACGTAGAAGGCGAGTCGCAGAATTAATTAACGCTAATGCCTGTGCGTGTGTGTTTTTTTTGGTTTTTTTTTTTTGTCTCCTTTCTGAACCAGAAAATGACAGATGGAGAGATCTCAGCAGGAAATGTCCACTTCAGCTCGAGCAGCCGGGCGCCAGCATCTGGGACTGCCTGTCGGACAAGGGCGAGGAGAGCTCGCGCTGGCCGAGGGACTCGGCCGGCACCTGCTCCGTCACCAACCTGATCAAGGACCTGAGCCTCAGCGACCCCCACGGCAACCCCTCCGCCCCTCCCAGCAAGCGCCAGTGCCGCTCGCTGTCCTTCTCGGATGAGATGTCGGGCTGCGGGACCTCGTGGAGACCCCTGGGCTCCAAGGTGTGGACGCCGGTGGAGAAGCGGCGCTGCTACAGCGGCGGCAGCGTCCAGCGCTACTCCAACGGCTTCGCCACCATGCAGAGGAGCTCCAGCTTCAGCCTGCCCGCCCGCTCCAACCCGCTCTGCGGCGAGCATCCCGCCCCGGCCGGCCGCCCCTCGGCGGGCCAGCCCAGGAAATCGGCTGCCGGAGGGCGCGGGGGAGACAGGGTGGACATGCAGAGGTCCCTGTCCTGCTCGCACGACCGCTTCTCGTGCTCGGAGTCCGGCGCGCCCTCGGCCAGCAGCACACCCGCCTCCACGCCCGAGCTGGGCCGCCGCGCCGCCGGCCTCTCCCGCAGCCGCTCCCAGCCCTGCGTCCTCAACGACAAAAAGGTCGGAGTCAAGCGGCGGAGGCCGGAGGAGGTCCAGGAGCAGCGGCCCTCGCTGGACCTCGCCAAGATGACCCAGGTAAGAGGCGGCGGGGCCGTCCCTGCGAGGGGCTCAGGTGTTCTCTGCTTTGCTCAAGAGCCTCTGGCATCCTCCAGGGTGCGTCTGTGGCACGAGGAAGGATGTGGGTGTTATGGGGAAACACATCCTTCTGTCCAGGCAGAATCACCCGTTCCCTCCCAAATGGATTTCTTTAGCAAATTCATGCGTTTCTCTTCCACGCTGGTTTTTGCACGCCGAGTCCACCATGTTGTCATTTCCTTCTGGCACGGATTTTGAGCAGGAATATGTTAAACCCCACGTTTTTGAGTTCAGGGGAGACGAGCCCTGGGTCTGCCATGGTGAGATGAAGGCAGCACCCCAAGGTACCCAGCCCTGCCTCCGTCAGGTGCCAAATTCTTACTGCTACTGGCTTTGCTTGCTCTTAGGCTCCGTAATTTTCCACTCTGGAGATGTTATCATGTTTCATTTTCAGTTGCAAACACAGAGCACAACCTCCCTCTTCAATCTGCTCTGCAGAGCCAGATAACAGATCTGAAGCACGAATCAGTGAGGATTTTGCTCCTTGGTCCTCTCCCTGCTGGACCGAGTTGCTGGACATTAGCAAGAGAGAGCAAGAGGCTGCATTGAAGCTCAACGTTTCCCTTCCACACTCATAAGATTTCCTGCAGTTTTATGATTTGACATTTCCCACATCAATAATTTACAGTCACAAAGTCAGTGACACCATCAGCTCAGTGTGGGATGGAGATAATGGGGGGTGTGAAGGCCCCAGGGCTCTTGCTGTGGGAGCAGGGGCACCCTGGCCACCTCCCAGGATGGGCTGTCACCTTCTGCTGGCCTTAAAATTTCCCCCATGGTTTCAGTTCCATGTGGTCGCCTGCTGTGCTTTATCCCAGAGTCACCCATGTTGGGAGTGTTTGCCCTAAATGTTTTTTGTGGTTCTGGGGCCAGCAAAGCCTGTCTGGTGCAAGGCATCCCCTTGTTGTCTGCAGGGAAACTGCTGGGAGAAGTTCACCGGGTGGGGATGGAGAAGCAGCTGGGAAACACCCAGCAGGTGAGATCCAACATTGTGTGTGCATTTTCTCCTTACAAGAACACAATATTTTATGGTGTTCTGTGCTTGGCAGTGCAGAGGGTGTTTGAAGGAGTGCAGTGGTATTGGAGGAAGAGATCATCTTTTCCTCCCTCAGAGGAGCTCGGTGGATAAAAAGGGTGAAGGAGTCACATATTCGGGTGAGATCAGGCAGAAAACATGAGCATCGCTCTTGTCTTTTCATAAATCACAGCAACAACATTTATTATGCCAAGCTTATTTTATTAGATAATAAGCTGGATGGACAGTCAAAACCACGTACATGTGTTGTTATATTTTGCTAGCCACAGGGTGGAATAGCACAACTGACACCTCTAATTCTCTCTGTACAAGCAGACAAGCAGCATTTCACTTCCCTGGAAGTGTTCATGGCCTGGTTGGATGGGGCTTGGAACAACCCAGTCCCATGGAAGGTGTTCCTGTCCATGGCAGGGGGTGGAATGAGGTGGGCTCAAGGGACCCTTTCAGTCCAGACCATTCTGTGGTTCTCTGGTGTGATGGACAGGGAAGGAGGAGAGTGTCCGGTCTCTGGCTGGACAGACCTTTGTTGCCCTCCGGGGATGTTGTGAGGCAGCTTTTCCATTGCATCAGTCCAAGGGGGAAAGTTTGTTGGCTGGGAAAAAAAGGGCTTGGCCAAGGAGATCCTGGGGGTCAGCAGGAGCTTCCCTTTCCCTCCAGTGGATGCTGAGTCCAGCAATTATGTTTATAATTTGGATGGCCATGGCTTTGGCATGGGTGGGTGATCCAAAGATGACAAAAAAATCTAATTACTTGGATGTCCGAAAGCAGCTCAGTCCATGTTCCTGGAAAACCCTCAGCTTGAGGAATAGTTGTGTTTTCTCTGGCTGCTGTCCTCCACATCAAAACACCTTCCAAAGTGAGAGAGCAATGCCTGAAGGCTCAGCATTGCTCAGTGGTGGGGGGGCTCATCCTCTGGGAGAAGCAAGGAAAGGGTCTGGAAGCCCCCCACCGTGTGGCACAAACTCTGTAGGAATGGGGAAGGAGTTGCCTGGTGCAGCATCTCTCCCAATGTCAGTGGGCACCCCCTCTCCCAGCCCCTCCCGTCCCTCTGGTCCGGGCTGGGTGGCCGGAGCTGCTGCCGAACGCCCGGTGGTTGCTACAACCAACGACCAACAACAGCATCACTAAGGAACTCCCCAGTGGGATCCAGGCCAAGCAGGTCCCACGGATATTCTCAGTTTCCAGGCAGGAAACCCAGCCAGGCTCTGGTGCCCATGGCAGCGGGTGAATCCCCAAGGCAGGGATGTGCTGCTGGGTGTGGGGCGGCAGGGCTGGAGCAGAGTGGGGAGAAAGCAAAGCCGTGCAAGGGTTTCAGAGCTGTGGGGTTATGGAAAGCAGCGCTGGCAGGCGGCTCTCGGCGTGGGAGGACTGGCACAGAGGGACGAGCAGGATGAGGCAAGTCACGGGGAGCATTCTTGCCTTTGGTGGGGCACGGTCGGAGCCCTCCCCGGGACGGGAATGCCGGGAAAACCAACTAATTCCTCGTGGGGAATAAGCGTGCTCGAGAAAACCCTGCACGTTTGGGTATCCTCCAGGCTGCTTTTAATGCTTCCAGTCCAGGGGACTGCAGAGTTGGGTGATTTCAGAGGAAAAGCTGAAATAATGGCAAGTGTCTGTGCGGCTGCACGCGTGCTCAAGTCTGGGTTTCTATGGGGTAGGGACACCTCGTGTGCAATGGGCAAAGCAAAGGACAGCCAAAGTGCCCAGACTGGACTTTCCAGCTGTCCACAAAGGATTCACTTTTCAGATGGGGAAACTGAGGCATGGGGCATTCCCTGAGTCCCTGGGTGCTAATGTCAAAGTGGGAACTGAGCTTTGAGGTGCTGGGTACTGGATCAGCCTCTGGCTCTGGCAGCAGATCGGTTAATTTTTCACTTGTGCTGGTAACCACATGTGTTTATAGGCCTGAAACCCGGTACCGTAATCAAAATAAAAATAATTTGACCTGAAAGAAATGTTTTCTTCATACCAAGAGGGATATTTAGGCCAGGCAGGAGGGGAGGGAGCCGCTCCTGGAAGCAATTACATGGCCACATAACTGGGCTAATTAAGAGAGAAATCTAGATGTTAAAGTTAAGCTGGGAGAGAAAATACTTAGGAAAATATTGCCTTTAATTCCTCACAATCCTGGTTGTGTGTCTTCTGTCTGCAGTTCCCATAGCCCAGAGAGGGGAGGTGAGCCCATATCTCTCCCTTTATTATTTACTCATATGGCACCAAACCAGACAGGCTTCAACTTCGGGCAGAAACCAAACCATGCACATGGTTGTCATTGAAATAGCAACAATTTTTAAAAGCCACAGCACCACGACAATCCTTCTGCTCCTTTTAAATGCACATGAGCTCTTTGCCTTGTGCCTCTTTGCCTTCCAACTGGGAGTGAACAGGGAGGGTCTCAGGTGAGTGGGTGATGATGAGGTGTCGTTTAATTATCCCAAGTCTGGAGGCAGGTCAGGTGGGAAGAAGCTGGTTTCTATTCTTCACCCCAATCAAGGAGAGTTTGGGTACCTGGTGTGGCATCTCTGACCTCCTTAACACGGAGACATCAACCATCCTCTCGTTTCAGGGTAGGGTTTGGGCTTGCTTTCCAGCCTCAGCTTTTATTCCTCCTTTCCACGTGAAGCACAAGCCCAAGGAGAAAAACATCCTGCCTCCGTGATCCCAGCAGTTGTTCTGACAGGGTGTTAATGAATCTCCTCACAGCTTGCTCTCCTTCCTAGGCACGGTGCTCACAGCCCCAGGGACTGTGTCCCTGCTGGCAGGCCATGATCAGAAATGGTTGGGATCAGATTTTTCCATGAATTGGGAGGTTTTTCAAAGAGCTGGTTTTTCTCTTTCTGATGTGGGTGCATCTAAAATAAATGGGAGAAGTGTCACAAAGGTGACAGGAGGTGGCTTAGACCCCAGGAGCCCTCCCAGCTGGGCTGATTTTGGCAGGAATGAGCGGTTTTATCCTTTGCAAGGCACTCGGAGAAGCATCTGGGTGAATTAGGTGAGAAGGTGGATTTTCTAAAATAAAAGCACACTCTGCCAGGGATGCTGTGTGGTGGGTTTTCCTCTCTCATGCTCTGGTGCAATTCTTCTCCAGAGGAACTTGACCTGTCCCACCTCCACATCTGCTGCTTTCTGACATCCTGGTGTGAACATTTCCCGGGATCTGAGGTGTTGGGTGCCGAAACGTCTCGTGGCAGCGCAAACATTGGGTTTGGTGGCTTGGCTGAGTCATCGACGGGAAGCCGAGCCATGGGCCAGCCCTGATGTTGGTGTGTGCAGATTGTTTTCCTTCACACAGGCTCTGGGCAGCTGCAGGGGACACATGACACGTCCCTCACACCGACGACTGCCACCCTGAGTGGGAATTTGCAATGATCCCCGGCTGTGGCCACGCGAGCCCTCGCTATCTCTTCCCCATTCTGCTTCCTGCCGTCTAAAATTTTGATGTGGTGGTCACTGAGAGATTTCAATTGGTGCTAAGACGGTTCCAAACACAGCTATCCTTTATACAGATGTGGTTTTTAAATGGGTAATTTATTTTTATATATGTGTATATATACATATATACATGTAAATGTTTAAGGCCAGGTTGGATATAGCTTGGAGCAGCCTGGTCTAGTGGAAGGTGTCCCTGCCCAAGTCAGAGGTTGGAACGGGATGGTCTTTGAAGTTCCTTCCAACTCAAACCATTCTATTTTTCCAATTTTTAATACATATATGCATTTGTTCAACCCAGCCATGTTCCCTCCAGCACAAACCCCAAACAGGAGTAGGCCTGGCTGGAAATGGAGGGTGGTGCTGTAGAGTTTGAAAATACAACTTCTCATGAAAAGAAAGGCACGAATATCTCAGTGGAATGTAAGGCATTGCACTGCTGACAGGAATTGTCAGACATGATGAGAGATATTGGTTCCTCCCAGCTGTAGGATCTGTGCACTGGTAGCAAATGAAGGCTTGGAGGTGGCACTTGTGCCCCATTTCTGTTGGCTCTACAAGGTTTTGGCCTCTCTGTGAGCCTTCAGAGAAGTTGCAGTTTGAAGAGCTACATCCCTCCTAACAAATACTGAGCTCCTGGTCTTTTCCTCCTGAGTTTTCTCTATATCCATTAAATTTTCTACAGAGGTTGTACCCATGAACAGTGAGGATTCCCAGGCAGCTGGCAAAGTGCTTCTCCTCCATGAAACTCTGTATTATGTGATGTCTTGCAGTACATGGGGCAGACAGCAGCTACTGTAGAATAAATAAGGCAGTTAAAATACAATATTCCCTTGCATCTCCACGGCTTATGGAGAGCATCCCGTGTTTAGGAGTTCACAAGTGGCTTCTTCCCTGTGAGGGATGGATGGATGAGAGGGTGCTGTCAGCAGTGGACACCAGCTGAGGAGGTGGTGAGGGTGAAGCCCTGGGTGTGCCTGACGAGGGTGAGTTATAGAGCGGACTTTGTGCCCGAGGGATGCCTGCTGTGGGAAGGGTCTGGGCACAAGGGGACGATTGACGTTGTTCCCCGGCTGCCTGGACAGACAGAGCCTTTCACAGGGTGACTTCACTGCCCTGCAAGGAGCACGTGCCTTCAGAGGATGGAGTCATCTGCACCAGGAATCACAGGAGCATCCCCCTGAAGTGAGGATCTGTGGTTCTTGTGGTTTTCAGGGTTAAAATCAGCTTCAGCCTGGGCTGGAGCTCCAGAGGGTCTCCAGACTCAGTGAAGTGTGTGATGCTCACCATGGTTGGGAGCCTGGCTGGCCCCCCTGCCTTGTTTTCCCTTCCAAACTTAGGAATAGTGGCAGTGTCCATGAGGATCCATGCACAGAGGAGATTGTACACTCCCAGAGCTGAAGTAAAGAGCCCACCAGTTTGAAATGTTTCAGGCTGGTCTTGGCACTGAGTGGGAAGAAGTTCCAAACTGCATGGTGGGAGGAGGGACCTCTCCTCTCTGAGCACCCAAGTTCTTCCTTGAGGGGTAAAATTCTCTAATTTTCACATAAGAATATTTTCTGTTTGAGTTTTGGCACCTTTCAGGCTTGCTGGAGAGGGCAGGAGGCGTGGCAGGGATCTCGGTTGGCGTCAGCACCCACTCGAGCCGGTGACAAATATTTCCAAATGTAGTGATAGGCGAAAAACTGGAGGTTTTGAATTCCATACGTATCCCAGGAAATAGTTTGCTATTGATGTAACTTCTGAGAGAGATTCCAGCTTCCAAGCCCCACTGTTTTTTAAATAAACAGGAATGAGAGTCTGCAAAGGTTGGTTTGTGGCTTGGTGGGAAAAAGCCTTTGGTTCAGGATCAAAAGAAACTGGCTGGTTTGAAGGTGGGAGGGACACCTTCCACTCTCCCAGGTTGCTCCAAGCCCCGTCCAGCCTGGCCTTGGACACTTCCAGGGATCCAGGGGCAGCCACAGCTTCTCTGGGCACCCTGTGCCAGGGCCTCCCCACCCTCCCAGGGAAGAATTTCTTCCCAAAATCCCATCTGACCCTGCCCTATGGGAGCATAAGGCATTCCCCCTTATCCTGTCACTCCTTTGTCCAAAGTCCCTGTCCAGCTCTAGTGCAGCACCTTCAGGCACAGGGAGGGGCTATGGTGTCTCTTCCAGTTCCATCCCATTCCATCCCCTGCTCCTGGCTGTATCTCCTGCTCTTGCCTCCATCCCCTGCTCCCAGCTCCATCCCACCATGAGGCCCAGGGATGCAGGGCTGAGTGTTGCACCCGTTGTTCACACTCACATGGGAGGACAGGGCTGGGAACACAAACAAAGCTCGGCAGTGTCTGTCCCAAACATGGACAAAATCCAATTGTGTCCCGAGGATGCACATCTGATTCACCACGTGCTGATTAACCCTCCTGTCCCCAGGCTTGTGTGCTGTGTGACTCCAAAAAACAGCTTTTAGAAAGCACAGAGATTCATCCTTGAAGGAGTCAGCATGCTCAAAAGTGGCATTTTGGCTCAAAAAAGCCAAAAGGGATTTTTCATGGTTTACAAAAACCTCCCCAGCACTCTAGGAGCTACTGGGCCAGTTAGGAGCTACTGGGAGTTACTCAGGACTGCTTGCCTTGCAAAACTCTCCCAAAGCATTTCAGGAAATGGTGCTAAATAAATAAATAAATAAATAAAATTTTAAAAATAAACAAACAAACAAAAAAAACCCAACAACAAAAAACTTAAATAAGGGCACTTCATTTTTCCTTTCCAGAGAAGGATGCTCAAGGTTAGCCCAAGGTCGAGGCTGTGACAGAAAAGTGAGGTGTATTTCAAGTCTGCATTGGATTTGCAGGAGGTCTTGGTAGGTGGGGGCAGTGGGTGCAGGTGCCACAAACTCTGGATTTTCATTCATCCACAATATGATTTTATCCCTTTACTTGCTGGAATTCTCTTTGCAGTGCTGCTGAAACAGTGACTTGAAGTTTGGTTTTAATTTTATAAGGTCCTGCCTTATCATTTAGGCCTTGAAGTGAGAACCACAGTGGCATAACAGAAATATGACTTCTATGCTGAAAATTATGCAAATAGTATGAAAATGGAATAGGGCTGAGAGAAAAGAATAATTCCATGTTAGTGGTGTTTCGTCCTAACTTGGGACAAGTCAAATCACTGAATTTCCCCAAAGATGAGCCACTCCAAATCCTGAAGTTTTGCCAGCTCTGGGGACAAGTCAGGTTCAGGCTCACCCTTTTCCACTGAAATCCATGGCATTGCAAAAGCATCACTGGGAGAGCAGCCCTGCCCCCTGCCACTGTCCCCACCGGGCTCCTGGCGGTGCTGAGTGTGTTGGCATGAGGGACCTGCAGTGCTCCAGGGATGCCCTGCCACATCCCAAGAGGATGCAGAGGAGAAGGCAGAGGTGAAAGGCTGGGAAGGGCAACCTGTAAATAAATAAATACACAGTGATCGTTTGTGACCTGTCTGAGCAAATGGATTTCTCCAGCTCACAGCAAAGGGTTCGGTGTCTGTTAGGGAAAATATTTCTTCTGGGCAGGAAATGAGGGTTTCCTCCAATTATCATTATGGATAGGAAGGGGCTGGGAGGCTGTGCTGGGACTGAGTCCCCAAGTGTGGGATGCTGTGCTGGGGTGAGACAGTTGAGCCTCAGAGTGTTCACTGCTCTCTGATCCCCTGCATTGCTGTATTTCTCCATGGTTTCTGGGTTTTGTCTCTCCAGCATCTCCCTGGGGCTCTGTAGCACCAGAGGGATTCCCACTGGTGGGTCACACAACAGCTTTTTCTTTTGCACTTATGGAATCTCCCTGAACATCCTCACTGTCGCTGAGGCAGCCACACATCTCCAAAGACAAGAGCAGAACTGTGAGTAAACCCAAATTATCTCCACAGGCTCCAAAGGCAGTGTCAATACTAATGACTTAAAGCCTCCTTCTTGCTTTTTTTTGTTTTGTTTGTTTAATGCTGTGGTGTGAAGTGACTCAGGAGGATAATAGATGTTTCTGAGCCTGCTCATGAAAGCTGTTTTTCACACCAAACAGAATAAAAGCAAAATTATCTGCTAAAGCTTTGAATACACCAAGTAAGCACTGGTGCCTGTTGCAAAATGAGAATTGGGGCTGAGTAAATGTTGTTCTTTAGCGAATGAGAAGGGAAGAGCTGGGAAGGCAGACCCTGAAAACCAGGGCAGGAATGTGGTACCCACCGGGAGCAGGGCAGGGAGCCATCCCCTGTTCTGGGGATGCTGCTGCAGGCACGTTCTGCAGCACCTTGGTCTGGTGGAGGCTGTGGGGCTGCCTGTGAACCGCTCAATGCCTCTGTAGATAAAATTTTAAAGAAAATAGAGTAGCAGATGAGTTTGAGCTCCCTGACACGGCAACACTGCATCTAACCCAGCCCTGCTCTGCACCGGGCACACCCCCCATCACTGCCTCCTGTGTTTTCCTTCCTCAGGTATTCCAGCATTTCTTTCCCAACACTTCACCACTGAGAGGCTCCTTCTGTGGGAGGACAGGGTCGGTGCAAGACCCCTGACCTTCCCTCAGAGGCAATATTGATGTTGGAAGCCACACGTGGCAGTGGTCACCAGTGCTCCTTGGGGCAAGGTGGCTGGGTCCCCCTCTTTTTGGGGAGGCCAAACTGCAGCAAGGGAGGTGCTGGTGAGACCTGTCTGGGGCATCACTGAGCCTGTAATGTGCTTGTGCCAGCGCTGCAGCCTGGACCTGTTGGCAAAACTGCTGAGATGCTCCTTGGTTCTAAAGAGGAGAATTAGGAGAATTGGTTATTTGTGTGCCAGGGTTGAGCTGTGCCTGCTGCAGCTCTCTCCCTATGTCCCTTCCATTCCCACTCAGCAGGAACCGGCCTGGGGATGGAGCTGGAGAAGATTGGGGGTGCCTTAAAGGCAGTGCAGAGCTTTGAACCCGAGTGGTGTGTGTGTGTGTGTGTGTGTGTGCATGGCCCAAATCACACCAGCTGCCATAATGAAGTTCTGCAGAGCTTAAAAACCAAATCAAACCCGTTTTCCAGTCCCATTTTCCAGTCTCGAGCACCTGGCCCTCCTCCTCGGCAGCACGGACGAGCGCTTTCCCTGGCACAAATGCCAGGCAGGATTTACCGTGATGCAAACAACCAAAGCATTTCTAAATAACTATATAAAGATAACAGCTCAGGCTGAAGGTGTTTTACAGGAGATGTTTACCTCGGAGAGTGATTTAAACCTGAGCCAGGCAGAGAATCCCCCAGTGGAGGTGACTTTGCTGGCTCGGGAGGGCTGGCAGAGGCTCATCATTCCCGCATGGAGCGGCACCGCTCGCTGCCCGCTTCCCTCTTCCCTTCTGGCACCGGGTTATTTTCAGCTTTCTGAAGCCACTGTAGCCCAGTGTGCTAACAGGAGGTGATGACAGCTTGGGAGGTAGGGCCGGTGCTGCTGACAGCTTGTAGCGTTACACCTTTCCCGGGAAAACTGCGGCAATCACCTGGCAGGGTGGAAAAAAAGTAAAAGGTGTTTGAGCAAAAGCCGTGGTCACCGCAGGGATCACGGTCCTGCTGATATTTGTTCTGGTAGATCCACCGTGTTTGCAGGGACGTGTTTGGGGGAAGAGCTCACAGCTGGGTGTTTTACCACGGGAAGAGTCAGACGGAGGAATGTTGCCGAGGGATTTCTCCTCTCTGCTGTCGGGGCTCTGCAGCCTCCAGCCCTGTCCCTGATGGGGACACGTGCCTAAGGGGAGGGGAAACCTGAGGAAAAGGATGGATGTGAGGGGTGAGTCGGTTCCTGCAGCCTTCTCTGACTTGGTCCCTGCACTGTGTGGAGCATCATGAGACCCTGTGGGAAAGAGAAGTAGCCTGAGCTTGGTCACCAGCATGCAAGAAGGGCTTTGCTCTGGAGCAGCCCTGCAGCTTATTCCAAGTGGCCAAGCATTTCTTATTTATATCTTTTTAGATGATTTTTCAGGTGCTTGCATTAGCAACGCCTCATTTTCTCCCTGAGGGCTTGCCCAGCGTGCTGGATTAAGGCAGCTTTGGGAATGGCTGGGGGAAGAAAAGCCAGCACCTCAAATGGTCAGAATTGGGTCCTTGTGGTTGGTAAAGGTGGTTTGGGTGTAAGGTGTGTTACAGATGCTCATGGGTGAAGTCAGGATGGCCAGAAACACCTCCCAAAAGCCAGCTGTGTTGGATTCCCACAGTTTCCCTGAGGCCAACAGGATTTGAGGTGCCTGATACTCCTTTTTTTCTGACACTGGAGGCCAAGGTTGTGGAGAGGCTCAGAGGGGCCCAGAGCTGCCTGGCCATGGGGAACAAGCGCCGCATTGTGCCACCAACCCTGCTCGTTTCTGACATCAATAGAGGACTTGACTGCCCGGTTTTGCCAGCTCAGCACCTCAGCACGTGCTAAATTCACCCAATAAATAAAAAAAAAAATGAGCAAAGAACTCCTGAAGGGTTGAAGACAGACGCTGCATTGACGGTGGTGGCTGATCCACCGCTGCTCCAGCCCATGGAATGCTGCCTTGGGGATCACTGTCCTGGGGGGACTCTCCCGACCCCAGCCGCCGGGAAGGTGAGCTGTGGGATTTTGTGGCAGCCGGTGCCTGTGAAAACTTGCTTTCTGAGCTGTCAAACCTGCCTCAGAGGGAGCACCTCTGCCCAGCACCCTCCGCACGTGGCCTTCCTCCACCAGCGGCTGCCGCAGCGCCGGCAGCACCGGGACCATGGGAAGGGGTTTTCCATCCTCTTGCATTCCCTGGAATGACTCAAGGCTTGGGTTGCAGCGTGTGTGGATTTGAGCAGGGAAAATGAGGCCCTTGGCTTGGTTGTCTTGCCAAAGTCCCATAAAACCCAAATTTTCCCTGAAAGTCGAGTAACTTTGTGGCTGTTCCCCGAGACATGTCCAAGCTTGGAAACACTTTTCTTTTGCATGGGAAGAATGTGCTGTGGACCTGTTGAGTTACTCTCCAGGCTGCATCCTCCTTCATTCACCACCACAGGAATCACTCATCTCCTCTGAAGCACTGGAGAGCATCTCCCATCCTCTCAGGATGCTCTATCCCACCCGCAGCAGCCCAGCATGTCCACACCTGGGTACCAGACCCTGGGAAGTGCCTGATCCAGGAGATGAGCTCGGTTAAGAAAGAGAAACATTAACATTCCCAGAAGTGCCAGAGTTTTGTTTGTAGAAGGGATTTGCACTTCTGAGAGGGCTGTTGACTTTCAGGAGACCTAGGCTTTTTGAGTGCCTAAATCACTGTTGGAAATATGCTTGCAAATTTTGTGAAGTGCTTAGAAAATATTTCTACTATGTCCTCGGGCCTTCTCCAGTGGTAATTACGAGTTGTCCATTAACCACAGTGTGCAGCTCTCTGCCTGAAGCTGCTGCATGCTCAGCACCCAGAAGACAGAGGCATGGCTGGGATCTAAAAAATATGACCATCATGACGTGAGGACTGGGTGCAGTTGCGTTACTGGAGAACAAATGCCCTTTTTTTCACAGGAGCTTGGGGCTTGTGGGTTTTTGAAGGTTTCAGAGACTGAAGGCCATGTGAAATGTAGTTTCTCCCAGCTTGGGCAGTGGCCAGCTCCTCCTGGGGCAGCAGGAACTTCTCTGTTTAGATAGAGCAGCCTCTGCAATGGCTCTTTTTACTGTGTGCATGGGGTAGTGCAGCACCCAAAGCCTCTGAGCAATGGTCCATGGGTCCATCTCAGCACAAGGCCCTTTGATTTGTTAAGAACTGATTGGGGTGAGATGCAGAGCCCCTGCATCTCCCTTAGGGGCCGTGTAAATGGATGATTTTCCTTCATTTACAGCCTGGGGTAAGTTATTTTGGTGGAGTTGCTCCCAGCTTACCTGCATTTGAAAGAAAAAAGCCTCAAGCAAATGTGCCTAATTCCCAGGGAATGCCAGTGGGGGTGTTTTGGAGCAAGCTTGTGTCTCAGGCTGTGTGTTTGGTCCTGAATTGGGCCAGCCAGAGCAGATACAGGCAGCAGCCTTGTCCCTCTGTGTCACCAATGCTCTGTTGGGTACTGAAGTTCTCCTGGCTCCCTCAGCCGCTCCTGGTGCTCCAGACCCTTCCCCAGCTCCCTTCCCTTCTCTGGGCACTCTCCAGCCCCTCAATGTCTTTCTTGTTGTGAGGGACCCGAAACTGACCAGTAACAGGTGAACATCTCCAGCTAGTGAGGGGGCTGCCTTCCTCCCAGATGTTTGTTGAGTTCCCGTTCAGGCCAATCCCACGGGATGTGTCCAGGCCAAGTGTCTGAGAAGTGAACGCACCATCACACGCTGGCTTGGTGAGAGACTCCACAAGCTGCTGAGATCCTCCTCAGTCTCCTCCTGCTCAGAGCGCACACTCTGCCACTGGGATGGCCTTGTTATTTCCATTGGCACTCAGGAATGAGGGTTTAGTTTGCTCTTCTAAAAACCAACCTGGGCCAAAGGCATTCCCTGGCGGGTGAGCACGCTCATGGCCAGGCGGCATCCCCTGGAGGTTCTGCATGCTCTGCTCCGGAGGGTTTGGAATGCCTGCGTGATCCTTGCCATTCTCAGAGTTTGAAACTGTTTAGAAGACGTGACAGCACATAAACTAAATCAAGTTTCTGGCCAAGGTAACCAGGCGTGGAGACTATGGGAACAGAGAACTGTGCTTGAATGGTCTTTAGTGAGGGGAACAGCCATGAGCCATCACAGGGGAGGGTTTAGCAGGACACAAGCTCCAGCTACTTAAAGGAAGGACTGAAGTTTCTCTTGGCTAATAAATGGAGTTGTTGGAAACGTTCATTCATTTTTAGTGAGCTGCGTACTGCCTTACATGTGGAACTGGGTGATGCAGGGGGTGCAGATGGTGATGGGACTGATCAGAGCAGGCTGGGGATGGTTTTGGTTCTGTTGCCTGTTGCAGGGACAGGAGAGGCGCAGGACCTGCCATGGATGGGGAGGTGGGGCTTCGCAGCATCTGCCCATCTCCTGGGGACCCGCTGGCTGTGAGCTGAGTGCTCCTGCTGCTCTGCTTGCTTTCCCTTGGCCTGGGGGAGCTCAGGTTTGGGGTTGGGAAGACTCTCAGCTCATCCGGCGTAACTTCCATCCCAGCTTCAGGATTCCCCCTGGTCTCTAACTCAGCTTGCCTGTCTGCCCTTGCCTCTGCAGAACCGCCAGACTTTCAACAGCCTCACCTGCCTTAGCACCACGGCCGAGGACGGCTCCCAGCGGCTCGCGGGCCCCCAGCCATGGACCGCGGCCCCGGAGGTGATGCCGGGCAGGACCCCCGCCTGCACCCCGGTCCCGGAGCCGCCGCGTGCCAGGCCCGACGACCGCCGGGCCAGCAGGGATGACCTGTCCTGCGAGGAGGAGGAGGAGAGTGCCGGGAAGGAGGAGGACAGGGCGGCCTGGCGGAGCGGCGGGACGGGCACCGAGAGCCTCTTCCAGCTGGACGGCGAGATAGACATCGAGCAGATAGAGAACAACTGAGGAGGGAGCAGCTCCTCTCTCCCTGGGGTCCGGGGGCTGCCAGCAGAGCCGTGGAGGGCTCCTCGTTGCCAGCGAGTTTGTGGGATCCTGTCACTGCTCCCCTCCTGCCAGCCGGAGGGGATGAAGCAGCTTTGCCAAAATTTCATCAGGTATTTAGAGGAATTCGTGTGCATGCGTGTGTAAATCTTGAAATTCTTCGTAACTACTGTAGCCAGAGATCAGCCAGTGGGAGGAAAGTGCCTGTCCCACAGGGAAACCAGGCACGGGGATCGCCAAAAGTTCCGAATCCACGAGTAGATGGCTTTTGCCAGGATAGGGTTGGAGCTGATGGAGCTGGCCATGCTCCCACAGGTCCCACCTGTGCTAGTTCAGAAAGGGGTACTCAAGGAGAACCCCCCACCCCTGGGAGTGGAGAAAGGGAGGGAAAAGCAGAATATTGAGATTTGCAAACCGAGCACTGGCTGGTGGCTGCCGGGGTGGCCGTGGTTCCTTTTCTCCGGCCGCATCCCGTGCGGCCCCAGCACCCCCCTTGCTCCCCATGTCCCTGGCAGTGCCGTGAGAAGGAAACCACAAGTGAAGTGTTTTGCTTAAATTTAATAATGGCAAGAGCTGGATTATTACTCCTTTATTTTTAGTTTTCCTTTTCCTGGTGAGGAATTAAGCAGATCCCTGGCCCATGCGGGGCAGCATCCACAGCAGTGCTTGCTGGGCACTGCTCAGGGATGCTCAAATGCCTTCCTTCCCTAGTTTTTTTTTCTTTCCAGTCACCTCTCTCAACCCTTTTGGGAAAAAAGCCCTACTCAGGCTCGGTGCCACCCTCATTTGGGTTCCCAACACCCTGTTTTGAGCAGGGCTGGGCTGTTTACCCATTTACCAGCAGCTGTGCCCTCTTTGCTACCCAGGGCACGGCTGCCACCCTCTTTTTTTTTGGCTTTACTGTGAAGGGCTGCAGGCCCGAGGCACGTCGTGGAGGGGTTACTTGACAAAGTCAGCTGGCAAAAGGCTGAAAATCCAGGTAGCAGCACTGAAAGCTTTTCCTCTTCCTGTGCCTTTTTTAAGCACAGACAAAGTGGTGACCATTATGTTTGTATGATATGAATTCTCTTTGCTAAAAATAAGCTGTCCGCCTGCTAACAGGTTTAGAAGGACACATTTTTTTTTTTTTCCTCCCTCTGTTTTTTTGGTTTTTTTTTTATTTGTT
Source organism: Eulacestoma nigropectus (assembly GCA_013397775.1). Taxonomy (NCBI): domain Eukaryota; kingdom Metazoa; phylum Chordata; class Aves; order Passeriformes; genus Eulacestoma; species Eulacestoma nigropectus. Next base: position 1,139,140 of record VZTE01003378.1, read on the forward strand.
TGTTTGTTTAAAGCTCTAGGAAAGCTGTACAAATGGCTGCCAGCATCTTCTGGATTCCTTCTGCTGGTTCCTTCAAGCTCAGGGGTCACTTCCCGAGCTTGGCAAAAGCAAGAAAGGAAAAAAACCCATTGATACCAAGAGCAGTTGAAGATAGGACATTTTTAATGAGTTTCAGCACCCCTGCTGGCAATGCCTTGAGGGTCCATAACTCAGAAAGGCTGAGAGCTGCTGGTACAGGTTTCATTCATCATTTCTGGTTATGTTAGTGCACTTTTTTCCGCCGTGGTTTGGGATGCGTGCGGCATCTCCCACCACAGTGGAACCCATCGGTTGTTACCCCTGTCCTGGCACTGCAGAGGTTTTGCTGGTGGCAGTGGCCGTGTCCACTCCCTCCAGGCAAGCAGGACAAGCCCCAGATATTCGGGGAGGGGATGACAGGGATGTCTTTTCCTTTTGGGGAACCCTCCAGCTCTTTACAAGGGTCGCTCGATGCATCACTTAGAAGAAAATATATCCTGGGTTAATTTTTAGCCCTCCTGTTGTGGAAGGCGCTGCTGGGCTCAGACTCAGTTTTGGGAGGGTCCAGCCATGGCAGTGTTTTCCCAGGCTGCTGCCCCTCTGTCCGTGCCCCTGCAGTGGCACCCTCACAGCACAGTTCTTGGCTTTGAGTCTTCCTGATGCTCCATCCATCCCTCCCCACCGCTGACACGTCCTGGTCTCGGGGCGCACAGCTCCCGCTGGCCACAGGCACCTCCTCAGCTGAGCAAAAAAGGGCAAATTCACCCAAATCCACGTCCGGCTGCCGCCGCAGAGCTCGGGGTGGGCTCTCGCGTGGGCATCCCCAGGGCTGGAATTCCTAAGGGCTTCTGTTTTCTTTCCAAGGGCTGCTCCTGGTGCCATGCTAACCCCCCAGAGTGGGAAGGTGGCCAATGGACCACGGCCCAGCTGTCCTGGACATGGTGGCCAATGTGCCACGGCCCAGCTGTCCTGGACGTAGCCGTAGCATTCAGTTTACATTCAGCACAACCCGTTTGCCTTACTAAAAACGCTTCTCCAATGAGTCATGGCCTTACACTGGGCACGTTGGCGTAGGCACAGACTACAGTTAGCAACAGTTCTGAGGCCACGGTGGTGTTCTGTTGGGTATTTCTTGTTGGGTTTGTATGATTTCCTGTACTTATTCTCAGTTTAAAAAGCCTTACTTTTTAAATTTTTTCCTCTCTCTCTCTCTCTCTCTGTAGAGGTAAAACATTTGTGGATTTATATATATATAAATATATATATATAAATAAAGTAATTAAAAATATTAAATATAATATAGTATGTGCCTCAGATTCAGGGGACATCCTGTTGATTGTAAAGTCAGAAGTGGTGTTGCTCCCCCGGCGTCAGGAGATCCGTCCCCTACGCAGTGGGAGAGCAGGGCATCCCCTGGGGGTCCTGCTCTTGGTTTGTAAAGGACTTCACCTATTACACAGATGCTTTGGGAACCCCCCAAATCCCCCGGCAAGTCCCTGCCGGCTGCCAGAATGTGATATTAAAGTAATATGCAGACAAGGGATGTTATTCCTTGCTAGGTAGCTAAAATAGGCTCATTATTGTGAAGAGACTCAGTGGCTTGTCCAAGGTGTGACCCAGTCTGGGCAGCGGCCATTTTGGGATGACACCAAAGCTGTGGCAGCAGCAATAGAGGTTCTTCATCCTGAAAAAAAATAGGATTTAAATACAGAAAGTCTTAGCAGGCACACGGGAGTTTGCTGTGTGTTTTGCAGATGTAGCTCTTTGAGCCTGTCACATGAAAGAGTACATTAAAAAAAAAAAGAAACCAACAGAAAGAAGTGTTTGTAAAATAGATTGTAATTTTTCCACGTGCTAGCATAGCCTGTTTGGCCAATAAAGTTGTGTTTCAAGTGCATTGTTTAAAGCTCCTGGCTGCCCAGGCGAACAGACTGACGTAGGATGTTCTAGGATTGTAGCGGTGCTTTGCGGCGTGTGTGGGTTTGGTGTTCAAGAAAGAAAAAGAAGAGGATGGCCAAATAAAAAACAAAGCAAAACAAAACAAAACAAAAAAAAAATGGGAAGAAGAATAAAAACAAAGCCTTCTGAAGCTATGACCTGTAGTAGCCAAGTCTCGCTGGCAGTTGCACAAGCGCCGCGGGCCGTGCGTGTCCCGGGAGGGGCTGCCCGAGGTGTCCCCTCCAGGGCAGGCGAGGAGGCTGCTCCTGCCCCCTCCATGACTTGATTGCACTAGAGCAGCTCAATCTCAGGAAATTGCTTGTTACTTTTACTGTGTAAATAAAGCTTCCTGGTTCAATAACCCCCGGCCCGTGTCTTGCCTCTCTGTGCTGTCCCCGTGGCTGGATGCGTCTGTGGGCTACAGGGGGTTGGGGACATCCCTGTCCCTCGGGGTTGAGGCACTGGTTGGAGTTTGATGGGCTTGGAGTTTGATGGAGCCCTCTCCTCTCCTCTCCTGGCTGCACCTCCCTGGCATCTCCATCCATGGGTGCTGGGAAGGGGTGTCCCAAAAAATGGGTGGGGGTCGGGAAAGCCCTCAACCAGGACCTTCCCTGTGGGTGTCTGTGTTAGAAACAGGGTGTCCCATGGGTTGCACAGGAAAATGGACGTTTTATGATATTCACATGCAGACAGACACGCTGCACCCTCCCCACGGTGAGGGGACATCTCCCATGCCTCCCCCCGCCCCAGCCTGTCATTTAGCTGTAAGACAGCCAAAGACAGAAACAACAAAATGCAAACTGAAGTGCCAAGTACCACCTCATTCTTTGTGTTTAAGGACAGACACAATATCCTGCCTCTTAAAATAAAATCTGAACTCAAGCAAGGCCAGAGCCCACAGCAGGCCAAGGGCACATGGGGGTGTTAAAAAAGTTCTTGGGGAAACAGGGCAGTATCTCCCTGCAGCCTTCGTAAACCAAAAAGGAAAACGGCTGCACTTCCTCCAGCAAGCAAACAGTGTAAAAAGTTTCATGACAGATGGCAGGATGTTTATCTGCCTCAACTTAATCAGATTGAAGTGATAGGCTTAGCATAATAGAACAAAAAAGGAAGAATTAGGGGATAAAAAAGAAATTCTCAGTGATCCATCACAGCCTGAACGTTTGACCAGGGTTTACAGCATCCTTCCATTTGTGTGGATGCTGACAGTACCATACACTTTGGCTGAACCACTACCCAGAGGATGAAAGATGCAAAAACAGACCAAAAAACGGCACTAAGGTCATTTTCCCAGATGTAGTTTATTTTATTAGAACTTAATTCCCAGCCCCCTTTCCCCTGCTGTCCCCAAGGGGTGCTGTGCAGCTCCGGGTCCAGCTGGTAGCTCGGAAAACAAGTGTTCCAACACTCCAGAAACAGGGAGCATCATTTTGGTGTCCTTCAGTGAGCGGGGTCGTCTTCAGCTGTTGGGACTGCTGGAAACAGAGCTGGAGTTATCCTTTACCTCCTGCTTGCAGATGCAGAGAGCAGTGGCTGAATGCAGGCAGCGGCCAGCACACGCTGCCTGAGAGTATGGATGTACATAAATACATGTAACACAAACATAATTACATGATTTCCACGGTGCCTTGGGAGATCTGAAACAAGTTAAAGCCCAAAAAGTCTTGCCCAAAGCCTGAGAGGGTGCAGAGCTGCTGATACGTGGATTAAAGGGGGCTTTTGCCTCTGAAAGGTGACCCTTGCAAACACTACCATGTGTCAGTGAGGCTGGGCAAAGGACTTGATGAAGCAACCCCTAATCTTTAATTTTTTGACCCATTTTGAGCCCCTTCCATGCTCTTGCCCGGTGCAGCACGGCCAGGTGTTACCACACACGCTGCAGCAGCTGCACTGCAAAACTGACAGGGAGAGAAACCAAAATCCTCGGGGAAGGGCTGCAATGCCTGGAGGCAGGGAGCAGCTCCTCTTAGAAATCCTTATTCTGATTAAGAAAAAAAAGGCAAATCTCATGCCTGTCCTAGCACTGGATGTGCTGAGTGCTCCTGGCAGCAGGAGGGAGCTGAGCTGGAGCTGAGCTGGTGCAGCAGATTCTCAGCAGGAATGTGGGGCAGAATCAGTCCCAGGGGGTGTTGAGTGAGTACAGAATCCCAGAATGGTTTGGGCGGGAAGGGACCTTAAATCTCATCTCGTTCCACCCCCTGCCAAGGGCAGGGACACCTTCCACTGTCCCAGATTGCTCCAAGCCCCATCCAGCCTGGCCTTGGACACTGCCAGGGATCCAGGGGCAGCCACAGCTTCTCTGGGCACCCTGTGCCAGGGCCCCCCCACCCTCACAGGGAACAATTCCTTCCCAATATCCCATCTAAACCTACCCTTTTGAAGCCATTCCCCCTTGTTCTATCACTACCTTGTGAAAAGTCCATTTCGGCTGGAGCTGTGTCTGACTCAGCCCTGACAGCTCCCTGGCACAGGGCAGCCCTTGACTGCACATCCAGGAATTTAATGGGGAGAGGTAGGAAACCCACATCCCCTCCCACACAGCCATGGCTGCTCACAAGACCCCCACAGAGAGGGAAGGCAAAGCCCACTGGCCCCATGGCCTTCTCCAGCTTTTCCAGGTAGGGAAAAGCATTTCAGGTCCTGTAAACATCCCCACCAGTGCTGATCCCACGGAACACAATGACAAACAGGCCAGATCCAAAGGACAGGGTTTATTCCCGACAGGATGGTGCAGTTATTCCCTAATGCGTTCCTTGATTCCTGTGCCCTCACCTGGGGCTGTTCCAGCCTGGCAAATCCTGGCAGAACCACGGTTACTGCCTTGCCAAGGCATGTGGGGCTGTCCCCCTCCCCAGGGCTTTTGTGCCACCCGAGGCACACACAGGACCCCGGGGCTTGGTGGCCTGCATCACCCCCAAGGACATCCCCCATCCCATCTCAGGCACCCCAAAAAGTACAGGACATGTGGGTTAAGCAGGCAAATCCATCCATGAGGGCGTTCCCTGTTTCCCACCTCCAGGCTGGGTCCCCGGTGTGAGCAAAGACAAAAAGGGGGAACAGCCCTCCAGCATCACCCCGAGGAGGCTGAGGCCCCTCACAGGCACCAAGGGGCCTCAGGACATTCAAGACTGGCCAGAGGACAGCAGGTTTGGTGTTCCCCTGGATGAGGTCAGTAGATCATTTTAGTACCATTACGTGAACTATTTCGGAAGGCTGGGCTGGGTTCAGTGAGGTGAGGTGGAGGTGGGAGAGGATGAAGTGGTTCCACGGAGGGGCTGCACGTGAGGGCTCATCCCCGCTCCTGCTGGGGTTTACAGCTGCTGGAGGATGATGTCCACAGCCTCAGCCAGGTTGTTCACGTAGGCGTCAGGCTTCACCTCGGGGTGGTTCTCATCGGAAGGCCTGGGAGGAGACAGAGGGACACGGCTGAGCAAGGGCAGGATCCCAAACAGGCCCCGTGTCCCCGGCCGTCCTGCTGCCCACAGAGCCCAGGCAGCGCCCAGGGAGCACCCCTGAGGTTCACATTCCTCCCTCTTCTGTTTATTTTTCCCTTTCTCTCTCCTACACCCAGGTCTTTCCCACACGCCCAGGTAGATCCTATGTCCTTCGTGCGAATGAGCTGGGCAAAACTTTGCAACACCTCAACTGGAAGAGAATCTCCAATTAGTTATTTAACTAATCCCAGTCAATGCACTGCATTTTACGTGGCACTTCTTCATCCAGGCAGGAGCAGAACCAGACAGGGATTGCTGTAAGGACACCTCACTGCAAGCCGGGGACCCTACAAAATTACACATCGTTATTCTCCCACGGTTTTTATCTAGAAATAGGTAAAGAAAAGAACAATTCCCTTCCCTAGAGGTCTTCACATCCTTTCAGTGAAAAGGAAGGGTCTGCCACGGTTTAATTTTGCAGGACCACCATCTCTTGCAAACTCACCAGTGCTGGCTGGAAACACCACCAGGAGAAGGCACAGTCTCACCCTCCACCAAGTCACCACCCCAAAGCTGAGTGGCTTGAAGCTGTTTTTTCCCAACGACTTAATTAGCAGCACTGGCCTAACGAGGCACAGCTGCACAATCCCATTTTGCTGATTCAGCAGCACTGCTGGTGGGGAGGGGGGCAGATGTGGGAGGCAGAGATTTTCCAAACCTCGTGGTGCTGTTCTGGCTCTTGGGCTGAGAAAGCCAACAGCTGCTGAAGGGAAAACATACGTATTTTATACACTTAATGACCTTCCTTTGGGAGAGAGATGGGAGCCCGATGTCCACCTCCCACCTCTCCTGCTCCTTGGGAAGGGCAAACCTTTATTTAGCACAGCCTCTCCGTGGGGAAGATGCATTTCCCATCGGATGCAGGGGAGGCAGAGAGATGATTGTTGTTATTATTATTATTATTATTAACGATGTGCAGAATTGGGTGAGCACTTGTCTGTAAAAGCACCAGATCATTTCTTCAGTCCCAGCACTGAAGCTCCCCAGGGCTATCTCCTTCCTGCTCTTTTCTCAGCCGTGCTATGTCCAAGCACATGAGCTCCTCACAAAGGCATGGCCTCTTCTGGAAGCCCACACTGTGTGCTTGAGGCTTTACTTGCTGCAAAGTTGCTCTACAAACTAGGAAAAATAAAGTATTTTTGTATTTTCAGCTGATATTCGTCTTTATTTGTGTCCCCTGCAAAGCCATGCCCAGCACCAGGCTCCATGAAACAGACTCTGCATCTTATTTAAAAGGTGGATGGGTCTTTCTTTAAATATCCCAATTCTATCTTGTTACAGGACTAGGGAGCAATGATAATAACATTTATGATTTTTTTAGGCTTTTCTCAACTGAAAAAGAGTTTGCTGATGGAGAAAAACCTTCAAACATAAAGCAAGTAAAAATCCAGTATGTACCCACCCCTTCAGTGGTGGTTATTGCTCACTCCTGGTTTAACCAAGTGGCTTTGACAAACACAAAAATAACTTTGGGCATACAGTAAAATATCAATTTCTTGTCACTAATCCTTAATTTGAGTGGAGAACCAAATAAAGCAACGAACAAAACTTCTCTTTGCATTTTACACCCTAAAAAACGTTCCTTTCCTAGATTACACATTAGGAGAAAATGTTAAGGACTGCTTGAAACGAATGCTTCTACAAAAAATTTTCAATTACACAGCACTCTTTGATCTATTAAAAGGATTTTGTGATTAATATCTGTGCTGACTACACAGAAATCCATCTGTAACTCAGCTGCTAAATGCCAGTCATCAAGGAAAAGCCCTGTATACACTCAACGTGTCCTGTGAAAAGGGTTTGTGTGGATGTGTGTATATATATACATGAAATTAGGTATTTTTACCCATTTGCCCAAATACCATGGGATCACAACACACTCCTGGCTCCACTGAAGTTAATATTAAAACACAATAAATAAAGTTGTCTGAACTCTGTAGGAAAGCAGAGAGCTGGAATAAACACACTTCCCTGCTCTCTTGCCTTTTCCTAGGGCTGTGCGTGGAGCTTTTGTCCCTGTCAGTGCCACCCCAATTCCTGTTTCATGTGGCCCCTTCCTTTGTCTCACAGGCATTTTGTGGCTCACAAAAACAGCCGAGGGATGGGTTTGTTCCCCCCTCTGGCTCAGAGCTGCTCTTGAAGCATCCGACAAAAGGGAACTGCAAGCAATAATCCCCCAACTCTAATGCCAAGAAACAAAGCTCCAAGTGCAGCAAAACAACTCAGGAGCCCAAGTCTGGGTGCCAGAAGTGAGGCAAAAGAGAGAGCTGTGCCATAAAACCTCCGAGCAAACCCAAGATGCTGGAGGATGAACCCTTATTCTGTTGTCCAGAGGGAGCAGAGACCATGGCTCTACATCAGCCTCTCCTCTGGGGAATTTGGGCTTTTTCCCAAGAGAAAGCCTCAGCTACTGATAGTTTTAAGATGCCCTGAGGTGGAGCAGTGCTCTAGAGCTTGGCACTGAGGTCCTGGGCATTGCTTTGATGTGTCAGAGCCTCCCTGGACAAGGTCATTGGGTGCAGGTGGAAGCCTGAGCCAAGAGCAGATCTTGGTCTCACGGGTCCAGCTCAGCTTCTCTCTCAGTGACAACCCCATGGCAACTGCAGGTCACAGAACTGACAGTGGAGGTTACTTTTTAATACTTTCTTCTTTCATATTCCAGAAATAAATAAACTTTAAAAAAACCCCCATCTAAAAATATCTTTAATTTGTTAGGTCAGTTGAAGAAGTTAGCATTGAGCTAACTTTAGGATAGGCTCCTTCCGATTTTTTTCTCACATGGGACTCTGGTTGCAGAGAAGAGCATAAATCAAAATGACAGAAAATTATATACTGCAGCTGAACATTGAGCTGTCAGCACTCCTGGCCAGTGCACAAACTCGCTTGTGAAAAATCAACTACAGCCTTGGGAAACACTCTCTTCCGTGGAGCAGGACTCCTTGGAGTGGCTGAGCACCACGGCCTGGAAGTGCACACAATTTTCCAGCCCAAACTGGCCATGGCACTGTGAGATGTGACACTTCTGCACTGCCTTTGGTGGCCACCTTGCTGGCATACAAAGGGCTCAGGGAAAGGAGTGGCTTAGCACAGGATCCCTCTGAAACCCAGGGTGGTCCTTCCTGGTCCCTATGGGGACACAGGGTGATGTCAGGATTAGGGAGAATGTGTTCTTCACAAGAAAAGCCACCCAACAGGAGCAGTGCATCACAGCACATTAACAACGTGAACTATTTTTAACACGATGCCACTCAGTGGTCCTGAGGCTCCAGTTACTCATGTCCATCAAATGCTCCTCAGGAGATGACAAAACATCCTCCTCTCCCAGGGGCCATTTATCACTGTCAGGGCTGCAGCAGCTGAGCAGCTCTGTGGCCCCTTGTGCTCTGAGCCAGACCCTCAGCCCATACTAAACTGGTTAGTTCAGATCAATGCTGCACTTGGAGGCATCAGGAAGCAGCAGGGTGCTGCAGGAAAGTGGCTCTGCAATTTTAACTCTTCACTTGGGAAGAGAAGCTCCAGCTATCAGGGAAACTCCAGTATCAGAACTATTGACTTTAAGAGAGTGATGGCTTCCTCCTGGTGAAGCATAGACCCGAACTGTAAGCGGCTGATTCAAAAATCAGCTTCTGCAAGAGTAAGAAGGTTCCCTTACTGTGTGGGTCAGATTTCCACGTGGATAAGTCTGTTCAGACAGGCTGGATTCCCTGCCTAGACTCAGCTATCAGGAATGGGCTTGAGTTGCTCCGACTTCTGTGCGATTTTCAGGGATGGTTCACCCAGATGCAGCTGAACATCTCTGAGGGATGAAGGGATCTACGCTGGCTTGCCTGGTCCTTGCAGGAACTACTAGGATTTTTTGAAGCAAATAAATGGAAGATGATAAGTAGTAAGATGACCCCAATCCCACAGACTTTGAGTTAGTTCTTTTGTTTCCCACACCAGTCGGGATTCCAGGTGTGGTCTGTGGGCTGAAGAGAACATTTGGATGGTGCTGTCAGCCAGTTCTAATGGCACTCTCGTGGGGAATCACTGCTGGAAAGGGAACTGGACCTGCAGAATGTGGAATGTGGCTGGGTCCTATGAGCTGGGAGCCAACCATCCCACCAGGAGCCAGGAGGGGATGTCTGAGCTCCAGGCCCTCCCCTTCATGCTGTCCTAGGAAACTTCACACACCGGCTGGAATGGCCTTCTGAGAGCCTCACTTGTGCTCTTCTCCAACAAAACATATGGGGAACAAAAAGCAAACAGCTGGATTACTGCATGGGCAAAATATTTAACAGATAAAAGCCCAGGTGGAGGTAGCTGACATGGATAGTCATGGCCACAGGGATGGGAACAGCGTGGGGATCCAGCTCAATCCGAGACCTGCCGAAACATGACTTGAGCGAGCGAGAGCAGATGGGGATTGATCGACACCTGATCGGTATCACAGGTTAAAATTAGCTCTTACACAGCCCTTTAGAAATCGGGGCGGGCAGGGAAAACGCCGAGCAGGGCCAAAGCAAGGCACCAAAGTGAATCCGAAAAAGACAAATGATCCCACATTCCAGTGCCACAGAGCTGCAGTCATTTGGCAAACCTGATCCCAACGCTGCTGTCCCACTGAGCTCCCCAGCAGCACCACTTTCTGTCACACAGCAAACCCCACCCCACAGCTCACCCTCTGTTCGACCAAGGCATCTCTGTGTCACCATTCAGGCTTCCCACTAACTCCCTGATTAAACAGCACCAACTCCTGCTCCATAAAATGAGATAAAAAAGCCTGAGACCATTTCTTCTGACAGCGTATTCTTCAGGGGCTCTTACCACGGCTGTAAAATATGCAAGACTGGGTTTAACAAGGTTTTCTTTATGAGGAATGCAAACAGACACTGTAACCTTTGCTGGTTTCTTTGGACAGATCCAATAATTAGACTTGGTGCCACGAGTGAAACTCTCTTTTTTTTTTGTGAAACATGGAATTTAATCAGTTTGGCACTGAAACTCCAGATAAATCACACTGAGCGACAGGGCACTGATGGACAGCTGAGGGATGGCTGTAAAGCTCATTTCCTGATCATACAATGAGAGACAAACCTGCACTGAAGTCAGTACCAGCACCTAGGGCTGGGGCAGCTCCCAGAACTCCTGGGAACCCCATACCTGGACCCCTCTCATGTCATGGATGGAATAGGAATAGGGTAGAATAGGATGGAATAGGATCCTGGGATAGGAGGAGAGGTTTTTGTGGTTAAAGAACTGGATTTTGGAGAGCTCCAAGCAAAGCAAACTGGGGTCAGAGCAAACCAGCATCCTCCACTGCTCTTCTCTTGCCTCCCAGAACTTCACACGCCACTAACAGTGTTTAATTGCAATTCATTTAAATTCAAGCATCCACAAACAGGTAGAAATTACAGCCAAATCGTTTGCCAACACCCGAAGGAAGTCTGTGGGCTTGCGACTTAATTGTTCCCATTCATGTCAAACTGCTGCAGTTTTAACTGAGCAGAATAAACCACCTTAGGTACAACACTTCTCCAGGCAATATATCTCAACATGTGGAAAACACTGAGGGCATAGAGAGTTATCTTCCTTCATAGTTTCCCTAAAAATAGAATAAAACGAAATTGCTAAATGCTAGAAATCACAGAATCATGGAATGGTTTGTGTTAGAAAGGGGCTTAAAGATCGTCCCGTTCCAAGGGCAGGGACACCTTCCGCTACCCCAGGTTGCTCCAAGCCCCATCCAGCCTGGCCTTGGGCACTTCTAGGGATGAAGCAGCCCCAGCTTCTCTGGGCACCCTGTGCCAGGGCCTCACCATCCTCACAGGGAGCAATTCCTTCCCAGTATCCATCCAGCCCTGCCCTCTGGCAGTGGGAAGCCATTCCTGCTTGTCCTGTCACTCCATGCCCCTGTCCAAATTCCCTCTCCAGCTCTGCTGCAGCCCCTTTAGGCACTGGAAGGTTGCCATTCCCCAGATCCTTGTTTTTCTGAATTTCAAGATGTTTCTTGGGGTGAACACTCATACTTTTCAAACATACCTGTGCTGAAAATTTAGTTGTGTTGTTTAATTGGAATTTGTTTGTTTCTAATCAGTTGGCTGCATGGAGATGCTCTAACCAAAGATCTCAAATGCACAGTTCCAGAAATAACTGCTTAGAAGAGGGTGCTGAGAGCACTGGTAGAGCTAAAAGAGGTGCATGAGGAGCACTTGGTGTCCCTGCTGCACTCTGCTTTACCAGGTTTTCCACCAGGTCTTTTTAAACTGCCAAGATCTGGTGCAGGACATCACTTTGGGAAGCAAGGAATAGGTTGGAAATGGGGATTGTAACCACAGATATGAAGAGGTTCAGAGAGAGCAAGTGGGACTTTGTCAAAATAGAGCAGTTAAAGGAGCAGAGGTGAGAGAACAGATGAGGAGCTGGAGGCTGGCAGGAGCAAATTTGCGTGGATATCACATATAAAGCTTGGGAGAGAGTCAGCACAGGTATTTCCCATACTGCTCTCCACAGGCAGGACATTTACTCGTGGTGATTGCAAATTAACCCTCCAACAATCCCAACTCCTGTAATTTCTGCAGGATGCAGTGCACTCTCCGGTCTCTGAACACGCAGCGCTGAGGAAGCGGATGACGGCAGCTGTTTTCCTCCACCCATCCCTATTTATTTGCTCTCTCAGGAAACCCAGCACGTGTGAACATGCCAGATTAAGAGCTCTGGAGATTAGAAGTCCTGCAAGTCTGTGGAGAGGACATATACAGATCCATACAGTAAGAAACAGGTACGAAGGAAGGCAGGATGGTGGTGGGGAGACGTGATGTGAAGCGCTGCTGTCGGGACAGAGGGTACTCCTGGCTAAATGCTCTCAAGTCATTACACCAGGGCATGAGATTTTATTAGTACTGACTTCTTTCCCCTACCTCCAAAATCCCTCATGGAAAAACGCACTGGAAAGTCGAGCTGGTTTGAACAAATATTTAAACAAGCAGAGCACTGGTGTTCCGGCATCTGGGCAGCAATCTTCCTGTCAAAACTGCAGAGCTCTCTCATCTTGCACAGCCAGAGCAGTTCAGCAGGGGCCAGGCATTAAAAGTGTGCATACCAGCATTATGGTGGAGGAGAGGGAGTAGCACACATGCCTGATCTGGCTTTGGACTAGTTCCCGGCCTGCTTGTCCCGAAACAGCTGCACACGTGTCCTGGGAACGGCTGGCACGGCAGGGAGAGCTGGAACATGGTGGGCACAGGATGGGGGACACCCAACCAGCCCCTTCTGCCTCAGCGGGCTCTGGGCCCTTCCTCTCTGCCCATAATCCAGGTACCTTGTGGGCTCTGAGCTGCTGTGGTCCCATCCAACCCTGAATCCAAAGGTGAAACCACCATGGCTCAAAAGCCTGTGTCCATGCTGGGTGGTGGAGACTGGATTTGACTCCTGAGAAGACACAGGTGGAAGGGAGTTACTGCATCAGTGACTGCAATCCTCAGCCCCACGGAAACCATTTCAACCCATCTTATGCTGTGATGAGTGGTAATATTTGTTCAACATACTCTGTTAGGCCAACCAGAACAGCCAGAGGAAAGAGAGAAACATTTGAGAGCACAAAATGCTTCTGCCACTGCAGAGGTGCACATTCACCCTCAGCCACCTGGGGTTTCCCATCAGGCTGGCCCAGACCCATTTCACCCAGAGGTGTCTGTCCAAAAACAAGATGCTCTGCCCAGGCTGGTCACCTGAACCTCTCCAGGAGCCTCCTGCTCAGGACAGACAGGTCCCTCCATGGGGAAAGGGAAAAGTACACACAGAACCACAGACTTGCTTAGGCTGAAAAGGCCTCTGAGATCATCGAGTCCAACTGTTCCCCCAGCACTGCCAAGGCCACCACTGACCCATGTCCCCAAGTGCCACATCTACAGGTCCTTTACATCCCTCCAGGGCTGGGGACTCCACCACTGCCCCGGGCAGCTCTTTTCACGAAGAAATTGCTCCTGATGTCCAACCTGAGCCTCCCCTGGCCCAGCCTGAGGCCGTTCCCTCTCCTCCTGTCCCTGTTCCCTGGGAGCAGAGCCCGACCCCCCCCCCCCCCGGCTGCCCCCTCCCGTCAGGGAGTTGTGCAGAGCCACAAGGTCCCCCTGAGCCTCCTTTTCTCCAGGCTGAGCCCCTTTCCCAGCTCCTTCGGCTGCTCCTCATCGGACTCGTGCTCCAGACCCTTCATCAGCTTTTTTCCCCCTTCTTATTCATCCCATGTTCATCCCAGTTTCTTAGATAACAAGTCTGGATAGGAAATAACCTCTGCAAGAGATGATTCTTTTCCCTACTGACTCTATTTAAACCAGATGACAGGCTCATAACCCAGAGCCAGTTCTTGGACAGCCAGAGTTAGGTGTAAAGAATCTGTCTAACTTTTAATAAAAGTTTAGTAAGATAAATCCAACCCCTTGTGCTCCTGCAGGCTGTGAGCACATGGTGGAAATGAGCCACGGATGCCAGGCATGGTGGTGTAAGTCCAATGACCCCCAGGCTGGGCTGGGGGGCACTGGGGGACCAGAAGCTCTGACTGTACATGTGGAGGCACCAAGTGCTGCAGTGCAAGCACAGCACAGCTGTTTCCAATAAAAGCAAAGCCTCCCTCTCCCCCTCAAAAGTTAAACGCACATTCGCTTGTTTTCTGAGAAAATCTGAGAATTGCCCCTGCTCTGCCAAACTATCCAGTCTAACAGGGTGTTTGCAAGCACCCTGAGACTCAGCTCTGCCTGCTTGGATTAATTATTGATGACCTGCTCGGCTTTGCCAGATGACCTTACTCAATTCAGTAGAAAATAATTTTAAATGCCCCTGAGAAAGAATTTGGACATAAATATTTTCTTTGTGCACACACACAAACAGATGTGCATCTTAAACAGAGCTGATGCCTTAGCTATTAATCAGACTTAATATTACACAGGAGTGAGAAAGATTAATTTCAAGGGTTGAATGTAAAGCTCAGCGGCGCTCAGACATCTTGCTCTGTTAGGTACTTTTAAAGACCTTAGCCTAAGAGAGTATTTCATTGCTTTCCTTTAATACATCACTTAGAAAATCCCTATGAAAGGTGTAAAATGAATGCTGGCTTCTGCGTTCGCAAAGCATCTCATGGAGATTTAAGTCACAGAACTCTGGCAGATGCAGATTCTAGCAAGAAAGGAGCTTTGCAGATTATAAAAGAAAGAAGTCTTAATTTAAGGTTTCAAATGCTGTTTGGAGAAGTTTGATTTAAATAGTATTAGGCCAGATTGGCACTGATAATGCAACCCTCGAGACAAGACACTCCAAGTTACAGCTTTAAAAGACTGTTTCTCACCAAAGAAGAATTTGAGCTACCCTAAGGAGAATAATATTTGTCTCCAGATGCTGCTCACTAAATCAGCTTTAATTTTAAATGAGAATGAAACTATGAGCTATCTGTGCCACTCCCAGGAAACCCAAGCAGACAGACATGCAGCCAGTTCTCCTTCCAAAGGGCAGGAACAGCCAATTCACACACGTGTTGGGAACCAGCACCACCCTGCTCCAAAACCTTTCTCACATGGGAAGCCAAAAAAGCACCTACACTGGAAAATTCAGGCACAATTTATATTTTTGTCTGCACAGTTGTTCAGCCTGGACAAGGCAATGACATGGGGTCTGTCTGACTTCTCTTCCCAGAGCAGATTCCAGATAGGAATATTACATCTGACCTCACTCAAGGATGTCAGGAACCCACCTGCTTCTAAACGTGCTCATGCTGAACTGATATAACAAAAGGGAATATATATTTGGGCTAAACCCCAGGAGTTCTGCCTCAGCTTTGAGTCAGAGCATGATTTATGCCCTCCGGAAAGGCTCAGAGACACCTCAGCACTCAGAGCCCACCCAAACAACTGAGTCCTGCTCCTCAGAAACTCCTGCCCTTTCTAAAGCAGAAACTTTGCTACAGTCACTCCAAATTGTGGTTCATTTGCTTAAGCCACTCTGTAAATGAGACCTTCATAATCTTCCCTTTGGAATTTTGCATGGCCTGAATGTCTGCCTGCCTTCCCTTCCATGACCACCGTGCCAAGGAAATGAGACTTCATTTGCTTGGGAGATATATTTACCAGTATCTGGAAGTGTTCAAGGCCAGGTTGGATGGGGCTTGGACCAACTTGGGATAGTGGAAGGTGTCCCTGCCCATGGCAGGGGTGGAACAAGATGGGCTTTGAGGTCCCTTCCAATCCAAACTACTCCATGATTCTCTGAAGTGATGGAGCTGATCAGCTTTGCTTTTTGCTTTGCTTCACAGATGAAAAAACCCAGATCTGCTGAGCTGTTGAGCAGGTAATGAAGGAAACCTTGTGCCATGTGCCTGCAGACTCCATGATACTGCATGGGGTCGTTGGGGAGTAAGATCCCAAATCCAGCAGCAAACAGTACAATTCTGTATGGACCAGCAACAGGCAGCCCAGACTGGATCTCATTTATTTTTTAATAGGCAACGGGGACCTCAGGCCAGGCTGCCTCGCTCCAGAGGAAGGCAGGATGTCCTCTGCAGATTAGGCTCACAAAGGTGGGCAGCTGTTCAAAGGATGAGGACATGCTGCGTTTACGGACCGCGCTTCATCCAGGGATCCCAGGCTCCTTGGAAGCACTGCAGGAAACGTGCAGCACCGCTGCCCTGGAAACCAGAGTGCTGCAGAGAGGCAGCAGGGATGGCTGCGGCCTCTTCCTCCTCCTCCTCCTCCTGGCTCTCCTCCACCCAGGCAGGACGCGGGAGGGAAGCCAGCGAGCGCATTTTTCAAGGTGTCAAACCACATCTAGGCTCGTGCTTAAGAATGGATTACGGAAAGTGCGCTGAACTAACATTGTTTAGCGCAGGGATTAGAGCCCCGCGCTCCTGGCGCTCAGCCCTCTGCTTGGACACGGGGAACAGGCCAAGGTTTGTACCTGCTTCCTTCCAGCTCTGAGCTCCAGCGCCTCGGATGGAGGCTGCTCGTGTGTCCCACCTGCTGTGTGCTCAGTGCAGACTCAGAGCCAGCCCCTGGCTGAAGCCTTCCAAGAGTTTGGTCAAATATCGAGTCCCAGTCATGTCAACGGGGATTTTGCTCTATGTTGTCAAATAGAAACTCCCAAATTTGCAACAACTGAGCGATGAATACTTGGGTTTGGGCAGTAAAGCATTTGGGATGCTCGGTATCAGTTCAGGGAGTTGCACAGGTTCGGTCTGTGTCCTGTGCTAACTTGCACATCCTCCAGCAACGTTTTCTCTGTCGGTCCCTGGCTGCCACTTTCATAAATACAATGGTTAATAAATACTATGGACACCTCCAAATAGCTTTTTTAAATTAGTTTTTGTGGGACTGACTGGACATTTCCCATGGTAGTTTATTGCTGGTTGTTATCACACGTGCAAACCACAGCCTGGAACCACAAAACCATCCAGCAGGATGAGTTTGTACCACACCTGACACACTCAGAACAGCACCAGGCACCACTGCTGCTCTCAGACCCTGCCACATTCAGCCTCGTAGGGCTGAGACGGTTTCTGAGTCAGCTCTTCATGAGCTCCAAGACCCAGAAGCCAAGGCTCAGGCTCTGCAGGGTGCCCAACCGGGCTGGGAATGAAAGGGGTGCCCAGGGGCTTCTCCACCTCCAGTTAGTTGGCAAGGCTTTCCCATTTCTCAGGATCAGACTGAACTTGGGACGTTTCTTAACCATGAAATCAATAAAAAAGACGCATAGCTTTAGAACAGAGGAGGAAAAACCCCGAACAAACAAGAGCAGTGGCATGGTAACTGCTTCACCTTCTTGGTATCTGCAGTATTTGCTTTTATCTGAGCATTGTGGTAGAGACCAGTTTCCTCCCTCTGCATCAGCTTCAAGTGAAGACTGATCCTTTGTAGAATGAACAGCCCATAATACTGGTTTTAGCCGTGCTTCGGTAACCCAACCTGACTTGAATTTAAGTTTATTTACATACCATGCTCGATACCTTTGAGAAAATCTTCTACTTAAAATACTTCAGAGGTCTACTTTGTACTGGAGGTGGGACAGCCAAGGCTGTGGTCTGCACATATTGCTAAATTCTAAAGGCATTTCAGGGTGGAGATATTTGTCTATGGAGTTAAAAACAACCCAACAATAACCCAATCCCCTTCAGATTGCATTCAAGGCAGCACAGAGCAACCTGTGGAGGGCTGATCAATCCTCCGCTGTTTTTTCTCAGTCTAAAACGAAGCAGTGGCTTGGTGTGTGTGTGCTATGTAAGTATAATATATATAAAGAATTTTTTTGAAACAAACCACCTAAGCCCTTGTGTGGAAAGGGCTTTACCAGATCATAAAGAGGGAGACTTCATCTTCATCAAGGAAAACATTCAAGGAAACGTGCTAACTTACAGCACTATACATTAATGCTCAGCAGTGTAAAGAGTTTAATTGCCTGTTGCTTTCCCACCATAAATTACTACCTGCAGCTAATGAAAAACCTTCCTCCAGCCCTGTTTATGCACCTCACTCCCATTTCATACTCTCACATGGATGGAAAAAACAGCAAGGCAGCCTGGAGTTGTCTGAAGTTCCTACAAATGGGCATGTCCTGAGAAAGCAATGAACATTTAAGAATATCACGTGTTTGGTATAAGTTGCTTGAGCAGCTCATCACATATGCAACACTCTGCAGGTTTTATGATTGTTTATATTTGAATTTAATAATTAGCCAGTCAATGTTAAACCATGCTGCCATTCACACACAGCTGTTTCCTCCCCAGGAAAGGGCACTTGCCTCTTTTGGGGGAAAAAGGATCATGGAACCATGGAATGGTTTGGGTTGGAAGGGGCCTTAAACACCATCTAGTTCCATCCCAGAGAAAGGGGCAAGTGGCTTGAAGGAGGAAGAAAAACTACCCATCAAAGGGATGCAGAAATGCAAGGTGACATTTGGACCTGGGTTTCACTACTCTGCATCTGGGAGATGATAGTTAGATACAAACCCAGAACAATAAGCCAGAGTCCCAACCACTTTCCCAAAGGATTAATTAAGGAATCCTCCTCCCAGCCCCCATTCAGAAAAAATCTGGCTGGAAACTAAGTAACAGCAACTGTTTACCCCATTAGAGCTCCGCAGTAAGAAAGGACAGCCTCCTACAGCTTCCCACAACTTCGGGCAAGATAAACATCTTTGTTGTAAATCAAGAGCCTCTCCAGTTTTATTGATGGAGACAGAAAGTGCCAGAGAATGGGAGCTGCTGAGTCCAGCCTCTGATTAGCAATTAAGCACTTGGAGAGGGGCAAGGCTCTGGGCACAACGTCCTCCCCACTGATTCAGAGAAAACCTTCTCACATAAATTAGCCATCCCTGTGATTTTGGCTATGCCTGTGATAAAGGAGCCTCACGGGGCTCTGTGCAGCCATCGGATCCAGCCTTTCCCGCCTGAAAATCTGGGGGAAGGTCCAGAGGGCTGCAGAGAGACCTGTGCCCCCACTCACCACGTGGGGACAAGCCTCAAGGTCACCACACAGCCTCAGTGGGGCAGGGAGCCTCCAGGATGCCACGCTGCATCGGGCATGATCCCTTTGGCTTCAACTCCACCAATACCAAGAACAGAGTGGGAGACAGGCAGGCTTTGTGCATGGAGCTCCCTGGCTTCCTGCTCCAGGCCCTGGGCAACCTGGGCTAGTGGAAGGTGTCCCTGCCCATGGCAGGGGGTTGGAATGAGATGAGCTTTAAGGTCCTTTGCAGCCCAAACCATTCCGTGATTCCTCGTGCACCATGGGCTGGGGTCCAGCCTCATGCAGGCCCGGGGAGCAGCACCCACCTCCACAGCAATGCTGTGATTTACTCTGGCACAGGGAGGAGAGAGCAGATCAGGTTATTTTCTCTACAAAAGGTGTTACATAAACCCAAAGGCTGCTCATGCCAGCAGCCCGTGTCCCTAATAGAAATCCGCGAGGAGGCTCCGTGCTTGGGCTGAGCCGATGGGTCCTCCCGACACGATGTGCCCAGAGAGGTTTGCAGAACTCATCTGACACTGCTGAGGGCTTTGCTTCCCCCTACACCTCGTTCCCCCATGAAAAGCTACAACTGAAAAGCCCTGCTCCTCGGAGGGAGCGCTGGCTTTTATCAGATGGTAACAATGAGTACATCATGAAATCATTTAATAGTTCTCATTAAATGCCTTGCTGGAGAGCAGCCTTGATTTACGGACACTACGCCGTGGGTATAAATAAAGCTGCGCTTTGCTTGTAACACAGCTGGTCAAGAAAATTAATGTTTTGTTTTCCATAACCTTTGTACTCTCCCCTTCCTCTGCTACTATGGCAAAGCTCAAGGCGTGTAACTCGATCGCTCTGGGGAAGAGGAGACACATCCAAGGGCTCGCAGGGGCTCAGCCCAGCCGTGAGAGGCAGCTTCCCAAGGGCAGCCCTGCACTCCAGCCCTCCGGGAGCCACCACCCTTACACGTGGATGTACCTCTCCCTATTTCAAAACAAAACCCCGAGGGCTCACAAGCAGCCTTGCCTCTTGTGCTGGAAGTGTTGCTGGAACGGCCTATCTTGGTAAGTCCAGGTCCAAGAAATACTGGTATATTTAGCACCGCTGCGTAACTTTCCATCCTTAGAAGCCCAGTATTCCTTTCTCTTTTGTGGCCAGGGAATAGGACAAAAGCCACTCAAACCAGATGTACATCCGTCTCCAGAGGAGAGGAAATAGGAGGCCGCTGTGACACAGGACAGTGGCCAGAGACATTTTTTAATGCTTATATTAACCACGGCACCTAACCCTAAGCAAACACTTCATCAGCGGTTTTTTCTTTTTCAAAAGACCTTTTAGTCCCAGCACAAGGTGTTCACTGAGCGTGTGACTGAGCACAGGGAAAACTGCACTTCCAGGCCAGGCAGATGTTGAGGAGGCTTAGGGGAGAGTCATTTTAAACAAGGACGGGGAGCAGGGCTTTGCAATCATATGGTTTGCATCTGGAATTTACAGGCACGATAATTTTATAACCCTCTCCTTGCAGTTTTGAAGCAATGCAATATTCTTTGCTGCTGCAGGGACAGGGCTGCAGGAAACATCCTCCTGCATCTGACAACTTTACATGGCCCTGAGCCTGCACCCCGTGCTGTAGAACAGGCAGTGGGAAGCTGGCAGAGCCCCTGGGGTGCATATGGGCACTTGTATTTCATAGGCATTAAAACATGAAGTCTTAAAATCGACCAGTTTACTTCTGCTCACAGCCAGGCCTGTTATGGTTTGTCTGGTTGGTTTTATAGTATATATGAGCTTTTCTTCATAAAAGTCACTTCCTAGTGCCTTTATGTACTTCTTTTCTGGTTGAAACCAAGAAACCTCTTACTCAACCAACCATTTTTCAAGTCTACATAATACATGAGGCTGCAAAATGACTGCAAGAAGAGACTTTCGGGCAGGAGGACTCAAAGCACTGAGACAGCCGAGAACAAAACAATGAGAAAATCACCTCTAACCATAGCAGGAAATGTGGGAAAGATTAACTTCTTTTTAAGAGTAATATTTTTACATTTCCACAGACAACAGCCTGGTCCCAGCTGTGTGCATATTCCAGGCACTAACTGTGCATGGACTCACAGTCTGCCCAAACCCAAACCTTAGCTATCATCAAGCTCAGTTTAGCCACATATTTGGCCTCTAAACACGAAGAAATTAAGAGTTTTTCCTTGGGAGGCAACGCAGATTTTGGCAACCGCTATTGAGTTTGAAACATTTGAAAGTAATTGCTAATGCACAAAGAAGCTGGAATTGAGGAGAATTTTCCCCAGGTTGGAGATCAGTGCTGGTTTCCACTCCAACAGCTATTGAAGTCAGTCAGACTCAGTCCAACATGCCCTACACAGATGTCAGCACTATCCCCAGAACACGGATACTCACAGACACATACATGCATTTGGATGTCTATTTCTCTGTAGATGGAGAAAATTTATATTCAATTACCTTCCTTTAAAATGATACATAAAGCAGGAAGACAACTTGTTTCAATAGGAAAAATTTATGGGACTAGTTTCTAGGGTGTATTTATTCCTAATATAAATTTTTGCTAGGTGATGGATTCAGATGAATCTGACCTAAAGACTCTGGCTCTTCTGTCCTACTAGATCCTGTCTTGATAATTAATAAGGATTTAATTTTTTCTTGGAATTTGGTTACGTAAAAATACATCAGCTTTGCAGAGGTCATTAACTCCAGGGTTTCTACTGAGCCACAGGGACTCCACGGTTGATCTTGGGCTGCTGCAGGTTCCAATCCAATTTTTCTTGCTATGAACCTTTGTTTCATTTTATTGCTCTCTGGGTTTATGAGAGAGGCTGGGAAGGAACAGAGGACATGGAGAACGTACTTTTGCTCCTGACATTGGTGTGTGACCTCGGGTACATCACTTGGCCCTTCCTGGTTTCCACAACTGAAAAATGAGAATAACAACACCTTGCTCCTTTGTGTGAGCACCTCAAAACTTCATTAGGGGAAGAACAGATGCAGAAGAGTGAGGTGTTTCCAGACCCTCCAAGATGAGGCAGGGAGAAGTTTCAGAGTGATGGATGAATCTGTGGCCAAAAAGAGGATGGATCAGTCACAAACTGTCAGGGATGGTGCCCTGGCCAGCTGGCAGCCATAAATGGATTTTGGCATTGACTTCAAGAACATCAGAGTCTGACCTTCTACATTGCAGGACCTCATCTGTAAACCATAAAAAACGGGATTTCTGCCTTCCCATTCCCTCTCACCAACATGGGTTTTGCATCCCTTAAGGACAGATTGTGTCTTACCTAAGGTGTTAAACTCCGTTTTGGTAGGAACCTGGAGGAAAACTGAAAGGCAGTGAAACAACCCTGCAAGAACACAATCATCAATAAGAGGAAGAAGAGTGAGAGAAAGTTGGGAGGGGTTGTTTGAGAGTCAGCACTGAGCCCCTTTGGGCAGAAGCAGCCACGTGGTGTGGGCACAACAATTTCAGTGATAAATTTGTCTGTCAAGTATGGGATAAACCCTGGTCCCTCTGAGCAGCTTCCTTTGACACGAGTGGGAATTGCTTCCTCACAGCTGAGAGCAGGATTTGTCTCTCTAGGTGGAATGATAGAAAAGAGGGAGGAAGAGCCTTCTTAGATGACCATCACAGAAATGATCTTGGCCTTTCTAACACTGACACCAAGAATTCAACTGATAAGCCCCCCTCGTGATTGCATTTCTGCCAGCACAAATTTAGAAATTCAGGTTGTTGGTTTGTGTGCAAGGAAGTTCCCTGCACAAAGCTTCTACTAAATGTTTACAAAAAAGCAATGGCCCTGACTTCCTTCCATCCATACCCATGGAATCACAGGACTGTTAAGACTGGAAAAGACCCTGTGCAAACCCCTGGCCCAGCAACACATTGGGTCCTTCCCCCTGGACAAGGGGGATGGCAGCAGCTACTCCTCAGAGCAAGTACTTACAGTCACTGCCCCAAGGCAGGGAGCTGCTGCCAGGAATTAAAGGTAGCCAGCCATTCCTTGCTTACTGTAAATATTTTGCATCCAGTAATCACAGCCTGTTTCAATCCTCTACCCTAGAAAAAGCTCCCTATTCCCAAGGCAGGGGCAATCCAACTGTGACTGCTTCTTCCAACACCTCCAGCTTCCTCTTGGAGTTCTTCTGGAGTTCTCCAGCCTCCAAGGGACCACAACCAGCAGTCTGACTGTCCCTGAGGGAGGTGGTGGCTCTGGCTTTGGCCTCAAAGAGGCTGAGCCACTTGGCTGAGCCCAAACAAGAAAATCACAACAAGCAGCCGCCTCAGGGAGAGTTAAAACGAAGAGTTAAAACAAGGAGTCCTGCTAACGCTTAAGTGTTACAAATCTTTCCAGTCAAAATAAATTATTCAGGAGATGTCAGCCTCCCATCAGCACCATCTGAGCTACATTTTTAATAGTTCTGTGCACTGAACACGTTCTGTCATCATCTCAGTGATACCGAGCTGCGAGACGAGGACGGGGGAAACGCGAGCACGCCGTGAACATGAAAGACGGAGCTGCTTTCTCTGAAGGGCCAGGAAACACACGTCGCTGCAGGCAGGGGAGGGAGCAGTGGAGAGGAGTCAAACAAACAGAAATAATGCACTGACCACGGGAATCATGGCAGGAGCCTCTTCATTTTTGCTCAGAAGCATTGTCCCACCTGATGGAGAATTCACCCACCACCTTCCACTGTCTTAGGTCTCATTTATTGTGAATGAATCCACCCTGTGGCTCCACCAGATTTTTCCGGACATAAGCTGGAATCGGCACCTACCCTCAAGTCTGCTAACTTAACAACGAAGACTCTTCTGCTCCATGTCTCCAGGAATAATAATAAAGGAAGGGAGTATTTCTCTTTGACTCAGATGTTAAAATAATCACCTGTTTATGCACTGACTCATGTATTCATTTAATTGCCCAAATCACAACCCTTCTAACCCGTGTGGCCAAACCCTTCTATCTCCCATCCCTGTTTCTGTCCCAGAAGAGGGTAAGAGGACCAGATTTCCCACAGGGAAGCTGTTTGGGGTAAGTAACCCACGAGTAGAGTCTCTTGTCCTATTCAAGGGAAATGGGCTGCTAAGGAATGACCCCAAATTCCAACCCTTCTTGCTTCTGAATAGGAAAACAATTTTGCCTCCAGTGCTGCAGCTTCAGCTGGCTCAGCTTTTACCTGAGCGAGAAGGAGACACAATGAGCCACTGCAAGGCCCTTGCAAATCAAAGGATGGAAGAGGGATGGGGATGTGGGAGATCCACAGCCTCCTCCAGCAGCATTGGGAGGCACATCAAATCCCAACTTCTGAGGAGCAAACACCACCTGTGCCTTCTCTCTTACAAATGAGAACAGCTGCTGACACAAGCGTAGCAGCACCTCGGTGGGTCTGGTTTGCTTTTAGGCTGAACCCAGTAAGGTTAATTAGGGATGTTTTACTAACTGGTTCTCCCGAGACAGATTAAGAGATGGCTGCTCAGGCCAACAAGGCAGCATATGGAGGACGGAAGAAAGGACCAAGGTTTGGCAGGGGTTGTGGAAAAAATGCAGCCTCTTGTTCACGGCTCAGAGGTTCCGATGAGAGCGAGGCGTGAAATCCCTCTGGATGCCCTCACACACTCCCACCGCTCACCCGGCACCTCCCCGGGACTTGAAAGAATTCTACAAGGCACAAAAATGCTGCGGTCAGTCCTGAGTGGGCACGATGGCTGAGCAGCCAGCAGAGAGAACCCATACGTGCCCAGGCTGGAATGAAGAAAATCCAAATGCAAACATGCCAAAGGATCGCTCGCGGGAGTCAAGTCCCCTGGGGAGCGGCACGATGAGCCTTTGCCAACACGGTGGTTTCTGGGAGTTAAAACTGTGCCCAAAGGAGAGCCGAGTGATGCCATCGACCCCAGGGAGTGCAGGAAGGGCACTGAAGCCTGAAGGTGCAACTGAACTACAAGCTCGGAGCAGCAACGCTCCTGCCCGTGTGAAAAAGAGAGTAACAGCCTCTGCAAAAAAGCCAGAACTCCATCAGTTTCCTCATTTTGATTTATGCCTGCTCCCTCAGCTGTAAAACAGCTTAGCTCCAGTCACCTACGGCAGATGGGTTTCATCTGCCATGGCTTTGTACCTCGTAAACTTGGATGCAAGGAGGGTGAGCTGGCCCTGTGGCCAGCAAGAGAACGCTTGGTAAAGGCTGATCTGCATCCTGGAGAGAATCCATCATCCAAGCTGGAGCACACGGGATACAAGTGTGGGCCGAGAGTCAGCTACTGTGTGGGTGCACCAAACAACAAGAGAACAGGAAGCCTAAGCCTGCTTACCCAAGGCCAGTCACTGTAACAGGGCCTGTCTTTACAGCACACAATGCACGCTCCTGCAAGACTGTCACGTGCCATGTGAGGAGGGACAGCTGGGGAAATGCCTTCCTTTGGATAGCTGGGAGGGTGAGGAACCCTCATCCCATCAAATGTGAGGCGAGCAGGCACCAAGGATGGACAAGCAGAGCAAAGGAGGGGCCAGCCAGCTGCTGTTTTTTGGGAGCAATGCTGCCCAAGGTATCAGGGAGGTCGATTCCCTTCTACATCTCCTACTCACCCCATGGAAACATAGTTTATCTGACATTCTCAAAAGAAACACTGACCTTTTCCAGAAGTCCTGAGCAGTGGATCAGTACCAAGATCTACCACAATGAATTAATTCTGGGCCAGGTCCAGTACCGGCTACAGTTATGGTACCTCCAACAGGAATTGTGCTCTTCTAAATGGAATTTCTGGCAAGGATAAAACTGAGCCCCTGCAGTACTCACCTCCCTGAGAAAAGCCCATTTCTGAGTGCCCTCTGGAAAGCTGTTCCTTGTCATGTTACTCTCCATCCACTCCAGCAGTCCCACCGGTTCCCTGGGAGGCTGAACACAGTTCTAGGCATTTCCAGACCTGGTCTGTGTTAACAAGAAACTCAACCACAGTGCAGCAGGCAGAGGTGCAAAAATGCAGTGACCTTGTGAATAGTGAAGACAGACCCAACCCAGAGCAATTTGTGTTGTTTGGAGCCAGCCTGGCAGTGGCTGCATTAAGAATGCATGGACTCGAATGTGGAACATGTGTTTGCTGAGAGTAATAAAGCCTGAGCAGGAAAGCTGGGGCTGTTGAGCCTCCTTCCCTCTCTTGGCAGCCTCAAAATTGCTTCTGGTTTATGACTTTGGGGGTGAGAGCATGATCAAACAGGTGGGCTGAGAGGTGAGCAAGGGTTTATGCTGCCATCTGTCCCCAGAAATTGTGTGTCAGAAATGACCGACAGCGATGGAAGCAGCAGGATTTGGGAACATCAGCAAAGCTGGGGCCAGGTCCAAGCTGGTGCCCGCTCTGGCCAAGCCTTGTTTTTTATTTAAACTCCTAAAGCGTTTTTTTATTTAAACTCCTAAAATCAGTTGCTGCTAACCCTCTGGGCAGCTTTTTTGGATTCTGTGAAATGCTGATCTGCTCCAAGCACCCCATGTGATGGCTGCAGCAGTGGCTGGGAGTGGGGGCCACCGAGGGGCCCCAGAAGAGAGAGCTCCCCAGGAACACCCAGACCTAGGTGACTGCTCTGCAATCCCAGGAGATTTTCGGACAAAGCCAGCCTGGCTATACCGCAGGGAGCTAACCCCAGACAAAGCCCTTCTGCTGGGGAGCAGGAGGATGCACTGGTTCAGGTCCTGCCCAGTGCATGAGGCCGCCAATGTGGGAAAGGTTAAGGTAACCACAGTCCCAGGCTTGTTTATCCTGAGCATTAGAGAGGGATAGTTTGCTGTGAACACACTGATCAATATCTCCCAGCTGCCAGTTTAATCAGGATTAAGTGAGCAGCTATTAATTTTGCTCTTTTCCAACAACACTTAGCCACCATGTGAAAACATTTCTTCCATCATAAACAAATTAACCTTGATATCATCTATCCAGACATCTTAAAGGGACTTAAAAAAGAAAACCCCAAATCAAAACACTAACAAGAAGGGCCAAGACCAATAATCTGGCTTTAATTAGAAGTTTTCCAGCTCGCAGCTCGACGAAGCAGCAGCAGGAGTGCTTGCTCAGAGCCAAGGTGTGCTTCCCTGGGGCACAGGGAGCTGGGTGTTGAGACAAGGCTGGATGGACACCTGCAAAACCACTTTTCAAGTGTTCAGAGTCCTAAAGCACTGTGGAGGAGCAGGGAGCAGCCACCAGCTCCCCAGTGCCCCTTCCCAGGCCAATGTCAAGAGCAGAGACACCTTCCTGAGCCGTGGCCAGACACAGGTGTCCCCAGGGCAGGACAGGTTTGACTCCTCAGGCACAGTTTTACTGCTAAGGAGGCAAATCCCGCAGCCCCGGAGCGCCCAGCCCTCCCGGCAAACTCCGGGAAATATTTTAACAGCCCGACTGGCGCAGTCGGCGGCTCCCCCGCAGGCGCTGAGTATTTTTATCCGTGCGAACTGCTTCTCTTCTGAAACACATCCACCTTGGGCGAGGGGTGGCAGGCGGCCGCCCGGCACAGCGTGAATTACTCCAGGCCGGAGTAATTCAGCCTGGAGCTCCTCGGGATTGCACTCCCCGGGCTGAAGATGACAGATGCTTCCAGCTCCACGAACAAACGGCCACGGCACAGCCGCTCTGAAGAGCCAGCTTCTGCCGTTTTGTCTTCTTTGCCCTAAAAAGTCTCTTATTCTCATCCACGGGGTGACTCATGGAGGAAGAGAACACATCTTAGGAAGAAGGGAAGCAGGACACACAGAAGCCCAGCTCCGAGCTTTGTAAAAGCCCTTTCTCTCAGCTATTCCGCACATGGCAAAGGCACCAGAAGTTCTCTGAAAAAAAAGGATGACAGACGGGGCTGGACTTTCTTTCCAAGCTTCCTCTGAAATCACACTTGGCACAGCAGCCCCGGCCTGTTGAAAGAGCATGGGAACGTGCGTGGCAAGAGCTGCTCTCAGGTTGGAGCTCTCTGGGCTTTTCTGAGCCATCTGGGCTCTGGTTTAACTTTCAAGTCTGTCAGTCCCAAATGAAAAGTCAGCTCCTAACCCAGAGGGTTCAGCTCGGGGTCGACAGCAGAGGAGTGTCTGAAGAACTCACTCTTTAATCCTCCTGGTTAACAGCACTGGGGAAAGGCCTTTGCCACCGCAGAGGAAAACTCACCTGATCCCTTCCCATTTCCCGACTCCACTGCCTCATCTAGATGGAAAAATTCTGCTATTTCCCCTCTGCTGGAAAAGGAGGGAGAGACTCAGTGCAGGCAGAGCTCAGGAGCTGATGATTTTCACAGTGCTGGGTTACACAACCCTTCTTCCAGCCAGCAGAGCAAGGCAGTGCTTGAAATGCTGTTGCTCTCCCTCCAGCCCTGAACCTGAAGTCCCACCTGGATTAAGTTTCCTGCTACTATTCCAAGTGAAAACCACAATGCCCAGGTGAAAACCACCATGCCCAAGTGGTGAGCAGCCTTAGACCAAACAATTCCAGTGCAAACACCATCTGCTGCAAATCCTCATCCTTTACGTAACTCCAACTTCGTGAGATGCAGGGACATCTGTCTCCCTCCTTTCCCCAGGTGGATCCAGAGAGGTCCTCGAAGAAGGGACAAATTCCAGCCAGGACTCATCAGCTGGTGTGAATTCTGCCCTCTTGGTTACTCTGTGCAAGCCACAAAGACCTGGCCACGCGGCGGGCAAGCACGCCACGAGTGGTGACAAGTCTTTTCAGAGCAAACCTCAAAACTCTTTCATTGCAGAGCTCGGCTTCCTTCCGCACAAACCATCTCTGAACTGCAAAGCGACACCCAGCCCTGATTAACAGATGTGTGCCTCTGGGCCTCCACCCTCCCTTGTGTCAGGAACGATGCTGATACGAATTTAACCGAGGAGCTGATGTTCAGAGCGGGCCACGTTAAGCCGTATTTCGTCCAGAAGAGCAGAGATTGGAGGGAGGTTGGCACATGGCAGAGCAGGTTCAGATAGCGCTGAAGGTCAAGCCAGCTCCACCGTGGAGGGCTGGAAGCTTTCAGTGCCAGGTAGATGGTGGATAAAATCACGCTCCCCAAGGACTGGGTATAATCCGGGTGACAGCCGTTACCCAGCGCTGCCTCTGGGAATACTAAAATAAGGCTTTGCAGCGTTTCTTTAAAGATCTTAGAGAGTTGTACAAACATCAGGGAACCAAATCTCTCGGTGCTCCCAGGGTGCAACACAAACCGGCTGGGATAACCCATGAGGCAGGTCTGAAAGTGCCAACGACTTTTTCATTTGTTTTACTGAAAGGGAAACTGAGGCCCCGGGGGAGTCGAGCCAATGTTTCCTAATTTGAATGCCTGATGTTAGGCAACTCATCTGCATGAAGAAATCATTTATAATTTTTACTACTACTTCTTTTTTTTTTTTTTTTTAATCAGATTAAAGTATTACAAGGTTGATCCCCTTCCAGACAGCTTGGTTGGCTGCACTGTGTTTCAACACTTGGATTTTTCCCACAAAAACACCACCACTACATTGCAGAAATTTGACCATAGGCCTGCACGTGCTTACACAAGAGAGCCTTGAAAATGGCAACACCGAGTAAGTATTTTCCACAAAAACAAAAATTCCCTTTGAATATTACAGCTGTTAGATAAAATATATACTTATTACTCTATAATTAAGAAAGCCTCTGCAACTTTAATGCATATTGCCCTTGATCATGTGGAAGCAAGGAAGAACAAAATCATTAGGAGCTGAATTATTCTAAGAGCCTATTATCGTGGTGTAATCTTATTAAAGAAAATTCATGCTGGTGTAGCCTCTTACCTTCACCACTTACAGAAGAGCCATGTGGTGTAGTTCTGAGTGCACAGAGATAATAAAATTACAGTGAATTATGCGGCCTGTGTATGGTGAAAGGAGCATAATTCCATCCCTTCGAGGAGAGATGCTGATTTTTCTCAGGGAGGCGACACCAGCACTACTCAGTTACTGTGCATAAAGGGACTATTCATCATTATCTGCAGACAAGCAATTTGGGAGAAGATCTCGGGGCTGCCAGTGCAGAAAGGCACAGCTTGCTGCCACGGCTCGGCCAACAGCCAGTGCTGCCTTCCACATCTTCCATGGCCTCGCTGGCTGTGGGAGCCTGGACCTGCCCTCCCAACACCCCAGGCACTGCCAGTGCCCCCTGACACAGCCAGCTGGGCTATGGAAGGTGTCCCAGCCCACGGCAGGGTGCGGAATTAGATAATCTTTAAGGTCCCTTCCAACCCAAACCATCCTGTGACGGAGGACAGTGCCCACTGCTCCGGCCTCCCCACGGCTGACCCTGGAGCTACGTCAGGGTGCTGCACACAGGGCAGGGAAATCCCACCTGGGTCGGGGTGATGATGAGGACAAAGGATGCCACAAGAGCCCAGGCACAGCAGAAGGCCAGAACAACCTGTCAGCAGATGTGGGGGAGCTGACCTGGCCCTACAGCTCCATTTTGCACCACAACACCACTGTAAAACTGGACTGATCTCAGCTGGTCCAGCCCACCACGATGCCTGTACAGCTCCATCCAGCTGCGGCAGCTATTTGGGAAGAGGATGGGTGGCACCGTGGGGTTTGGGGTTTTGGGGCCAGCTGCTGTCTTTCCTAACCAAACTCTACAAAAGGAGTTTAACCGGCCGTGAGTTAGGGACACACAACACAGGACACACGAGGACAGAGCTCTGCTCACACCTCCCTTCTTGCGTACATTGTCAAGTGTGAGAGGTTTGTTGTAAGAGGCTGGGATTATCCTGCTCACTTAACTTTATGTAAACTTTTCAAAAATAACATTTCATTTCACCCTTTTACTAAAAGAAACATTGGCTCGCATTCCTGTTCTGCAGATGAGCACACTTGACACTCTTGGGAACGAGGAGCTCATTTAGCCTGTGAGATGCCTCTTGTCCTTTTGGGTCTGCACATGTGTCCAGGTTCAGTTTATCTCAGCTAAAGTGGATTTCCTTTGTTTTATTTTTCTTTTCCTTTTTTATAATATCTCATTTATGGATCTGTGAAAACAGCCATACGTGGTTGGCTGCAGTTCTGTTAAATACTTGAAGATGTTACTCAACTCCTCTGTTTTCAGTGGAGCTCTAATGCATTTACTCTGCTTGAACAAAGCCTTAATCTTGCCCCTTCCTGAATCTGTGCAGGCTTCAGTGTTCACCACAACTCCCTGAAACAGCCATAACACCAAATAAATTTGCCTGCTCCTGCTTGCTTCTCAGCACAAATTGCAATTAGCGAGCGAGAGCTTCACTCAAAATAATTTTCTCCCATTGTCTGCCCCAAAGCTGGAGCCGAGCAAGAGATTGGAAGAGACTGAGGCTGGCAGCAGGTAGTTGAAGGCACATCCCTGCTCCCTGCTGTGCTCCCTGAGGATGTGTGCTCAGAATGCAGGGGGCTTTAGCCATGAGAGCCATGTACTACCACCCTTTGAATAGCCTGCATTGCTGTTCTCCTACAAAAACCCAGGGAAGGCTCTTTATCTGAAACCAGAATTGCATGAAAACTAGCTGGGGCCGATGAAGTAGCACCTGTGGTATCTTTTTTTTAACCTTGCTCTACCTCTCCTCATCTCAATGTGTAAATCCTGTCGCTAACGAGATTAATGGCACAGAAACCTCAGGAGCAAAATCCGTGCCTTTTGGAGGAACACAGAGCTGGAGTTTTCTCAGTAAATCGCATTCAGGCTGTTCAGCTGCAGCATCCTCCTGCTCTCAGGTGCCTGCTAACTTCCCTAGCTCTCCCCAGAGTTACATGGCTGTGTTTGCATACACACAGATTCAGGCTCACATGCATTTGAGGCTTCTCAATGTCCCAAAGCCCTGTCTTTATCTCGAATCAGATTGAATCACCTTAGAATTGCAGAAGCATTTTTAGTTTGAAAAAGACCACAAAGACACCAGCCCCAGCACTGCCAAGCCCTACCTGAATATCTCTTAAATCATTCCAGGGATGGTGACCCCATGACTGCCCTGAGCGGCCTGCCCCATTCTTCTCCTTAACTTTTTATTTCACAGTGAATTTCAGGGTGTTGTTTGGACACAGCCTCTTCTGGCTGTGTGCTCTCTCCTCTCTGTGCTGCCACATGAGTGACATTATCTTATGCTAATGAGTTCACCTGACAGCATCTTCTGTCCCTCCAGCTCCTGGCAACCTCTCTGACACGTAATTAGGTTTACTCCCTCACTGCTACCTCCTCTCTGCTCAGTGGGTTGGGGACCTCTCTTTGCAGAGGTGATGGTTGCAATGCAGCCCTCACTGGGCTCAAACCCTCTCTGCCTTGCCTGTAAACTCATACCACAGACCCGGACATCAGGCAAGAAGGATTCCTAAGAACCTCCAAATTGTAGTGTAAAATCTCCTCCCTCTATCAATGCAGGGTACACCCAGGCCTGCACAGTCAAGGACTTGATACACTGAGCAAAGATCAGCTACTGACTGGGGCAACACGGCCAGTTAAGCCTCTCTAAAATGAGATTATCCTGGAACTGCAAAACTCACAGATGTCGTGTCACTGCCATGGCAGGGCTCAGCAGCTGTACAGTGGTGGCAGCGGGGTTTGGGAAGGGCTCTGCTGATCCCAGACTCCCCATTCAGGCAGTGATTTGGGTAGAGGGAGGTGACCAGAGCTGCCATAAAAACACCGATATGCTGCTGTGTCACGGTCCGGGGGGAGCTGTACGGCCCTTGTTACAGATGTGTCACTGGAGGTGCCGTGGCACCAAGACCAGAAGGGTTTGCGCTGTCAGACTTGCTGCAACAAGTCCCACACCTCAGTCCTGAGTTGGTGTGAGGTGTTGCTGCGTGGCTGTGCTGAGCTTGGTTTGCTTCAAGTGTGACCCAGAGGAGGTACTGTGAAGGCAGGAAGCCTTTGGTTCAGACTGGTTCAAGTGTCACCTCACACGCTGCTTGGTGACACCCTGACTCATAACCACATGCTCTTCCTGAGCTCACGCATCTTCCTCCCCAGCCCTGCCCTTGAGCAACTGCTGCTCTTACAGAGCCTCTTCCCTGCTCCTCATGGCCAGGAGAGCAGAAGGGAGCTGCACATTCCCAGTTCTCCCCACAGATCTGTATGGCTGTTGGGGGGAAGCCAGGTTAGAATGCAGATCCCTTCCACCAGCTTCTGCTGGAGCCAGGGGCTGCGTGTCCAGCAGCAAGTCTGGCCTGACCATGCTGGGGACACCTGGAACATTGACATCTGCTGGGCTGTTCCTCAAAAATCAAATTTAAAAAGATGATGCACCAGCTTGTCAATGCCTTAACTGTCCAAGTCTGGCTGGTGCTTTTGGGATCTTGTTCCTCTTCCCCTTCCAAGGACCTTCAGGTGGTTTAGAAACAGGAAGGGTTACTGCAGACAGCTGATGGTCACAGCTGGGAGAAAAGGGATCACAGATATTAAAAAATACTGTTTTTGGTGGTTAGAGAGGCCTCAGAAGCAGTGACTTTTTGACTTTGCAAACACGTCACTTCTGGTAGGAGCTGGGTGGAGACACCACCTATGGCAAATGGCTTTCTCCTGCCCCAGGCAGCATCCAGAGAAAAAGAAAGGGCTGTGTGTTTTGTCTTAAAGAAGTGCAGAAACAGGTGCTGCCAGAAGAGTGGAAGAAATTAAGTCCAGTGCTTTCCAGGGAGAACACCCTGTTTCCAATCCCTTCTTCATCTGGCATTAAAAAGTTGGATTAAAGTAGGTCAGTTCCTCTAGGGCTGCAAAGGTGAGAGGCAGAGCTGTAGCACAGCCCAGCCAAGAGCTGTGAGCCCTTCCCTGCTGAGTCCTGACTCCCTGGATTCCTGGCACTTCAACTTGAGCTCTGCTTCACTTTTCTGATCACAGCCTTGCTTGGCCACTGCTGCTGTACCGACACTGAACACCTTTTCCCTGTGGCTGCTGGTAGCAAGGTGTGGTGTTTAATCTCTACCCATCTATTGCAAGGCAACAACAACATCCTGGCTTTACTCTTTGTGCCCAAAGCAAGGCAGAAAATGGTACACCTTGCTCAGCAATTAGATATGCAAAAGGTTCAGAATTATAAACTGTCCCACTCTTGTCCACAGGCCACAGGGTTGGAGGGGACTGAGGAAGTCAGGCTTCAGAACTGGAGGGCAAAGGAGGGTGAGCATGCAAGTAACAATCCAGATCTATATTCCCTCTGTTTCTGAGAGCACAAGAAAATCTCATCTGGATGCATCCTTTGAAGCAACCCGAATTCCACTTGGATGAAGGATCTAATTAAAGTGCTGCAGGCTTTAGACAACACATTAATATTTTCAACAGTTTGATCCCAAACAGCCATTAAAACTCCTTCTGATACGTGCTAATATGTGTTACACGTTTTTGTTTTAATTAGAACAAGATTGTAATCCATACTTCAGTTAAGTCCATTACACTTAGAATCTTAATGCAATCAAAAGACCAATCAGTCATTAGCTAAGTCCACTGTAATTAACATTTACAGAAAACTTTTAATTGTGTGCCTGTCCTTCACAGCAGGTGATGAGGGGAGCGAGGCCTTTCTGCCTTATGATGAATCATCTTAAGCTCTGTATTTCGTGTCCCTAAGTCATGACCAGCTAAACTCAGTTTGTAGAGGTTGCTTAGGAAAGACAGCAGCTGGCCCCAAAACCCTAAACCCCACAGTGCCACCCATTATTCCCCAACCAGCTCAGCTGGGCTGGGCTGGGCTGTACAGGTCTCACGGTGGGCTGGCCCAGGCCAGGATGGCATGGTCAGATCTGGCCAGTTTTACAGTGGAAAGTGGAGCTGCAGGGCCAGGTCAGCTCCCCCACATCTGCTGACAGGTTGCTCTGGCCTTCTGCTGTGCCTGGGCTGTTCTGCTCTGTCCTCACACATCCCGGTGCTCTCGACACCCCATCATGAACCATCCGGCTCTGAGTCATCACCTGCCCCTCAGTGCACTCCCTGGCACAACTACAGAGGAAACCTTCACATAAATCTCTGCAAAATCTGACACGTAAAGGAGAGTGCTCAAATCAGGCTGAAAAGCAGCATCTTCTCAATGCCCAGCATTCCAGCCAGGAAATGTGCTGCCTTTGCTGAAACAAGTGGATGAATTTTCCAGACTTCCCCAAAGCCAGTGGCCAAATCTGTGAAGCTCAGGAAGTGAGCCCTGTCAGTCAGGGAACAGCAGCCAAATGTTTGTGAGAGCCCAACAACAGACACCTCTGCTGCCCTTTCACAGCCCCACCACAAACCCAAACTCCTCTGGCCTTATATATATGAATATATATATATATACATATATATGGGAACAGTGTGGAAACTAGACAAGGATAACTCAAAACTGGACCTGCTGTTGGACAACTTCCACGTGGTTTCTGTAGAACACAGGCTCCTTTTATCTCTTCCCATCAGACAGACTTTGCCCCACGTTTGGGACAAGGCTCCCCCCAAGAGGGATGGAGAGGATCCCCCCTCTCCCTGTCCCCACCTGCCCCCAGCTCTGAAAACCAGAATGCAGGATTTTGCTGCAGGGCTATAAATGGTGAATTGCATAGTCTGGGAAGGATTATTTATTTATTCCTTCATTTCTCAGCACAGGCAAAGCCAAACTCTCCCTGTCTCCTGGGACTGCTTGGAAGAGCCAAGGGCTGTGGACTGGTCCCTGGGGTGAAGTCCCCAGGTATTGCCCAGTGAGGTGTTTTATTGTGTAAACCTTCCTGAAGCTGCAAACAAGGAGCATGTTGGGACATTTGCCATTGCACAGCAGCATTCTGAGAGCACACCCACCTGCCCCTCCACAGCAAAATTACTGATCCTGTATTTCTTGCAGACTTCAGGTGCCTGATAGATCCCTAAGTTATAAAGTGTCACCTGGAGAGGTCCCTCTTACCTCCCCTGTCACTCATGTCAGCTTTGCAGCTCTTGTAGCCAGGATAACACCTGAATGGCCCCGGGCACTCTGATCCCCTCCTGCAAAGCACCGAGTTGGTTTTCTTTCATTCCTTTATTCCCCCTTCTCCCCTTAACGCCTGTTCCTCAAGCTCTGCTCACTCATTCCCAGGGAACAGGATAACCACTAACAAAGCGACTGGCACCTTTCATTATTTTTCCTGGGAAGGAATCTTTTCCCTGGCACGGCAGCACTGTGTGACACTGGGCAGCACAGTGGTCCATCCCACCTGGAAAACACAATCCAGCGTCACCCTGTGAAAGGGATTTAGCTGCTGGTATTGGAAAATTTGCCAGCATTCTGGGCTAAGTTTGTGCCTTAAAAGCCATGTGCTGAATCTGTAAGGATTCCCTCCCTCACCACTCTGCAGCAGGGATGTTTTAAGAGCAGCTTTGATGGACTGCTCATCCTGGAGGATGCTGTTTGCTCCCACCTGAGGTGGAGGCCAGGGGCACATCTGGAGGCTCCCAGCTGGCCCTGGTGGGCATCAGCCTGACCGCCCCTTGCAGCCTCAGGGTCCACCAAGGCATCAGCACCCTCTGAAAGGTGCCACCAGTGCCAACATCACTTTCAGCACTGCAACGGGACCACGCCACAGGAGCATCCACTGGCTCAGCTGAGCTCTCTGTTTGCCACCTCAAAGCCCTCAGGAGGGCTTAATCCTGTTTTCAGATCTAATCCCTTAAACAAATGCATTATGCAGATTTGCTTTTCTCCTGGAGCTCCAGCAAAGGTCTGTGTCACGTCTCTCCTCTACACAAGATTTTTGCAGTGGTCTTGCTCTGAGCACAGAACATATCAAAAATCTGCCTGGGACAGACCAACCACCCTGCAATTTCACAGACTTTTCCAGCAGGACCTCCAGCCACGGCCACTGCCCTGTGCCTGCCACGCTCTGCCTTCCTCAAACCTCACCCAGCAGCCCAAATCCTGCCTAGCCCAGCCTGAAGAAGCCAAAGTCACCTTGAGCAAGTGAAGACTGAAGAGTACAGCCCAAAGTACATGTGGTACCTATGGCCTAGGAAAGAAGGGAATTCCTTTTCTTTCTTTTTGAACTTACAAATAGAGCAGAAGACAAATCCAGTGGGAAGAAATTCCAGCTCTTTCCTTTTAATTGAAAATAGATCCATAAAATCCTGGTAAGTCTACTGGCTAATGCAAGCACTGGGAGGCAGCTGAAATACACCTCCCAAGGGCAGGGTATGTTACAATCATTACATTTAAAAGTCACAGAGGTCTAAGTTTAAAAGTAAAAACTACCCTTTTGTTCCCTCCTCCTGTACTTACTCGCTACTCCTGTTCTCCTTCTGCTAATGTAGGGAACCTGATTTTGGAATAATTCCCAAGAGATCAGAAGTAATGGTGAGTCAGTGATCAAGTTTTAAAGTTGTGATGTGGCAGTGATTGGACTTTCCAGTGTGATGTGTCAGCTGAAGTCTCACAGTGTGCTAGACCTGCTGGTCATGGGAAATCCTACAGGCTGGAGGCAAGAAGAGGGATTTCTTCATGTCTGGCAGATCAATGACCTTCAGCAACTATGAGGTCTCTTCACAGTTTATAAATAAATAAAGAAAAAGGAAGATTTAATCTCCCTATTATGCAGGGCATTGCATATGCAAAAATTACACATATGAATATAAAGTAAACTAAATTCAGACATCAAAACCCACAACAGAAGGTCTGTAATTAATTTTTCAATGCATTTTTCAGGTGAGATCATGGCAGAATGGCCAAGGGTGAGGAAAAAGCACCCAGTCCCTACTGCTGGGCGGAAAACTGGGCACCACGCTGGTGTGTCACATGGGACACATCACTTAATGCAGAAGCAAAAGGAAAGCAATGCACAGGTTACTATTTTTAAGGAGATTGCTTTTCTTACAGGAATATCTGCTCCAGAGCTGTTGGGAAATGGGACTGTGGGAAATGGAAGTGTGGGAAAAGAGCCCTTGGAGCCGGATCCTGCAGAGGAACGAGCTGTGTTTGATGCCATCTACTGGAACGGTGGCTCCAGGGCCTGGGGCCTGCTGTTCTGTTGGAGACCACAAAATTAGGGCTTGTTCCCATTTGGAGCTGGATGCTGCAAGGGGGATACAGGCTTGGAAAAGCTGCCTGGCCAAAGTGATGCTCTGCAGGAGCCACGGACGCGGTGGGACTTCCAGCAGCAGAGGTTTTCAGAGGATTTCCACACAAGCCGTGCTGGTCCTGTGAGCCCACAGATGTCCAGGGAAAACTGGCAGGGAGGCAGAGCCCAAGGAATGCTGTAAGGCTCGATCTGCAGGAGATAATGGCATCCCAGGAACGGAGAAGAGGGACACAGCAGCTCTTTGAAGGAGGAAGGGCTTCCTCCATTTCCAGCTACAGCCCAGGGCAGGTACCAGATTGAAATCACACAAGGCTGGGCTGTTGCGTGTAAATGACAGGAGAAGCAAGATTTGGATGGTAGGTCTGAAATCCCTGGGATTTTCCCATGAGGATGGGCCAATCTTCAGCAAGTCACAGCACCAGCTGAGTTTTCCTCCTTGCCCCTGTGCCTTTCACTGCACCAGCCCAGCTTATGACAGGAAAAGCAAGGCTCAGATCTCTGCTTATCTCACTTGTGCTGGTGCTGCTTCCCCTCTGGTGCAGCATCCCAGCATTGTCTGCAGCACCAGAATCACCAGATTTTGCTTTATGCAGACACCCTGCAAGACAAAGAGACAACACTCGGGTGCTTTTTGAATCCTAGCTATTTTAGAAAGATGTTAAATGCCATATTTCACTTCCTGGGGTGATTATTTAGGGGAGGTTGTGCCTTTTCTTTAAGAATCCCAGCAGGTAAGACCAAGACTGGCCCAGGGCTGGTTTTTTTCCCCCGTCCCAGTAACTATGATTTGCAGACAGGAAATTGCTGACGAGTGTCCCTTTGGATGGCAGGCCCAGCAATCTCAGGATAAAGGACATTTCTCCCACACTACCTCCCAAAACAAGCTTGACAACATAGCGACAGCCACGTGGCCTGGCTTCTCCGTGAGCCTGGCAACTCCAGGGAGGATCAGCCCTGTGCCGAGCCCTCCTGTGGCTTTACAATAGTGCTGGGCCTTTGCAAAGGTCCTCTTTCACTTTGTTGTACAAAAGATCCAGGAAACAAAGGGAGGGAAAGATTTGGCTGCCATGGGGAAGGAGGAAAGGTGGTGGCAAACAACACGTGGCCGGCGAGCAAACTGCAAACTCGGACAAACCAAGTGAATAAACTTTTCTCCCCCCTCCTGTAACTACATGAAACTTCCCTGTTATTTGAAAGGACAGCTGGCTGAACCAGATACAGGAGA
Organism: Eulacestoma nigropectus; assembly: GCA_013397775.1. Classification (NCBI taxonomy): domain Eukaryota; kingdom Metazoa; phylum Chordata; class Aves; order Passeriformes; genus Eulacestoma; species Eulacestoma nigropectus. Next base: position 1,178,283 of record VZTE01003378.1, read on the forward strand.
AGCCTGAACTAACAGCAGATCTTCACAATTCCATGCTGCCAGTATCTCCAGTCCAATAAATACACAGTCCAACCAGCTGGCCCCTGCATTCCTGTGCCAATAGGTTGTTCTTTATCACTGTTTGTTGCTTGTGCACAGCTTGGACAAGCAGCAGAACCGAGAGTTTTCAAAGGGAATGAAAAACGTGCCAGAGAAAGTCACTAATCAGGAAATAAAGCCCCTTTAAAACAACACGGATCGTCAGGATCGCATTTGGGGTTTGAGTGTAACTCCAAAGCCAGGACCCACCTCCACAGCCCATTGCTGGGAGGGGGCTCATTCTGCAACATTTCACATTCTCCTGAAGGGACATCACAGGGCACAGCACCCCTGGGGACCCAGCAGGAACCCCAGCACGTTCATCCCACACCCCACAGTGAGCAGGGCTGCAGAACATCACATCCAACTGCCTCCTGTGACCTCCCAGCACAGAGTGAAGCACAAGAAGGAATCAAGGCACACTTTATAAATAAAGAAACAAATAAATAAAACCAGGACTCTGAGGCAAAGAGACAGAGAAGGGAAAAAAATGAGGAAAATGACAGGATGAGTGAAGACTGGACACACCTGAGGTGTAATAAGGGGAGGGGTTGACTGAGTCAAAAAAAAGGCAAATTCGGTATATTCTCTTAACAAGGCCACACATAGCCCTGCTTAACAGGTTTTGCTGCCTCCAGCGTTTCCTGGGCATCTGCCACAGAGATCTGGGCTGCCTCTCCATCCAAACAAATGGGATTGATTAAATCCTATCACACTCTCAAGGATTTCTACAGGCAGGCGCTCCGTACATTTGCAACGCAGCGATCTGACCAAATTCCCCACAGAGCAATTGCTATAGAAAACTGTTGTTTTACTGCCTTGTCAATCCTCTAGGAGTTTCCTATAAAGGCAGCAGCTCCTGGATTTACTTGGCAATCAGCCTCTTTCCCGAGGACGGCCACCTGGGACGAGTGAGTTTGCTGTGCTGTCAGGACAGCAGGGACGCGACGCTCTGCGCGGGGGGCTGCGGGATGGGGTTCGTCCCCAGCCACTCCCACAGCACTGCGGAATTCTCCCTTCGGAAAACACGGGTGCACGTGAGCTGGAACAAGCAGCGCAGCTTTTTCTGTCTGTTTTTCCTTGAGTGCTGCTCTCTTGGATAAAACCCACCTGGCCGTGTGTGTGTGTGTGCGGGTTTGGCTCAGAGCAGGGCCAGCACTCCGCTTCCAGCCCCGGATTCCTCTCCACCTACAGAGCCCAGCAACGCCTTGGGTTTGCTCTTCCCCCAGATGTCTCCCTGCACCTTTCCCTCAAGCTTGCAACGCAGCCTCTTTCCTCAGGTAAAGTCAGGAGGGTGACCACAGCCCGTCCCTGAGGCACTGGGGGTTCGGAGAAGAGCTTGGCTTTTCCTGGGAAGCGACGCCTGTGAGGTGTCCCCACACCATCCGAAGGGGACTGAGTGGGAACAGCTCAGCCATCAGCAAGGGCGTTCCTCCCTAGCAACGTAACCTCGTGCAGGAGGTGGTCTGGGAAGGAGAGCAGAAGTGCCCAGTGCCAGCATCAGAGAGGGGGTTGAGGGAAGTTTTCCATTTCCCTGGTTTGCCCAGAGCCACGCAGAGATGATTTCTGCTCCCAGGAGAAGGGTATAGGAAGTACGAGAGCAGGCAGCCAGCATCAGGAGGCAGCTGGAGCTGCTGGCACTGGTGATGTGCCCCTGCACCCCCTCCCTGAACCCAGCAGGAACAGACCCTGCTGGGGCTGGGACAGAGGATTCCATCGAGACCCCTCAACAACCAGGATTTGGGCTGCTCACAAAACCCCTTCCCTGAGCGACCCACAGCCAGGCAGGGACAGTCAGTGGGACAACACCGGGGACCTGAGCTGCAGAAACTGGGAGCTGCAAAGCTGTTTATCCATTCCCATCAGATCCAGTGGCTCCTTCCAATCCAGGAAGCATCTGTCTGTACGGAACGACGCTCTGCATTATTATTCAGCCTGGGTAAGGTTTAAACATTTATATGGCAAACTCCACTGCTTCCTTTGAATTGTCCTTTCCTTCTGGTGACAGGCTGTGCTTTGGCAGGGACAGAGCTCCTGGGAATGGCCGCACAAGGGTGTGGGAGGAGGGTGCCAGGGGCAGCACTTTGGAGCCAAATAATGTTCCCTGCAGCTGGAGCAGAAGGTCCAAGGCACCGATGGAAGGTAAGGAAGCTGCTTCATCCCACCCTCTCCTCAACCATCCTATTTAACATCTCCTGTAATGCACTTCCCAAAACCTTCCCAGAGCAACTTCTAAGACACCCCGTGTTTACATGGCATGAAAATCCTCTACTGAGACACAGCACAAATACTGCCACAGCATTTTGCAGCTGAAAACAATCCCAGGTCAGGATTTCAAGAACAGCCCTGCCTCTTGTGACTGTGGGGTGTGATGTTCTAAAAGTGAAAAAAAAAAAAAAAAACCAACAAAAAAACAGGAAGAAAAGTGATACATGTGGGAGGTGCAAGACCTTTTCCAGCTCATCCGGAGCGATGGGAAAGGCTCCCACTGGCTTCAGACAGGGAGGGACCAGACCTGCTCATCTCTCCAGCCTGATGACACTGCCAGGTACAGATGGCAACACTCCCTCGTCCCCAGCTGCTGCACAGCTGGCAGCACAAGCCACAGCCACTGCCAGATCCCTCACTGGTACCATTTTTGCCAAGGCTGCAGCAGGAAACCTGTGAGATACAAAGATCTCAGGAAGTCGCTTTGATTTCCTAACCCTTGGAGCTGCTGTCAGCTCCCAGGATCAGTGACCTACCTATAGGAGGGTTAAACGTGGAGCAGAGCTGGCACTGAGGGGACTTGCTCTGCTCTGGAGAAAGGGAGGTACATTTTTTGCTGCTGCCCCATCATTTTCCCAAGCAGAGATTCCTTTGTTTCGCTCAGGCCAACTGTTTTGTAGCTCCCAGGTGACAAAGCTCAGATGTTCCCTCATAAACCACCAGTCCCACACCATCCAACAGCTCCCCCAAACTTTTCAGGACTTGGATGCCTGCAGAAATGTGAGCCAGACACGACAGGAGCTGGGAGCATGGGACTGTGAAGATACTGCTTTGGCAGAGAGGCTCCCTGATACAGCCCCAAACACATCCCAAACCCCTCCTGCCTCCCTGATTACCTGTCCCCCCTGAGCTGGTGGCCTTCCCAGTGACAACGCAGCACAACTGGTGACAAGGCCCCCTCTGTGAGTTCCTGTGGAAGGTGCAGCAGGAAAAAGCCTCCACGCCAGTTCAGACAGGCAGCCTGAGCTAATTGGGTATTCCACTTTCAACAGTGGCCAGTTTCTGACAGCGGTTTAGGAAAATGTAGGAGATTTTATATTAGAATTTGTGCCCTGGAGGAAAAATGCCTTTTGAATTTTATTAGGAAGAATTTGGCTTGTGTCTTGAAGCAGGAAGACCCAAAGTGCTACTGAACCCCTTGGACTAAACCCCTGACTCGGAAGGAGGCAAAGAAAATTTTCCTTCCGTCTTCTTTGGACCATTATTTTCATGTTTCAGGGTTTGTTGTTCGGGGTTTTGTGCGTGCTTGCAAAAACTTTAAAGTCCCAAAGTGCTTTAGATTTGAACAGGAAATCAAGACTCTGTGTTTCAGCTGCTGCTGCACTGAAAAGACACTGACTTCCGTGGCAAGAAAAGAGTAAATATTCAGCCAAAAGGCAGCACAGCTTATAAAGCTACAAATGCAGACAGGCCTAGAAGTTATGAATTATTACAAAAAAGACCAGAAACAATTATTAAAACCCAGCCCAGGCATTTTCCTCTATTATTAAATAATAGCAGCAAAAGAAGTTTCCAGGTCCAGAGCTCTGCTCCTTTACCTGCCTTTTCACAGATTCTGGATAACCTCTGTTCTTTATCAAAGCCTGTATTGTCCCAAAGGGATTCTCCCTCTTGTGCTGCTATTCCTGCATCTAGCAGAGGTTTTCAGTTTTGGTAAGACTCTGTGATGGACAGGTGATAGCCATGGCTTGGCACAGAGAAACTGCAGTCAGCTCTCCAAATATTCAATACTCTGACCTTCCCCACATGGGGAATTTCTGAATACATCTTGCCTCTCCTTACAGAGAATCATGGAACGGTTTGGGTGGGAAAGGACCTTAAAAACCATCCAGTTCTAATCCCAGCTACAAGCAGAGACACCTTCTACTTCCCTAACCATTTGGGGTTGCTCCAAACCCCATTCAGCCTGGCCTTGGACGCTTCCAGGGATGGGAAAACATGCAGGAAAAAAACCCACAAATACCCAGGGAAGAAAAATGGGCAGGTCCTGAAAAGGGGAAGGAAGGAGCTTTGTTCCCTTCACAACAGGGAACCTTCCCTTCCCACCCACAGCTGAGGCTGGCCAGGTGCTCCTCACCTGCAGAACCCAGCGGAAGGAGAATGTTTTGAGTGACTGCAGCTGATTTTTGGCCTGTGCCTCCCTGTGCTCCCCTCTGCATCCCCAGTTCCCACGGCCTCCAAGTGGTGACAGTGAAAATAAGCAGAGCAGCCCACGGGCCACACAGATGAACTCTGAAGTATTTAGATTTCCAAACTGCACCTCCATAAATCTATCAGATCCCCTGCCGTAGGAAAGGGTCTGGAGTGTTAAATAAATAGACAATAAATTTCAGAGGATTTGGTAAAATTAGGATTGTTGTTACTTTTCCATTCCAAGAAGACTAATCTGGGTTATAATTATCCCAGCTTCATCCAGGCTTTTCAATAGCTCATACACTGACAAATGAAGCGTTCACTCTCACAAACGCCTCTCCTTCCCCTGATGGATGCAATGTGTTCCAGATGGATGGAGAAACCTTTTTTTTTTCCCCTTTTACACTTGCTATTTCCAGGCATCCAGAGCACCACAGGTGTAAATCAGCAGAGCTCTTCCCGTTCACTCCACTCCTTAGAGCAATTGAGGATCCAGCCCTTTACTTCTAACCTTAAAATCATTAATTGCACATAGGTGATCGTCCTATAAATGAGTGAGGCAAGAAAAAACCCCATCAGACAAACACAAAAGGCATTAATTGCACAAATCACTTTGGGCCCGCCAGCCCCTGCAAAAAGGCACTTTAATTAGGCTGATTGAAATGCAGACAGGCTTTTTTTCTTCCCTTTCCACTGAGGTCTTTGTACCCACTTTGTACGAACAGGAGCCGGCCTCCACATCCTCAGCCAAAACCTGTCCTCTCACTCCACTCCCAGGAGCCAGGACACCAGGAAGAGCCGCCTCAGCAGAGCCTCTGTGAGCCCCCAGGAGATCAGCACCTCTGAGTGATGCCCTGATGCCTGATGGAGGGAGACAGAGATGCTTCTGCGATGAGAAAGGTCAGTGCTGCCCCGCAGAGGAGCGGATTCTCCCTCCGCTCTGCCACACTGTTCCTCTGTGATTCCTGGGCTTTCCTCAGGGCACTGGGATTTTCTGAGTGCCTGCCCAGGGCCAGCTGGGAGTCCATCTGCAGCAGGGCTGAGCCCACACGATGCCCCTGAGGCGGTCACGAGTGGCACTTCCAACATATGTTTGCACAAAACGCTCAAGTCCTTTCAAACCGAGCACGTCAGCACCCGACCCTGCAGCCAGTGCCAGCTTTCAGCTGTGCCTCAGCCCTGCGTACACAGGGAAGGAGCTCAAAGCTCTGCTCCAGAAACAAATGCATTAAAGTTTGTTTTTAACGACCAGAAAGACACGGCAGAAACACACATGTGACTGAAGAGGGGAAAATGTTGCTCTGCGAGTTCCCCCTACAAGTGTGCCATGGGGAGATGAGGATTCAGCTTAGGGAGGGGGATGTGAGTGCTCCATCAAGCACTGCTCCTCAGAGTAAATGCACAGTCTGGCTCAATTCATGCTGTAATGGCCTTCTAACATGCAGTATTTTTATCTGAATGTTATTTGACAGCTTGTGCTACGTGCAGCAGCGCTGGCCAGCGCCGTGTGTCTGCCAGCGCCTCTGGCCACTGTCTCACAATCCCAGAACCCACTCCCTCCTCCCAAGCAAGCCCCATCTCCAACTCTCCCTTAAAACCACAGGACAGACATCGAGGGATGTGTCCTCAAAGAGCTCTAAAAGGTTACACACATAAAAATACAGCTTTGTACAAAAGTACTGTATCGTGAAGCTCAGGGGCTGTTGAGAACAGAGTGATCAGCCACGCCAAAAACTGCAGGAAGGGACTTTTCAAAGCAAAAGTCCATTTGCTTTGGTACAAGGCAACTCCCCACCTCTCCACATAGTTTAAGGATGACAAGGAAGTCGAGTGTTTGCTAGAACATCTCAACCAGCAAGGAAAAATAAAAGTGCTCCGTCTGCAAGAATGAGAGCTGGCTCTTCCAGTGTGTGCTCACTCTCACGTCTGTCAGCTCCACTAATGCTCCGTGAAATGAAGGGTCTGTGCTGGAGCTGCAGCAGGACTGGCATTCACTGCTGGAATACCAGATTTAACCCAGCTGCTCAGGTTCAGGTCCCTGCCACTCACTCCACTGCTCCAGTGGGGCTGTATCTCATAAAGAGTGCCAGGGATCAAAAGCTAAGAGGTTTCACAGTCTGGCTGCAAGAAGAGATTCATCTCTGGGTCAGGGAGGCTTCAAGCTTTCATGCAGAAAAAGGGTAAACCATGGAAAAACTGTTCAAGCTCCTCTCTGGGCCAGGTACTTAATGCTGGCATGGGAAGTAAATTCCTGACCCTGCCTGGGCTATGATCTGCCTTCCACAGGCTCAGCCAATGCCAGTGTAGCACCTTTTCGACTGCGGCCGCGTCATTCCCAGCAGACAACCAGAAATATCCTCATGCTTACTCAGACAAATCCTACCCAAAGGCTGCTGAGGTGAGAAGCAGCTCATCCATGCCTGTTGCTGTGACAATGTCTACAAAGCAGCTTGTCTGTAGAAGCTCCACTGCTGTGATGATCTGAGGGCATTAAAACCCCAAAATGGTAGGGGTGGCATGCCTGAACCCTATTCTCAGCCTCTAACCAATAAACTGGTTTCCTATCAGATGTCTACGCTGACATGGTAAAACTCTCTCCCTCTTTCCATTCTCAGAGCTCGGTGAAAATGCCCAGCAGCACACATGAAATCAGCTCTTGACACGGTGTTTACACAGCAACAGCAGCTTTTTCAGCTTCGCTGGGGACCCAGAGACCAAACAGTGCCCATGGTTGTGCTCCAGGCATCCTTGCTATAACAGCATCATAAATACGTAATGAGAATTTAAAAGGCAGAAGGAAAACAGAGAAAGGAGACTCCCCGTATCACACTCAGCTTTCATCATCTGAAAAGAGCTACAAATTTCAGCTTGTGCTCATCAACGCTGAGGGAAAGGTGTCCTTGTCAGAGGATGAGCACAGGAGCTGCCTGGCAGCATCCAGAGGGAGAAGGCATCAAGTTTCAGAGGAAAGCTGCCACCACATTTCATACACACTGTCACTTCTACAGGAGAAAAAGCAGCTTAGCACAGAAGCACGAGGAACTGTGCTCAAGCAGTTTGGAGTTAGAACAACAACAGCAAGGTCATCCATGCCACGTGAGCACAGATCTGGATCAAATCCCTGAAGGTTAGCCTGGGAAAAGCTGCTTCAACTATCAGAGAGCTGAAACCAAGGGAGTCAGGCAGCACCTGGCCATCTCAGATGCTTCCACGGCCACCATGAGCAGTATCCATGCACTTGCAAGTCTGAATCATGCAGACTCAAACCACAGCTGTGGCCAAAATCACCAAAAACCACTGGGTGGGTTCACAGTCAGAGCCTTGAGTGCAGCACAAGTAACTTTCAGCACACTTAAAGGAAAGGAAAGTGTCATCTTTATGGGACAGACTCAGCCTGAATGAGACCTTACCATCTATCCTCGAGTTATACACCCACAGCACTCCCAAAACTCTTTTCCAACATGCGGCTCCAATCCTGTTCCTCCCCCTTCAGGCCTTTCCTTCCCCATTCCCTCTCTCCCCTGATTCATGGCCACAGCAAACCTGCTGCTTGATTATCCACTGACACGTGCATTTAGCACTTCTCCACAGAAAGCAACAAGTTTGGAAGCTTTTCCAACTTCCCCTCCAGATGATGTCACCCTGGGTGGGTGCCAGGCTGGGTTTTGAGCGAAAATCCTTCACTTCGGGGTCAGACATCCTCCTATTTTTAGGCCTGGACTCAGTGTTGTGCAGCCAACAGCTGAGCTGAACAGTTCTTGTCATTCCACAAGTCTGCTGGCTGTGTCCTGCCCCACAGAGCCCTCTGGAAATTCACACAGTGAGGAATGTGTCCCCCCCAGTCTGCACTGGGCATGGGGAGGGGGATGGAGAAGGGCCCTGTGGCTGCAGCCTGCAAGCTCCCATCCACCCACTCGGCTCTGACAGCTCCATCACCCCACCCCACCACCCCAAATTCTTGTTAGTGCCACTGACCCGTGTCCCCAAGCATCACATCCACACAGCTTTTAAACCCCTCCAGGGATGGGGACTCCACCACCACCCTGGGCAGCTGCACCAGGGCTGGACAACCCCTTTTGTGAAGAAATTTCCCCTAATGTCCAATCTAAATCTCCCCTGGCATAGCCTGAGGTCATTTCCTCTCGTCCTGTTGCTCATTACCTGGGAGAAGAGACCAACGCTCACCTGGCTACACCCTCCTTCCAAGTAGTTGTAGAGGAAGAAGGTCCCCCCTGAGCCTCCTTTTCTCCAGGCTGAGCCCCCTCAGCTGCTCCTCATCAGACTCATTGCACTAATTTCCCTAACTGCAACACCTGATCAGCCAATGCCTGTGCTGTGCTTTGGCCATTTAAGCAATGATGTGCTGCTGTGCGCAGAGCACAGTTAAGCACAGAAAAGCTTTTGAGATGAGCTGCAGATCCACACAAAGAGCAGCCAGGCTCTCCCTGTGCTCCTCACAGACACACATCCCTGGTTTTTAGGGAGGCTGATGGCTGGAGTTTAAAGGCCCGACAGGATGCAGACCCCACGCACCAGCCTCGTGTGCTGAATGAGCTCATCTCAGCAAGGCTGAAGTGTAACCATACCCGCTGCTGACAGGGACTGGAAACCACAGACAAGTGAGCACTGTGATGGTTTTGGGGTAAAGTGTGAATGTGAGTCACGTCCCGGGCCAGCTGCAGGCTGTCTGCACCCAGCCAGGAGCAGGGCAGTGCTGGCAGCCCGGGGACTGCCCTGCACCCAGAGCCCTTCTCTCCATCGCACTCGTGCTCCTGCTGCAGCACACGAGCGCTCACACGAGGCACATCCCAGTCTGCAGCAGGCCTAAAGCTGGCACTGCTGGGCGCTTTCTTTTTAACTCTGGGCGAGTCCCACCTCGTCTCCCAAAGGGGATGAAACCCAGCCCAGTAGCTCCCGTGCCTTGTGGCTGTTCCCTTGTCCTGAGCAGGCTGGCAGCCCCTGTCCCCTGCACCCCAACAGAACCTGCCTGCACCCCCTCTGCAGCTGCTGGAATCACAGAATCACACAGTGCTTGGGTTTGGAAGGGACCTTAAAGCTCATCCAGTGCCACCCCCTGCCATGGGCAGGGACACCTTCCACTGTCCCAGGCTGCTCCAAGCCCTGTCCAACCTGGCTGTGAACACTTCCAGGGATGGAAAGCAGCCACTCTGGGTTTATTGGTTAAACCCACTCGTAGAGAAAAAAGTAAATGTCACTGGCTAAGCCTGCAGGGACCTTCCAGCATCCATGGGCACACAGAACAGCACTAAAACAGGAACACTCAGGTGTTTTGTGCTTGCAGGGTGCCAGCACAAGGCATTGTTCTGGCACTGCTGCTCCTGAGCATGTTTACAGCACAAGCAAGGGCCCAAGCCAGATTAAATTTCAGATATTAAACCATTTGCTTCAAGGGAGTTACATCAGCAGCTGACTTGGCCTGTCTCTCTCTTATTTGCTTCTCTCTCCCTTTGAAAACAATGCTCTGCCTTGGTTTTATCAATCACAGCAGTCTCTCTGAGAGGACTCCATACACCAAAGAGCCTGGAGGATATTTAGCTACAGGAAAAAGATAGGCAGAGAAGAGGAACCTGCACTTAAAAAAAAAGGAAATCTCTAGTGAAACCCAAATTGTGCAGCTGTCCCAGCTGTGCCCTTTCTGCAGCAGATTTCAGCACTCGCATTTGCATTTTCACGGAAATAAAGTGGTTTTCCATCGGTATGGAATTCATCAACGCTGTCAAAGGCTGGACAAGCCGATACAGCTCAGCTTTCTGCAAGGGACAAGTGTTGAGAAAGGCTGCTTCCCCGGGGAATTTTTCACTGCAGCCTTGTGCAGGTGCTGAGCAAAGGCCTCTAGGGATAAAAATAAGCAAGGACCATCTCCCGGACCGCGCTGCTCAGGTCACGGGTGCTGCGGTGACAGCGGGTGCTGCGCAGAGGAACACACCCTGTGGAAGCCCTGGAAAACCCCCGAGCTGCCTCCTTTCAGACAATCCTGCCCCCAGCACCACCCTCAGCTCAGGAATTCCATGTCTGCAGGGAGGAGGGAAAGGCAAACGCTTTGGACAAGCAGCTGCCCAGGGCTCTGGTGTTGCTCAGGCAGAGGCAGGAGCGCACGCGGCTGTGGAGGGAGGGTGGCTGCCAGCCCAGGCTGCAAGAGCACGTACTGCCAAGACATCGAGGCACCAGAGCAAAAGGGAATGAAAGCAGAAAGGCCATTAGCTTTGGATGCTGTCGGAGAGGGCCTGGAAGTTGTTTAGTCCCATACATCAAGACCAGCAGGTCCCGCTGCCTCTGGCTTCAGGTAGCAGGAACTGGCACCAGCTCCTCCTCTTCCAGCCCTTGATCAGCCTCAGAAGAGGAGAAATGGAAACCTGAGCGGTCTCTGCAGCAGCACGAGCTGGGTGGATGTGAGGCAAGAGGGGAAGCAAAACTGCAGCTGATGTGGTCACTGCCACCCTGTTTTGCGAAGTGCACGTTGCCTCCCATCCAACCTGCTGGAGATGAGAGAGGTGATTACAGTGGGACTGCTGAGGAAAAGTCAGTCACTGGACAGGTAGAGAGCAGAATTGTCAGACTGCTGAGTAATATCACTTTTCCTCACTCACCTGATCCATTCCTCCCTTTATTTATCCTACCCTCATTGCAGATTGATCTCTTTTCTGATACTCAGACTGATTTTTTCAGAACAGCACATTAGCACACAGCATGGCTGTGTCCTGAGCACACTCTGCTCCCTCGAGGTTTATTATGCTACCAACAAATAAACTACCTGCTAATAAACCCCCCTCAAACTCACACTTCTCTTTTAGACCGAAGATAATTAAATTCATGCATGAGCTACTAACTTCTGTGACTGGACACTGGAATATACTGGGAAGATGTAAGGCTGTGATCAGAAGTGTATGCTAGGGCGCTGCAGTATTTACTCTGAGCTTCCTCTACGAAGCTGATTGAAATATCATGGTAACCAAATTGTGGTCAGGAAACTGATAAAAAGATGTGAAGATCCTCACATGGGCAGAGCAAACCATGATTTGAATATGCAATAAATGGTGATAAGGCTTGGGACTGCCTGCAATCAGCTATCACAATCAACTTGCTGACACCAGCTTTAATAAACATTGCTTAAGACATCAACCAACATGAATTATAATACAGCTTTTCACAGTGCAAATATGGGTTGGAACTCTTTCCATTTAATACTTGAAACAGGCTTAATTATCAGGACGTGAGGCCCTAAGAATGCCTCTGGTTGTGTTTCAGCACAAAGGGAGTGCCTCTGCCTGCTCGTTCTCATTACACAGTGCTGGGACCCAGGAGATGGGAAAGAACTCATAAAATTGTTCATCTTGGCTGGGTTAGGAACACAGGGAGCAAGAAAGGGAGGGTGGAGGGATGCTCCTTCCCTGCAGAGCAGAGGTGACTATTTCTTCACAAGAGTTGTCTTCACATGAGCTTTCATTGACTTAAACATGGACAGCAGTGAATTTATCTGGGTGGACATTTTTTTTAAGAATACTTCTATAACTCCATTTAATGACACAATCTCTTTTTCTCAATCCTTAATCAGCTGCTGATGGCAGCCTAAAAGACTTCTCCTCTGTCCCAACTTTTGTCTTGGTCACATCTCGATTCCTCTCCTGGCAAGCCAATTTACTACAAATTCTGTGTGTTTTCTTTAATCAGGCAAGAGGAACAGATCACAAGCCACTTTATTAAGGAAGTCAGGATAATTATTCTCAGAGGATAATTAAAAAGTAGGGATACATGAAGTAAGCTGACCCAGTTCTCCTGGAGAACAGTGGCAGAGCTGGAGGGAGATGGCAGCTCTCACGGGCCTCCATCCTTTTATCCTCCATCCCTGGAGAATCCTTGATGTCTGTAATGAGGCAGCTCAGGGATGTTGACTCTGATGTCAGTATCAGCCACAGCCATGAGATAAATCCCTAATCAAAGGGAGTAAACCCCAGGTGGGCACTGAGAGGGGATGAATCCACACTGCCAGATTCTGAAGCCATCCCAGAGCTCACAGGTGAGCAGGGGCAGTGGGCAGCACTGCCATGAATATTCCTGGCTACTGCCACACACCAGCAATGGGAAGTTCTTCATTTACAAATCAAGACCCGTAAATAACAACAGGGAGAAGGGGGGAAGCAATTCTTACCCCCTGCCAAGATCCAGCTGCGATCTGACACACCTGAAAGCTGTTTCCAGAGTTACAGGGAGACACCTGGAAAAGCCTCAAAGTCATCTTTCTCTGCTCTAACTTGCAGGCTACAAAGAGGAACGAGGATATTACAGAGCGTTGCAGAATCAATAGTTATTGTGGGAATCATTGGTTTGATGTCAAGGCCAATTAGCTGCAAGTGGAATTAGCACATACCCTGTGCGGGAAGACAAGAACATGTTCTTCCCTAGATGGGAAAGATGTTGGCTACAAAGGGCCAGGTGTGCACAGAAACTCTGGAACTGGAACCACATTTCCCAGTGCTGACAAATCTCACAGCCCTCAGGAGCCTGCAGCAATGGCCTGATCCATCCTGGACATGGGACAAGCCGAGGGAGGACAAACCTGCAGCCCAGACCGACCCTTTGCCCTTGGACTTCACACCTAGGAAAGGCTATACTTGGCCAACAGCTACTCACCCTGCGTCAGGTCACCCCAACACACCAATCTTATCCCCCCCCTTTTGCCAGCAGAAGTTTTATTCCATGTTGCAGACAGGATTTATGGCATTCCTTGGACTAATTTATGCTATACCTGCTTTGGCTAGTTGAGAAAGAAGAGTTCAACACTTGAAACTGAGGAGGAGCAGCCAAAGTGTGTCATGTTAAAGGAAACAGGCTGCACGGATTTTAATGAACTTTAAGGATCCAAGAGAAGCAAGACAAAGGAGCCAACTTGCAGGACTCCACGCAAGGTGGTGCAAAACTGAACGTTTTTGCAGCAGCTTAACCCACACTTTGAATCTCACCCTGGGAGCAGCCAACAGTGGAGAAGACTTTGCAGAGGTGAGGAGGGTGAGAGCCTGGGGAGGGGGCAGCCCCAGGGCATATCCCTGCATAACCTGGGTTGGCACTGGGTGGGCAGCAGACCTCAAAAACCACAGAACTGTAGAATCACAGAGTATCCTGAGCTGGAAGTGATCCCCAAGGATCATCCAGTCCAGCTCCTGTTCCCGCACACATCCCCCAACAACCCCACCCTGGGCATCCCTGGGAGCGGTGTCCAAACGCTCCTGGAGCTCTGGCAGCCTCGGGGCCGTGCCCATTCCCTGGGGAGCCTGGGCAGTGCCCAGCACCCTCTGGGGGAAGAACCCTTTCCTAAAATGTTCATGTAAACTGCATTGAGCCCTGAAATCAGGAGAGCTTCCCCAAGCACACCTGTGCACTGGGGGTGACAATGTGTGCCAGCCGGGGACAGCCTTTGGGTGAGGATGGAGGGAGACAACAGGGACCCTTCCAACCCAAGCCATCCTGTGGTTCTGTTACTGAAACCTGTGGCAATCCCACCACGCCAGCACTCCACAGCTCCAGCAAAACCCCGACACCTTTGTGCTTTAGGACATTTTTGGATGAACAGCCTTAGCTGGTGGGGAAGCCCCAGGCTGCAGCTGACAAGTGCACGAGCCAACGATGCCATCCAGAGGTGCTCGGGTGCAGCACAGAGCTCTGTGGCAGCAGGGACTAAAGGGGAAGGCAGGACCTATGTATGATCTTATATATCAGAATTTAAACTAACCCCACCACCAAATAATTACATTTTATTTATTTTTAATTTATCCTGCCAATCGCTTGGGTTTTTTCTTTCTCTCTTCCCTGCGCGTCTTGATTTTCTCGGTATACTAAATAAGTCATTCTTAAAAATACAGATACACCTCTGACCTCTCCTGGCAAACAGGAGTTATTTCATTTCACTCCCAGCTGCTGACAGCAGGTCTGGCACCACATGGGGAATCGAGAGGGACACTCATCTGTGTTTCACTGCTCTGCAATAGTGCACGAGTTGAGAAAACACCAACCACACACTGAAACAGGAAACACAACAGTGGAAAACAATCTTTGTTCCCCATCTAGAACAGCTGGCGACTCCCCTTCAGCTGTGAAATCATGACTCAAATGTGATACATGAAAACGTTTTTCTAGCAGATGATTATACATATTTATGTGTGTTTGTGCACAGAGTTTATGTCAGCTGCTTGAACAGCATGGCTGCAACATCACCTGGGCATATTTTATGATGGGCAAAGTATGGAACAGGAGAGATTTGATCAGTAGCAAAGATCTAATTCACCTTTGTGTGCAAAGATACCTCCTTCACTGGCATCTGTATCTGTGTGGCAACAGGATGTGGATTTGCCAAGTGATCCCATTAATATCAGAATAAAATCAACCACTGAGTCCTTATTTTCTCCATTAGGAAACTAATGGGATTAGAATCACAGAAAGTCCTGAGTTGGAAGGGACCTACATGGATCATCGAGTCCAGCTCCCACGATTACAGACAAATAATCCCAAAAGCACAAACTATATAATTACTTCTTTAATATTTGGGATTTTCCAAGCTTTATTCAGATACATATGTGATTTTTAGATGTACTATCTTAAAATTATAGAAAATACAATACCCTTGTACCTGATTTTTTTTTCCTCAGAAACCATCCCTTACTGGTCCACTAGATTTAAGGCACTGGGTATTATTTTACCACCTTACACAAACTAAAAAGGAAAATCGAAGAGCAGATTGACTTGAAAACAAACAAAATAACTTTTTAGACAAGTTTATGGCAAGCATGACTCTCATGTGCTGTATCCCTCCCCAAAGGAGCATCCTTCTTTTACAGTCTCAGCATTTGAAAGTGAAGAAAAACTGTGAAAATACAAATGACATCAGATGGCAGAGGGTGTGGCTGCACCATACTATGAGGAGGCACGGTTAAGGTTAAGAGGAGATGGTTAAAAGGAGATTTTGGGTGCTGGGATCAGAATGGCAAACGGAGGGACAGATGTCTGCACTGCATTTGGAGTCACCTTGAGCCGACCTCAAACCTAACCTGGCCCAGGCACCTGCTCAGCACTGGGTCATGTCCTGTTCGGAGGTGCACTCAGGGGCCCCCCTCAGCAGCTGGACTTGTGACAGCTCAGTGAGAGCACAGGATCGTGGGGACACCTGCAAGGGAAGGGTTTGCAGGGCCGTTTGGAGAGATGAGCGACCCCGCAGGATCCTGCGCTCTGGGGAGAGCTGGAGAAGCAGCCCTCGTGTTTCAGACACCTCAGTGCTGAACACGTGTCTGGAGGGAAGAGCAGACATGTGGAGCCCTTCCTAAAGCTGTGAGAGATGACCCACAGGGATGGCTGAGTCAACAGCCTAATTTTATAATCCTAACCCTGCTCCGGGTTTCAGACACGTCTTACATCAAGTGTACAACACTTCCATGCAGCAGCAGGAAAAGAATAAGCAAACCCCAGGAAACACACCAGTTCTATGTGCTGTGACCAAAAAAACACAGCAGTAATTTAGCAGAAAATATTTCTTCAAAAGATCAAAGACACTCTGTCTTCCCCATCCTGCCACTTTCACACAGCGTTTTCCCAAAAGAAAATATCACCACCAAGCCTTTGCTGCACGAGGAGGTGCTTGTGCAGACAACAAAAGCAAGCCTACACTGACACCGAGGGGAAAGGATCTGGAAAAGGCATGGAAAAAACCTGGCCTCGTGTGTCTGGTTTGGATGTGCAGGGTGTGCACTGACCTGTACTTGCCGGTCCGCACCTGCAGCGCTCTCATCCCGCACTGCTGGGCTCCCCCGACATCATTCTCGATGTCATCCCCGATCATGATGGCCTGTCAGGGCAGTGAAATACAGGAGAAGTTCATTTCTGCCATTTGTCACCCTCCCCTGACATAACAAACAGCTTGATTTGAGGTTTAATGCTGCCATCGGACAAATTAAACAAGATAATATTGTCATCGTATTGATTAAAAGTCATCCTACCTTGAGCGTAATTCAGGCCAGAGCTCCTCCAGCAATGTACTGGCACAGCACACACTTGAATAATTTGTAATCAATCACAGAAATCAAAGGGATTTGGGGCACAGTTCAAAGAAAATGGTGAGTTTTATGAAGTCAGGCCTCTTCTGTTCCTAACAATCCGTTCCTGCTACGCTCCAAGCAGCTTAAATTAAGCTTAACTTCTTAAATCTGGTGTTCTGCAGGATAGTCAAAAGCTTAAGCTTGTAATCACCGAGAGCTTGATCCCAACCTGTTCTCAGGTTGATACAGAAATTTGGGAAATCGCTGTAAAATGGAATTTACTCATTTTTGCACAACATGACACAATGTGTACAGGCCTAGCACGGTTTGTGTCACCATCAGCTTCAGTACATGTCAACATTAATAAACAAAAGGGAGTAGATTACCTAAGAAAGGTAACTGGTTGTGCTAATATCTGTCTGGTGTTTGATAAAAACAGAGTGCACAGAGCACCTTCCTGCCTCTGATAAAGATATTTATTAGATCAGAGTGCATCAACCCAGGGGTCCTTTCTGTTGACAATCACATCTACAAAATTTCAAGTGCTTATCCATCTGCATCACCAATTACTACATTTATTTTATTCTTCAAACTTAAAATGCTTGGAAGATGCCATTTTATAGTTTCAACAAAACCCAGTATATGCAGAAAACAGTAATTTTCCATGAATATCAAAAAAATAAGCTTTACACCTCCCAAGGGTGTTCTGGATTATTCTGCAGAGAACAGAGGCAGCACCTAAAACTGGGGGAGCACAGATTTGAAAGTCTGTAATGTGGTTTATCAATCTGATTTTTGCACCTTTTGTATCAAAGTTGAATTTTATCTAAAACAAAATCAGTTGCATCTTTAACTATTTGATTTTCATCTTGATCAATCAGCCTTTTTCTTCATAAATTTAACTGCCTGGCTTTCACAACCATGGTACCTTCCACCTCCAGACATTCCTGCCTGAATTTCCATCCCTTTCCCAGCTCTGTTCTGCTGGGCAGGACTGAACATATTGAGGAAGAATAAAAATACTAAACCTCCAGAGCTATTTTTATGAATTATCGAATTGCAACAGGATCTTCTCCCACGTATTCTTGAGCATGTAAAGGAAACCTCAGGATACACCTAAATTTTCTGAGAGGATTCATAAACCAAACTGAGCTACAAACGTGTAGATCTGGGACATCTTCTCCTGTAGATAGTTCACCTTTCCTTACTATTCTTCCAAACCAGCAATTCAGCATGAAATGGGGAGAAAATGATGGGTTGCATTTAAGTAATTAGTAAATAAAGCAAGTAAATGTGGATAAGGAAAAGAGAATAATCCCACAGTTGCACGCAGAGCTGCAAGAACCCGGCAACACCACCATTACCATTGCCATTACACCCCAGGCTGCTCCAGGATATTTAATCATTCTCAGCCATTGGCCTTAAGAGATTACAACCCCCTTTTCTTACAAAATTCCTTCCAACACCTCCCTGAGGGTGAGAGGGAACAGCCCTGCACCACCTGCATGCCCTTGCTCAGCCCGAATCCCGACACTCAGGATGAGATTTCTGAAGCAAAGACAATTTCAGTCCCGTGTCCTCATAACCCTAAAAAGAATTTCCTCTGACAAAGGAGAAGGGCAGAGCAGGGCAGCCCACCAAGCACTCTCCTGCTCGCCAGGGCTGTGTTTTACCCCGTCCAGGGAAGTTTTCCTGCAAGACTGGCAGCTCTGGAAGTGCAGCTGCAGCTGAGCAGCGATGCCTGTCCAGGCCAGCTTGTGGCACACGCAAACAAAAATGTGCTCCAGCCCCCAGGGATTTCACAGATTTACTATCGGTGAAGGGCAATAATCACTAAAGGAGGAGCAATTATTCCCAAATCATTTAGGATTTAAAAAATCATTGGCAAGAAGATAGAGGTCAAAAGGTGTGCTGTCAAGGGAAATAAAAAAACTCTACCTGTCAAACCTGGGTTTAACTTCCTCTCTGGCTGCAATATGGTAAGAAGAGAGAGAAAGATATAAAGCTGAAAGGTCACATACCCACTGGAAGCAGGAATTAAAAGATCTCCATTGGTGTTCACATTTTACACAGGGATCACACCATTAATCTGTTCAATCGTTCTGCAGAAGTTACTTTTTTTAGACTGGCTACAAATTAACTAAAAAGAAGGGAAAAAATGCGGCGAGTCTCTCTGGGTTTTAAGACAAATCATCAAAGAATGAGGACGGGTGTAATTCCTATTTCCCTCAGCTGGTGAGAGGTGGTGTGTGGTTGTACACACACAGTAAATAAATCACATGTGCCAAAGCTGAGGGAAAACACTGCTCTCCAAGGGTGTCCATCAGACTCAGCCCAGAGGGGCAGTGAGAACAGAGGAGATGAACATGACCCCCAGGAATTTAGGGATGGGAAGGCAAAATATAATCCTCACAGTCAGCAATGCCACTGGTGCTGCCTGTGCCACAGACCCAGAGCTGAAGGGAGGTGAGCAGCCAAAACTAATAAATCTTTAGAGACGCTCTTGGGGTGGTGAGTGGGAACCTCAGGTTACTTTTGCCTGCAAAGAGAGTTTCAGCACTCATTAACTGAGCACAGAAAACTGTCTGATCAGAAAAGGAATCAGAGTAAGGAAATGAATGAGGGAGAAGGATGAGAACACCCTGATTTGCCCAGCCCTGCTCGTGTTGCAGGGCAGTGTTCACCAGGACAAGCTCAGATGGGGTGTTTTGGAAGCTGGAGCCTATGCAGGATGCAGAGAGAGATGCACAGAAGGCAGTGTGCTAACTCTTCCAGAATATCTAGCACAGAGAATACTTCTAGAGCCAGACATATTTATGCCTAAACAGATTTTTTGCTACGGACTTAATAACCTTAATCAAGCTAAATGTGCCAGCACTATAAGGAAATGAAGCTTATACACCAAACCATGATTAATGTATTACACCCCTTTACACAAGAAATACAACACATTTACTTTTCTCCCTGTTCTCCTTGGCCCAAGGAATAATCTCCCAGGCTTCAGGATCCCACGTTACTGTTGATTTTAATTTTGTTTCTGTCTTAGAACTCCAAAGGTGCAGGGCCAGACAGTTCTCACTAAGCTTTCAGCTGGATGGAAGCTTGAAACTTCCCTTGGCCACTTTCATTTTGGGATGGAAGATCTCGCCCTGTCGGGGCTGGTGAGCAAGGAGGGGATGTTGGCACAGGAGCAGGTCCCCTGTGCCACCCCCGGGTGACCTCCCTCTGCTCTCATGCACCACTAACTCCCACCTGAGACTTGCAGGTGGCAGGAATGGGAATTGCTGAACTACCAGCAGTTTATGGACTCCAGCACGACCTGCCATAACTCCCATTAGAACGGGATAATTTGCTGCAGAGAGAACTTTTTATGATTGTATAAAACTACCAGAACCTTAACATTATTTAGGTTTTATTGTAAAGCTGTAAAAATCATCCACTGTTACAGCTGCCTTAAAACACCTGAATTAGGCATTTCAGTAACCTTTAAGATGTGTTATTCTTTGTCATAGTACTGAATCGTAAGATAGGTCTGGTTACCTCTAAGAGGTTTAAATTTCCAATCTATTAAAGTAATACTGGCAATCTGTTATTTCTAGGCCATTGAGGAAAGGTTAAAATGAAAATTGGACTTTGGGGAGTTCCTCTTATTCTAAGTGCAGGCTGAAAACATCTCAGCAGCAGAAGGCAAAGTCAGGGTCTCAGTAAGAAGCAGCTATCAAGGGAAACGACTGGTGATAACTTTATTGATTAAAGCAGCTTGAGGAATTTCAGAATTGCCACTGTCTCGAATTACTGTGCTGAGACAGCTTTATTAAAAAGGTATTTTTCATTAAAAGCCAAGTGAAAGAAAATTGTAATATGTTTTCAAAAGCACAGCTCATCTAAGATGGTTTAATGATGGTATGGATTAAATGCATTCCACAGGTGGAATAAATTATTGGAATAAACATTGTGTAAAAGCAAAGGCAAGTAAAACCAGCCCCTGTCATGTCACTACAAATGCAGAGTTCATTCAGGAGACAGATTAAAATGCAACACAGTGCATTACAGGAACTTACTGAAGTGAATATACTGAGGTTTTAAACTGAAAATACTGAGATTTTATTACTGTGTACCACAAACTAAACCAACCTGCAACTCCTTCTCCAAAAGTACATTAAAGTTGCAAGGTCAAGCACTCAGAAGTTAGGAAAAGATGTGAGAATTAAGATGACAGAATTAAGGCAGTTTGCTTGGCTGTAATTTGTTCCTCCTACACATGTGCAAATCATGATCCAGGCTTTAACCCCGGCAGTGTGAATTATTTTTAACATGGTGGAAAACCTGGAGTGACTTGGTGCCATTATCCAGTGGTGTCTGCTGCCCTCCTCCTTGGTTAGGCACACACTCCCTCCATCTCCAATCTCTCTGAATATAAAATATTATACCCACATTAGAAACTACCTGAAAAAAAAGCCCGAATTCTGACAAAATATAAAGTTAGGCACTAGTAGCACCATGGCAAAAGCAGAAAATGAGTCAATAATCTCTGCTGGAGACTATTCCTGCTTTTCTGTACCCAAAACAAATCCTCTTGAAGCTGATGGGAGCCACTCACGGGGGCTCTCCCTACAGGACCATTTTTGCCAGCCTGGTGATGCATTACATCAGATTTGTTTCCTGGGGCAAGGATGCAGAGACAGGAGTTCTGGTGTTGCATCCCTGTAGTGGTACCTGCCCTCAGTGGTCCTGGCATTCCCTGAGCTGGGGAAAAGTGTCTGAGGAAAACTGCACCTCTCTGCCTATGGAAAAGGGGAAAACTCAGCAGTAACACCCTCCCCTCCTCCTCCTGCACCCCAATCAATTCTGATACGAGCTCAGAGGACACGAAAACCTTTATTTGTGTGATTTACACAAACAGTATCCAAAGGCTGAGCTCTGTGGCTTGTGGGGGTTTTCTGTTCTTTTTTTCCAGATAGTTTTTGTTCCAATGCTACTCTGAGTCTGAAAAGGATTTGGAGGTTTGCTGGTTGTATGAACGGAGCGAATGATTGCTGTGGCTGCACCTGGGATATTCCAGGGATAGCCCAGACTGGGCTATCTTGTTCCTGGGAAGATATGGACAGACTGAAGGGAGTACAGAAAAAAGCAGAAGGACTGAATGGAGGGAAACAACAGAGCTAAACCACACAGCTTTAGTAAAAAACAACTCCTGCAATGATAACAAGTCTAGGACTAACCAGATGGAGAAAATATCCAGGAAGGCAAGCAGTTACTTTGGTTGTTAACTAGAGTAAAACTAGAAATAAGGAGATGCAGTTTAAAAGGGAAATATCCTGATAAGTCTCAGGAAAAGATGCCTTCCCACAAGACCCACTGGGCTGAACACCATCCCCAGGGTACTGACAGTTGTTTGGCTCTCTGAAAACCACTCTGGACAAAACATTAATAACTGCAGAGCAGGGAACATTCCTGCATGGGGAAGGAGATGGATTAGATGGCCCACTAGGTCTTTTCCATCTACCCACTCTATAATAAAGCAAAACCCAAGCACACTCTGAACTACAGGGCCATAATTTCATCTCCAGGCACCTACAAGCCACCCAAACTTCTCTCCTGTTGTTTATAATGTCACCCAAACCCCCCTGATGGAATTATTGTGTTATAATTCACTGCTGTTTGTGAGTCTTCTCATACCCATCCTTATGTGCTGTGTGACAGAACAACAAATCAATAAAGAGGAGCTGGGAACAACTACAGAGAGGGGGAAAAGGGGCTGCACTGAGGCAGCACGACACATTCAGCACGTTTCTGGAAAGCCAGGAATGCAGGAGGAGGTTTGGGGTCAGTCAAGGCTTCCCATTCACCAAAAGTACAAAATATTTTACTTCTGCCTTTCCCTTTTACTAAAAAAAAAAGTAGTCAGCGTGACAGCACAGGAAAGAAATGATGTTTTAGGATCAATTCCACCATTCTACAGCCTTCAGTCTTCAAGCAGACTGCCAGGCATTGGGGCACCTCCTTTGCCTCTGCCAAGCATTGAGTCCTGGCACATTCTCCGTCAGCCTCTCTTGTAACTTTTCAAAGTTACAGCAAAGCAGGAAAAAAGCAGCAGTGAGCACAAATATATGGCACAGCCTGTGGTCACGGCACCTCAACCTTACCTGCTCTGGTGGAACTCCCAGCTCTGCCAGGGCTGACTCAAAAAACCTTTTTGCTGGTTTCCCCACAACCTCAGCTTGGACATCACAAGCATACTGGGGAAAAAACCACAAAAAATGCTGATCAGAAAAGGATTTGTTCAACTCTGTAACTCCACTTATAAAACCTTTGTGATTATTGATTTTTGCCCTTAAATAACACAACGGATTAGCAGGTGAAGGTAAATATCAGAGAATTTGGATAACAGAAGTGTTTGAAGTTCTCTGGCAGGGGAGAAAATGCTCTTGAAACACCTCAAGGTACAAATCTTTCACATTCTCCACCACTGAGTAATCTTCAAACTCAGTTCCAGTACTGCTCATTTTGTTAAGAGCATCACTCTTAGAGACATAACAAATATCCTTTATATAAAACTATCACAAGTACTGGAGGGCCTCAAAAGATTTACAAGATTTCGTCAACCACCTGGCATCATTTTAATGATTCAAGTGAAAAATCGAGTTTCAAGTCCAGGTTTTGAAAAGTTACATCTGAAAAGGCAGATTTTGGAAGTTACATTTTCCTGCAACTAAATATCAGTGCTATGCTGAAAAAATTTTTTCTAGCTTGTTCCTAGACAAATAAAAGCCTAACAGATACCCAGGAAAACCTGAAGGTCCATGTTATCTTGCACACACCACTCCACTTTTTTCTTTTCTGATTCCTCCTTTCAAGGGCCCCACTTGCAACAAAGGTACCACAACTGAAAAAGTTCATGTTTTAAGTAAAATAAATTAAAAAAAAAAAAAAAAAAAAAAAAAAAAAAAAAAAAAAAAAAAAAAAAAAAGGCAGAAAATAAATGAATCCACCCATCTTTAGAATGCAGCAAGTGAGTTTCAATGTGTGGAAACTCTCTCCACCAAGGTAACTACAGAAGATGACCCATATTTATGCCAGTTGCTCTTTTAACAAGGTGCACAGGGCGAGTAAGCATAATTCAAGCTATAAAATACCTCTAATGCCTTCATATATGCTCCAACATCAAGTTTCAGACCATCGGTTTCTTTATAGTAGCGTCTGGAAATGAAAGTGATAAAGTTCCCATGAAATGAAAACGCTGGCAGTTAAAGACAAAGGAACCACATTTTATTATTTCTGGGCCTTTATAGATGTCCATATGGCTGCATAAAAAGTCAGGTAATCAGAAAATCCCAGGCCTTGGTTTAACACCAGGAATTAAGGAAAGGACAGGCTCAGGACCATGCAATGCTCAGGGAAAGGATCCCAGACCAGAAGCCCATCTGGGAACAACTCTAGGGGTCCAAAGGGATTTCAATGTGCTTAAACCAGGATGGACGGGGCTGTGTTTTATTGCACAGTGACAGAGACCCCCTGGCAGGTAAAAGATGAGGGCTGGCACCAACCAGCAGCTGTGACCCTTCAGTGTGTCTGCAAGAAGACCCCAGACAGGACCATCACTGCTGTCTCAGCCTCCCACACAAGGAAAGCCTGTTCATCAGGACTAGGAAAGCCCTCCAAGATGAATTTTGTTCCTTTTAAAAATGCTCCCGTTGCCATGAAGCTCATGGAATTAGAAGGTATCTTTAGAGAGCTTTTCTGGAAGAGCAATTCACATTCACGCAGGTCTTCCAAGCTCTGAGAAGAGCAAAGACACGTTTCTGTATGACAGGAAAAAAAGGTAGGATGAGCAGTCAGCTAAGATTTTATGCCTTATCCTTCTGCCATTTTCGATTATTCAGCACAGCCTTCCTTTAAAATGACCACTTGACCTTTGCTAGAACAGCCATTAACCTTCCATAGTCTGGCGTAAACAGCTTAATTTTCTGACAGTGGCATGACAGAAGAAATTACAAAGCCAATTCCCACTCTCAGCCCAAAACAGATGCTAAATGTAAATCACTCCATTTCCAGGAGCAGGGCATTCTGCTTCAGTGACTCTGACACTTTTTTTTCCTATGGAATGAACTAAAACTTCTCCCAAAACCAACCTGCTGGCCCAAGGTGGGCACCTTCCTGAGGTCCACCCAGCTGTGCTGGTTCTGTGGGTTAAAAATAAAGCTGGGTTTTGTACATGGCCCTTTGCACCAAAGAGTCTTCTTTAGGCAGGAGAACAATTCTTACAGTTTGTAATCTCCCTCCTTCAACCCAGAGAACTCAGCAGAGAACTTGTATTCACGTTATCTCAATGATCAGCCATTAAAAAACAATATGCTCGTGGTGAAAACTGAGCTCTGAATATCCAAAAATCTTTATTTTTTTAATGAAAATTAGTATTATAAAAAAGTAACAAAAAAGAGATGTTTACATTAATGAATGAGCAAATACTTTTACATGCACAGGGTACAAAGCATTTTTGCATTGATCACACCACAATTCCTCAGCAAAGGTTGATTCTGTATTTAGTTTCGAAATACGGTATTATATAACACAAAGTTTGATTATTTTATGTACATTAGCCATTCTCCTGTGGGCTCAACATTTTCTCCTTATCCTTCTGAGAAACAGTAAGGATTTTTCACCCCTGCTGGAGGATTAGAGCGTGAGTGTCAGGTAAGGCAACACAATG
Organism: Eulacestoma nigropectus; assembly: GCA_013397775.1. Classification (NCBI taxonomy): domain Eukaryota; kingdom Metazoa; phylum Chordata; class Aves; order Passeriformes; genus Eulacestoma; species Eulacestoma nigropectus. Next base: position 1,203,510 of record VZTE01003378.1, read on the forward strand.
AATTTAACTGCTCCTTCCCGCTGATAAGTTCTCCCCTGCTGGATCAATAACCCACAAACTAGGAAGGGTTTTCATGCCCATTACAGTCTATTGAACCACTGAGCAAAGTTGTCACTGCACTTTCCCCAAGATAAACATGCACAGTCTCTTTTAAACCCATGCATCACACAACAGATAAGAATAAGTCCTTGGAGGCTGTTGAGATTTGCCATTATTCAGCACAGGAATTAATAACTTCCTGTTTAAAATCTCAGAATACATCTGAATTCATTGTTTTCAGGAAAACACTCAAATCCCCTCACTGCATTTTTTCCTGTATGTGAAAGCAGGAGGTCAAAATTTACCTCTAATGGGCAGAGAATTAAAAATGCTGTCTGACATTAAAACCACCAAAACAATTGATCTGCCACTTGGAAAGCATCAAACTGCATCACCAATCCACACCAACAGCTCTTTACTCAAGTATGGCCTGTGGAAATTCTGGGTTTCTTTCACTACGAAAAATCATTTCTATTCAGCTCAGAGAGGAACTTGTGGCTACAGGCAGCACTTAAACCAACAGTTCTCACCTCTGAGATACTAAATACTCACTCACTCGGGGGTCACACACACCAAAATCCAAACTCTCCATGATTCCTATGAGGTTTTGAGGGTCTCTTAAAGCAACAAAAGTCCTCTTCATTGACAATTCCTGATCAGATCAGGCTCTCAACCCAGGTACACAGATTAAAAACTGAAAAGTTAGTACTGCAAGTGCCCACACCAACTTCTGGCCTTCATTGAAGATATTATTAAAATTGCAGAAACTTGAGGAAAAAACAGAGCTTAACTCACCCTTTTCCAAGGGAGATCAAAACAGGCTTCTCCATCCCAATGAGAAGTTGGAAAGCCTCATTAAGGTTTGCATAGGTGAAGTTTTCTGCTGCGTCTCCGAGAACCACGCAGTTCGGGTTGGTCTTATCGATCTCAGCAAATTCAGGGACAAGATCTACAGAAGGAGGGAAAAAAAACACAAAATCACAAATCCCTCACCATTCCAGATCCCGTGGAAGCGACGGCGTCTCCCCACATTTGGGCTTCCCTTCACTCACGACAACATATGAAAAAATGAACAAATCCTGGCCCAAATCAAGCGCTCTTCAGACACCTATTCATCTGTCCTAAAACAAAGAGGAAAACAGAGCATTTCCCCTCCCTCCCTGTGTCCCTGCAGTGCTGTCCCACCGTCGTGCACCAGCAGGTGTGGCCTCAGGCCACGCTCCTTCAGGAGGCGGCAGGCGGCCGGCGCGGGCGCGGTCACTTCGGCCACCGAGACGTCGAAGCCCATGGCCCGCAGCTTCCTCACGAAATTCTCCCGGGTCGCTTGGGTTTCGTTGGTGCAGAGCTGCAGCTTCAGCCCAGAGGCTTTGATCCTGCGGAGGGAAGGATGAAGAAAATGAGGTAAGAGTGTCAGTTCTGCTAGAATGGCAAAGATGATATTCCCAACCAGGAGCAGGATCCTTTGCTGTGACCAGATGCACCTGAAATCCTGACTCTGGGCACTGCAGCTGCCAGGTAGTTCAGTGATGTTCTATCAGCACTGGGGTGGATCCAGTTACATTTATCATCAAATCTCTCACAAAACACCTGTGCTGTTACCTGTTGGGTAATCCTGAAAAATCTGGCACTTCAAGTGATTCATTAGTAAGTGTTTACAGGTAAATGGCTTCTCAGGGGAAGAAAACACGGCCACAAGTGTCCAGAGACAAGGACATGGTTCCTGTGGGTCAGTACTCTGCAAAAGCTGTGTTGTTGCCCCATTCTTGAAGTGTCCAAGGCCAGGTTGAACAGGGCTTGGAGCAACCTGGGATAGTGGAAGGTGTCCCTGCCCATGGCAGGGGATGGAATGAGATGATCTCTAATGATCTCCTTCTAATCCAAACCTTTCTGTGATGATGTGAATCCCCTGCAAGTCCTCTGCCTCTGAGCAGCTCTGTTTCCTGATCCAAGAAGGTGACCTGCTGTGGATGTCCCCAAAAAGCCTCTTCCCCAAGGATGAGCTGGCAGCTATTTGGAGACCCAGTGTATTTCAAAGTGGCCCCAGAAAATGAGAAGCACTGAAAATGTACCACAATTTAAAAAAAATAAACATTTGCCTAAGGGACTGTCACTCAGCTTCTCTAGTATGTGAAAATGCCTACTTTTTGTCAGTTTTCATGTGAATTTGTGCATAATTATCTTTGAGGACCCGAGCACGTGCAGGTTCAGATACTTGGGTAAGTCTGGAACTAGGCTTATAAATTCTTACAAAAATATTATGACTCTTTTTTGTATTAAAATGAAAAAGGACTTTTCTATTAAGGAAGTCCCTGCACTGATTCTCAAGACAACAAAACATGCTGGGTTCATTTTGTAGGGAGGATGATCTCAACTGGTTGGTGCAAACACCAAAACCGCCTCGAGACAACAGATCTGATGACGAACTTTCCATCAAAGGATTCTTGGAAATCTGGTCCTGACCCAGAGAGCCCCTTCTGCTCGTTAAAACTGCACGCCAGTGTCTTCTTCAATAATGCTGGTGATTCATTTCTTTCTTGTTATTTGTCTTTCCTAATCATAGATATGTGAATTATCAATTACACTTAGTGGTTAATTGCCCTTCATAAAGATAGCTTTTCTATTTTAAATTAGGCAGTTAATATATTGTAACTAATAGCATCCACTTGTACATTATAAATATATCTTCATTGATTGGAGCACTGAATGTGAGATTCACTCTCAAGTTAATGAAGCAATTGAGTGAAGAAGTGCAGGGTGTACCCAGGGAATAATTATTGTTAATGAATTATGATGTGACCTTCTCAGAACAATGAACAATTGGTGTGACAGTGGGATGACAATATTCCACATCTGTTATTCGAGACACGGTTTCAGCTGGAGTTAAAAAGCAAAGCAGTGTAATTTGGATACACAGCAAACTTTAACAGAGTGTGCCACGGTTAAAAAAAAAATTATCCTAAATGCAAAGCTTCCCTGCACACTCTTAGGGGGAAAAAAAAAATCCCATGATTCACAACTGCCTGGAAGCAGACATTTGTTGAATTAGAATCTACTTTTTCTCTTCCTAAAGGTCAACATAATGAATCCAGGGACAACACCAACCCCAGACCTACACACAGAAACCAGCACCCTCACAGGTCAGCTTGGTGAAAGCACAGATTCAGTTTTCCTGGATTACAAACTTCACTTCTTTCTCAGCATTTTAGATGAAAACCAGACTGACACTTCCAAAAGGACTGACCAAAGCAGGAGGAGTCTGGACACATCCCAGACTGCTTCATGCCTTTGTAGCCACCAGTGATTATCACCCCAACAAATAAGCTCACGAAATGCTTAGGATCAGGTCTACAATGAGCTAGGCCAAGCTGGACAGAAAATGGGAGTCATCTGGTGACACATGAAAAGGACTTTAAAAAAGATCCCGGAACACTAAACAAAAGAAAAATCAACAAAAACTCCAGAGAATACTTATTTCTATAAAAATATCTTTCCAATGAAAAGCCACCTTTCCCTTCCCAATTAGCATCTCTGAAAAGACCCCTGCAAAATCTCTGCCCAGTCCTTGCACAGAACAGTCACTCTCACCTGCACATTCAGGATTACACACACACTGGGATGAATCCACCCCTGGATGCTCAGCACAGGGATGGTGAGCAGAGCCTGCAGGCTCTATTAACTCAGAGCTTAAATAATTAGGGAGAGCTTTTACCAACAGCTCTACGTGGGGGAAATCCTGCCTCCAACCATGTTTACAGCAAAACGCCCCCTCAGTTTCCCTGGTCAAGCAGGTTTTGCACCAGGAGAGACTAAAAGAGGTGGCTTGAAGGTCTGTGTCTGCCAGGTGAGATGCTTTGCTTGGAGAGTCTACAGGGCTGCAAAGCTCCAAGGGAAAGCTCCAGCCTCTGAACTGCTCGCACTCCCAGCAAAGCAAGGTACTGCAATTTCCACTGCTGGCAAGCGTGGGGATGTCAGGAGAAGAATAAAGAACAAGATTTGTAATGTGATGTCTTACAAGATAAAGAGCAAGGGATTAGGTACCTGCAGGTACAGAAGAATGGGGCAGCAGGAGATGAAATACACGACACACGTTTTATCGAGATCTCCAGTGTATTACAGATTTATCAGCAGGTCTGTAACAGAAGCACAGGCACACCCAGGAAACCCAAGTCAATCAGGCCTTCAGCTGACTTCCACACATCGTGGCCGTGATAAAGATCCCACTCAAACTCCGTAAGCACCAGCAATCGATCCTGATTAGAGCACAAGGCGAGCGCACGGACAGGCAGCACTGAGCAGGAACCCAGAGTGGTCCAGGTAGCTGTGGACATCCCAAGGCTGCCTCTCCCTCCCTGTTTGGGGCCATCAGCAGGCTCAGCATCAGACAAATCCACTCAATTTCCAGCATCACTGCTCCCACCACTCCTAATGCCCACAAGCAGGAACGGGGGAGCTTCACCTGCACGAGGGGAGAGCAGCTTCTGACCTTTCAGGGCATGACAATTGCCAAACTCAGCTAAAGTGGCAAAAGAAGCTTGTCAGAGCCCTTGTTGGAGGGGCTGGCAGAGCGGGCAGGGCAGCAGGGAGTGGACGGAAGGCTCAGTGTCCCCTCCAGCTCTGTGTCACACAGGCTCTGCTGCCAGCGCCTGCTCTGCCAGGGAGCTGCCACAGCGCACAGGCACTGAAGGAAAAAGTCACAAAAAAACTTTCCAAGCCCCAAATTAAAAGTGGACAAATGAGCACCGAGCTGCCACACCAGCCTTACCAGAGGAGGGATTTAAGCCCACTTCAAATCCAAACAAGCACTTGGTCACCCAAATGATCCCTAAATCTCGACCCAGGGCACCCACCCGGCTCCGGGCACGCCGTGAGCACCTGCCCAGGGGAGAGGTGGATGTGAGGGGTTTAATTTCAGCCCAGAGCTGCCCCTGATGCCTCAGCAGCTCTTTGAACTGACCTTTACCTCGTTCTGCTGGAGCAGGACACGGGGCTGAGTGACAATGTCCCACAATGCAATTACCATGCGTCAGATGAGCCGGTCCCTTACAAATCACCTCGAACTTTACACATCTGCTGGCTGTCAGCATCTGCCAGGCTCACTCACCCGAAAATAATGAAAAAACTCTCATTATTGTTCCATAACAGGTAAAGTGTTAGGACAATTATTAGATATCCTCACTGACCTTGTGCAGACTTAGCCAACTGCCCTTGCCAACCTTTATGGGCAGCTTTTGGGCACATAAAACACAAAACCTGTTCTTTCAGATGATGTAAAGGTTGTGACACCCGTAGGAAAAGCAGTGGTCCTGGAATCTGGGCTGGGAACCAGCACTCCTTAAATCCACAGTATCTTGCACAGGGCTGAAGAGACTAAGGAAAAGGTGTAAGGCTAAACTTCAGATTTCCCATCTTTTCCCACTGTCTTTTGCAGTGAAGGTTTTTCCTAAGACAGGAGCAGGGGGAAAGTCCTGCCCACAGCCAGAGGTCCTGTGCAGATGGGCAGCGGGGCAGAAAGCAAAACCCTGGAAGAGGCAACAAGCCTGAGCTTGGAGACTTTCCAAAATCAACTTCAAAGGGGTCTGGAAATGAGCTACATGAGATTTCCAGAATTGGCTTTTTATCCTGCTTTTGGTTTCTCAGAGTGCTTTGGGGTTTTTTTTTTAATTTCAAAGAAAGCATGCTGAGCACTTTTGCTATTTGACTCTTTTGCATCAGTGGACAAATACCAGTGTGCTTCAGTGTAAACCTCTCAGCACTCTAATACCTTGCCTGGAACACAGGGAATCAACAGCACCTGCAATCAAACCACAAAGTAAAAGCAGGACTTGTGCAGCAACACCATCCTCCCACCTGGGCAAGGCTAATGTTGTTGCCCTCTGCAAGGGCCAGGGTGCTCCAGGTAAAACATCTCCTGATCTTGCAGGTTTTTCCCAGGAGAACCCCCCTGGGAGCATCACACACACCTGAGGATGCAAAAGGGTTTTCTGGCTCAGCACTGGCTCAGAGCAATAACCCCTTCTGAGGTCCAGCTGTGGAAATGCCTGGTGGGGGGAGAGTACATTTGCCCTGCTTAAAAAGTGTATTATGTGGCAATAAAGTGCTGTATTTTCTCTGCAAATCTGTATTCCTGCCATTCCAGTGGCAAAGTCATTATTTCAGAAGCCTGAAGGAGGCCATAAGTGCCTTTGCCCATCCTTACACGGTACAAGCCTCTCCTAACTCCATGGAAACACTGAATTCTCTGGTGTTTTAACTCGGTGGGTGCAACGCAATCAGAGGACTGCAGATAAAACTCCAGGATTTTCCTTCTCTATCCCAGTGCCCCAAGCTTTCCGTTCCTCTGATTTCTGCCATCACAGCACATCCAAACTGTTTAAGTCTTGCTGTCACATCTCTGATGCCACTTTTGTCCCCCGATCTCCCGGTGTTTCCCTGCACTGATGTCCTGTCATTGGTCCTGAGTACAGCCAGGCTCATTAAAGCCCTGCTTCTCTGGTGATCCAACTTTCTGCTCCACGTAGCAAGGCTGCCCTGACAAATCCTTACACACGGCACTTTTTGGCCCCAATCCCTCTTGCATTCCTGTGCCTGAAACTCATCTCTACATCTGCTACCTCCCGAGCACAATTTCCTCTCCAGACCCATATGGCTCACCTCTCTCTAAATATAGCAGGGGATAATTTGGAGGCAATCCAAAGGAGGGATTGCAAAAGGGATTAAAAAATAGGAGGGCATTACCTTTGCACATGAATAAAAGCAGATTAATAGGCACTCATGAGGGAGCCACAAGAAGAGGCCAATGTTACTTAAGGGGTGGGCAAGGGTGACATAAGGAAGGGTACAGCTATAAAAGTAAAGACTCTGGAAACACCACTCTGAGACAGTGTTTGACAGCAAAAACTGAAAAAAAAAGTCACTAAATTGTAGCTGAGAGCCAACTTTAAAAACCCACCAGCACCTTTATTTAGGTATTTTGATAATTTAGAATTTTTCAGAGGTAGAAAGAAACCCTGGAAGTTGCACACTAAAACAAACACAAAGTCCATGCTGTCCTGAATTCTCTACAAAGGCCATTGAATAGAGCTGGATAGCAGAATTACTGCACAAATTATCCAACACCATAAACCATAGTCCACCTCCCTGCACAGCAGGGAGGACAACAGATCTGCAGGCAACAATATGCAAAATCTAGAATTTATTATTTAATAAAAAGAACGTGTGCTTTTGGAGGGAATCTGCAGAAAGGAAGCACAAAACAGAATACAAGAAAAATCTCTCTGGTCCATTAAGTTCAGTAACAAGATGCATTTAAGGCTGCAGATTACCAAATCAGCTTAATGTATTATACCTAGAAGACTTTAACCACACTGCAAGTGGTTCAATAAGTAAACTCTGGTAGACCTTAAACAGCTGATAAATCTCCACTTTGGGAGCTGTCAAGGGAAAAAATCAGATCTTTGGGGATTCAGTTAGCATGAACAGGTCTGGGATATATTTATTTGCATTAAGCAAAATTTTTTTATGGACAACATAGTGAATGATACTCCAATAGCTTTCATTCTGTGCAAAAAGGGGGTTTGAAACTACATGATCTTTTAGGTTGCTTCCAACCCAAACTATTCTGTGATTCTATGAAGCTGCTAATTACTCCATTAAAAGTTCATCCAAAACCAAGTTCTCTTTGACAGGGTTGAATTCTCACTTTGTACATAAACAGCACCTGTTTGTAAAGAAGGAATTCTATTTCTGAGACCTTAAAGGTTAATGATGTGTAAACTCCAAAAATGCGAGCACTTACTCATGCAATTTGTGTAGACAGCAGGTGAGCACCCACAACTTCAGCGACACAGATCTTTCAAAAGAAATAATGAACACTGCTGATCAGGAAGGCAAATATGGGCTAGGAACACCCACTGCTCTCAGCAAACTGAGACCACAGCTAATGTTACAGACTGGAGGGGAGCTGAGACAACTCTGCACCCACTGAGGACCAATTCCTGGCTCCCTTTCTGGCTCTGCCAGGGAGCAGCTACATGACAATACAGAAGTGCTTCATTTTCTGTGTCTCTGCTGCTTCGGGAGGGCAGTGACACCTGGGTCACTGGGTTCCTTTGGGTAGAAAGTGCAGAGAGAGTCAAGTACAAAAACATATTAGCAGATATCTACACAAGAGTCTGTACAGTTTACTTGAAGGTCTCTTTCTAGGAGGAACAACTCCTTTTCTATCACATGTCCCGAAGGCACAGCAAGCCTTGGAACTCTGAACATCTGCACAGCCTGTGCTCAGCCACGTTATCTGCTGTGACAACAAAGATTTCCTACTCCTCGTGGCACACACCCTTCCAAAAGGCTCTTTGTGAGCTCCCAACTCGTCTGAACCCCCACACCCTGAATTGTTTTACAGTCCCAGTTCCGCTTGTTCTCCTCACAATCTTCTCCTTGTTAGACTCTCCAGGTATTTTATTTTAACAGGACTGTCCAGCTGCTCCCCAGCCTCCCCGCTCCCCAGATTTCCGCTGCCCTTTTCAAGGGCTCTGTACAAAGCTGTGCTAACAGATGCACTATCCCGGCCCAACAACAGGATGTTGTAAACGTCCAACTACTGTGTGCTTTTCATATGGATATGCTAATGGACACACTATCAGCACACAGCTGTAAATGCAAATGCCAGAGCACAGCCTGAGCATCTTTTACGGATCTTCAACCACCTTCTGTCTTGTAAGGGACCAGCTCCCTGCTATTTGTAAGATAAAAAGCAGCTAGCTCACCTCGTGTCAATGCTGTGTAAATCGATTAAGACAATAACAGCACGGCACTGAGGCTCTGTTAGGGCCGGCTCCGGGAGAAGCCTTTAAGTCACCGATGGCCTTTCTGATCTTGTCCGTGGGCTTTCTGATCTGCTCCAAAGCATCTGCCAGGGAACTGCACACGCTGGGAAGAGATGGGTGGGGTTTACTTAACTTCTTCAAAGATATGCCACAGTAAATTAAACAATCAAGAAACATTATGTCTTAAAAGTTTTAAAGGGATAAACTACCTTATCGAGCCGCTTTGGGATTTTTTAGCCACCCACTGCTCTAAAATCCCCACCTAAAGATAACAACAATAGTCCCTGGAGAATTTAGAGACATTCCTGACTGCCGGGTTAAACCAGGGGTGCCAATGCCCCTCAGCACAGGGGTGCCACACGCTGGATGAGTAACAAGGATCCAGATTCACCTTGTCCCGTGAGCACAGGACAAGCCGTGCTCTGCTCAACAAACACTCCTGTGGTTCACCTTCTCAGCCTCCAACCCACCAACCCCCTCTCAGTGAAATCCTCCAGTATTTCACAGGTAAGATTTATCAGGGCTGCGGGTACACCAGCAAGGAATAAAGCATCCCCAGCTGTTACACTTAGTGTTTCACTACAGGTTATACCAACTATTGATGCCTTGCTCAGGAGGGTCTCTACAGCACTGGGAAGTTTACTGAATGTCACCTTGCTCAGGGTGCTCCCATGTCCATCAGCTTCTCTGGCCATGTTTCTGCTCCATCTGACTGTACTGTTAGCTAAAAACAAACAAACAAACAAGAGAGAAGCACCCCTCTGCAGCCATCACAAATAGAAACCAGGCCAAATTCTGCTGGCAGAAATTACATTGCTGCTCTCTCAAACACCAACTCAAATAACTGCATAGCAGAATTCGGCTGAAAACAAGAGAAATAATGCAGCAAATGTAGTTTTTAAGAGGTCAGAATGGCTTCAGTCACACGAAACCACTGACAAATTAGTATGTTTACTTATCATTTTTATTGGAGTGTACTATATGTTGTTACACTAAGTTAATTGCTATAATGGGGGAGATGATGTAGCAAGACAGCCTGAAAAGAAGAGGTCAGCTGTCATGTTGTAAGAGTCCTTACTTGTACTATGAGTTATCAAAATGGTATTTAAGGTTTCTGTTGGACATATATATGCACTAAAAGATGTTAGACAGCTCCTTTAGCAGAGAACCCCATCCATTTGACTCAGCTATAAAGTTCCTATCTGCAATTATGACTCTTTAATTGATTAAAAAAAAAAAGGAATTAATTAAAAAAGAGCTCCTTTTAGCTTTGAACCATCTGCTTGAAACCACCCAGCTGTACTGTGACATAGACACAAATATTAATGACCAACTGGCAATAGGATAATGAGTCAATAAAGATTTTAAATGGTGTGAGCCAGAACAATTACTAACCTAACACGTTAGATAAATAAGGCTTGACTTTACCCAAGGAAAATGATTATTCTTCACCACTTACATTGAACGACCTGAGCAAAGTGCTTTGGTGGGGTTCTTTTCCCCTCCTGGCACTCTTCCATCCTGCTGTTCCCAGTTCCCACAGCTACAACCATTGCTTCTCCACTGGTCACCAAATCCTGCCCAAACGAGATCAGCTTTTCCTGCACAGCATTCCAGAGCCTGCTGCTGCACTGCATCTCCAAACCCTCTTCAAAGACCCCTGCAGCCCCTTCCAGACAGGTCGGATGAGCTGCCGAGGGCTTCCTGTGACTAACAGGCAAAAAAGGCTTACACATTTCCAGGACTTCCAGAGAAAGCCCATAGTTTCTTACATTTAGCCCAAGGCCAGAGTTTTACTGCTGTTTCATCAGCATATTTCTGATGTAACTGTAAGTTAGGCTGCAGTTTATGTGGCCTCCATGCAGGAGGTTTCAGCAAATGCAGCGACAAAGGTTATTAAATAACAGCCTGCAACCCGACAGAAAATGAAGTTTAAAATCTAGGAGGAAAAAAAACAATGTCAAAAGCATCTGGTGAACCACGACACAGGTGTTATTGAATATGTCCTGGTTTTTAAAGGAATGATCTGATCTCTGACAGTAATTATGCAGTTGTTGTTATTTATGCTTGGTTTGGCCATGCCTGGAGGCCTTGGCTGTGATCTGGGCTGTCTCAGGCTGTGCTCTGCACATGCACAATCCCTTGAAAGAGCCACGTACCACAGGATTTCAATATAAGCAACTTTTCCCTCTGCCTAGTTTCACTGAATTCCCTTGGAATGCTGCTCTCCCCTTGGCTGTCCTGGCACCCGCAGCTTCCCTTGGCCAGCTGAGCACCACAAACTGGCCAAGAGCCTCAGTAAGCCTTAAACTTACTTCAAATACTGCTCTCTCACAGCACTGGGAACTCTGATCCATCTGATAACACCTCCTGTGCCTCCTACACGTGTATCAAGAAATATGAACATAGACATAATTATGCAAAAAAAAAAAAA